>JAUUTY010000337.1:0-199999 GCA_030979885.1 Lolium multiflorum
CGGTACCGTACCGTGAGGACTTGGCAGACATACCGCTCCCGGCCCACGCTAGATCAGACTAGCTAGTTAGCAGTAGAAGGTTTATATTATTATAGCCACACGTCTTCTCATCTCGTATTGTCTTGTGGATATATTATATCTTTACTACTCCCTTCATTCTTAAATATATACTAGTAAAAATGCTCGTGCGTTGCACCGGAAGAAACATCAATGTGTCCTGCGGCATCGTGGCCCTGGCGGTCATCGAAACAGCCGAGGTGCAGGCGTGTAGCACAAGCTGATCTCAGCCTTCAGCAAAGGCGATGTGACATGTCGAACCACGAAGCCATGGGCATGGGCCGGGTAGCTCGGATGGAGCATAAATTGATTGTGGATTTCAGGAACCGCAATGCGGTGCACGTGGAGACATTTAATTTAAGACACAAGGAGCACATTATCTTGAGGGTTAATTTTGAGTTGAATCGAGGTGAGAATTGCTAGAAAAAGTGTTGCTCAAGATTTTGCAAGACACAAACTAACCCGACTAAGATCTTCTCTCGATAATGTATGATATCCATCTGGTGAGAAAGGTCTAAGATTTTTTTTGTATCCTTTCGTGTTGAAAAGCCAAAGAGCAAAATCGGGTGGCAAATAACTTATATTAAAAAAAGATAGAACCCAATATGTTTTTAATTGATAAATTATATTAGGGAAAATTTGCCACATGACACCGTTATTATTTGGCGTTTGTTGAAACACACCGCTCGATTATGTCTTTGCCAGGTACCATTACAATTATGTGGCACATTTGCCAGAACACACCACCTGGCTAAAAAGGAAAAGCTTTGCACTTTGTCTTCAAAACCAGTCATCACAAGAAAACGTACAAAACTTTTCGTTTTTAGGCTGGTGGTGTGTTCTGGCAAATGTGTCACAAAATTATAATGCTACATGGCAAAGACATAATCGGACGGTGTGTTTCAGCAAATGCTAAAAAATAACGGTGTCATGTAGCAAATTTTCCTATTATATTAATATGTTTTCCCATGTTGACGAGACTATTTTTTTCAAGTCTAAATCTGTTACAACGCACGAACATATTTCCTGTCTTAAAAGAAATAAGTGGTGTGGATAGTTTCGGGACTGCCTGCTCACACACATTGGAGGAATTCGTAGTTTATGTGTCAAAGGCTTCAAAGTTAGTAAGTGTTTTCCATAAGCCTTTCCGGCCGTCAAACTTGCTTGGCTAAGTTTTTTTTTGTTATGGTGCGCTCGGGTGCAAGTTGGCAGTTTTTTTCACTTCATGGACCGGTGACGTCAGGCCGACCAAGTTGTCCACGCACCGGACGACTTTCTTTTTAGTTACTAGTTGAACAAGCGAGCTTCGCCTCGCCGCCTGCATGCCGCCCTTGCATGGTGTGGCCAACGCGATATATGCAACCATTTTTTTTGTGTATGAAAGAAGCAGATGCAATGTGTTTAGGTTGTCTGACATTATCTTAATGTCATACTTACATCTAAACCAGTCATACGTCACTCGGTCAGTGACACGGTCAGTGACAGAATCAGCTCAATAAACTTCTTAGCCATGATTTGTCGAGTATCGACTTCAGTGCCTTAAAGTCGTAGTTAAGGGACATCGCCATAAACCAGACCGGCGTGTCATTAGGAGGAGCACTTTAGTTACTCAAATTTGTCATCCTTCTCATTTATCCATTCTGGGTGATAGACAACAGAAACAACCCTAGCAAGAACAGAACTGCAAGTGAGCAACATAACAACCACAGTTGTAAAACAGAAAGCAAGATGACAAAAATATTCATCTGGTACTTGTTCTGAAGAGTAAGGATATCCGGAGTCAGCTCAATAATTTTTCTTGAACTACAGCTAGCTGGTAGACTCAGGCAGCACCGCACAGCTCACAACAATGAAAGGAAAAAGTGTTCTCTTTGCTTTAGGGTCAAACCAACCATATACTGAACCGTTCAAAAAGAAATAGGGGCGGCTTAAAGTGTAGATGTATTCACTTTTCTGGAATTAGTCCCTGAACCTCTTAGAAGTAAATGCTCCTCACTTTGTTGCGTCGTTATAAAGCAAATGCACCATACTGGAAATAAAAGTTATAAAGCAAATGCACCATACTGGAAATAAAATGATACTTAATGACAGTTTAACATGTATATCATAATACCTTCAGAGAGTAAGTTAACATTAAAAATGAAATGTGCTAACACTTATATCAGTATAGCCGGGATGAATCGACGGGATAGTTCAACAATCTAAAAATAAGATCGGCATGACTTAGTGTTATTTAAGGACAGAACAAATTTGGTGGCTAACAACTGAATATACTACATAACTTGCAGGTGTGTGTGGACTCTTAATTATCGAATCAAAAGAAAGCTCAATAGCATGCGTCCGATCCAAAATAACAGCCTGCATCAGGTGGAATGAAACAGATGCAAAACAACTCGGCAGAGAGAAAGTTACTTACGAATTCCGGTTTCAGGAAGAACAACAGTGGGCGGCGGTCTGTATGGCATGATCTTCACTTATGCTGCCAACAAGATTGGTGTTTTTGGTGTCTAGCACCAACGGAGATGCACTGAACTATCACCTGAGACAAATCAGAAAGAGGAAAAATCCTCCAAAAAAATGCAGCATCACCTCATACTATGATCCATGGGGATTAACTTACATCGTTCCACATAATTCCACGGTACACATACTATGACACCTGAGAAGGCATGTACAGAACGATTTTCTTTGTACCTGAGAAAAAACATGAAACCGATAGCTAGGTTATTAAATATTGTTTAGTTATTGCAGAAAAAGACATATTGATCGACCCGCCCACCTTACCCATGTTTTCTCACATCCTGAACACATCTTCTCACACTGATCAGCCAAACCTAGAGCTAGAGCTTAACTGAAAGATAAGAGTAACTATTCTTTGTTAATTTGCACTCTTCCCAAAATAGGTGGAACCCAAAGAACATACTCCCTCCATTCACTAATATAAGACCTTTTAGTGTATAGATTCATTCACTTTGATCCGTATCTAGTCCATTTTTAGTGTATATATTCATTCATTTTGATCCATATTTAGTCCACTTTAAAATATCTAAACGGTCTTCCATTATTGAACAGAGGGAGTAGAAAATGTCACTTCATGACCCATTTAAGGAGTAGTCTAAGAACATCTTGTATCTGGTAGATACATAATAGCACAGAGATTGTATAATTATACTAATCCTTCCATCTCATGGAACTTGTCTGAGGTTTATCAAACTTTGGATGTATCTAGAAGCTATTTAGTGTGTAAGCACATTCGAATCCAGACAAAGTTCAGACAACTTTCGTGAGACAGGGGGGATTACATGGTATCATCAAGAGCCAAGAAAAACAAATTTGATTCCTTAGCTTGCAATTTTGCAAAAAAAAGTATCGCATGCATAGTTTAGTTGGCTTTTAATATGGCATATAATTTGCCTATTTCAGACCTTTAACAAAACCATCCCAATGACTTATAATAGTCCAAACATCTGTACATATATTTTTTATTTAGTAGAGAGCATTGACAGAAGGACACCATTCGGAAATCTCTCTAGTAGAAAAAGACTAAGAAATTTCAGTAACAATTATATGAAAATAAACTCTGAAGTGCAATGTCGGCAAACGAAATAAAAGGTGGAACTATATAGTAAAATATTTCTCTGAAAATCGAGGAAGTATCATGCACAAGAGACACATTATATTGCAGGTTGCGGCCTAACAAAATTCTAGAACATCTTCTACCTATACTAAGCAAATATGGAGAGAGAAAAAATCAATGGCGGCAGAAGGACTAACAGAGCATGAACGGCACATAAAATTAGAAATCAGAGCCAACCAATCAAATATTAGGTAGATTAAACCAAAATCATTTGTTATGGTGTACATGAGTAGATCACTATTTGATGCACTACTTGACAATGTGTGCCAAAGAACACCATGTTAGACACAATATCAGTTCTGAACTTAAGAGAAAGAAAACAACACATATAATTACCTAACCCATGAAGCAGGACCACATTTTGTGCTGCTTGCTTGAGCACTAAAAAAGAAGGCAATTCAGGTGACATAGATATAATAAAATTTCTGATCCTACTACAGGAACGTGATTAAGAGGTTGCTATATCACTATAAAATCAACTTGAGGAAGTTAAACAATAATTCAAGAACCTAATGATCAATTCAGAAGGCTTCCAAATGTTCACCTAAAATGGAAATCAAGTAACCAGGGATCAATTTAGAAGGCCTGCAAGTGTGCACGGAACAATAATTCATTGTCTTGTTCGTATTGACATACACAATCCTTGATGACAAAACAAAATATTCAGCTCTTACTTCAGATTCAATCAGCAGTCAGAGCACACCCACCCATTCTTACTCATGCTATGTACTTCTTTTACGTCTCTGACTCCCTTCCACTTTGCAACACACCACCATAAAAAAAGAAAAAAAGTTAAGACCTGAAGGAGCAGTAACAATTACACAAGTTAATCTAGCACACGCTGCTTTCCCTCCAGGAACTCCATCTCCACGTTGCTCAATTAGGCGCAGGCAATTCTTCAGTTGGGCACAAACATTGGAGGATGGAGCCGACTGATGGAACAATCAGCTTAGCAGAGCAGCTAACGGACATGTTCTCCGTGTTGACAGTGGTGCTTCCACATATATGTTAATTCCGACCACAACAGAAGCAAGCCGTGGTCGCAGGGTACGACAGCATTGCACCAGACAGCCACCGGAGATGGTTTGCAAGAATTCTGACATGGTGTCATCAAAGTTAAAAGGAACGGGGGTGAAGGGGATGTCCACTCACATAACCCGTCATGGGTGCAGCCTTGGTGCCACATGCCAATCCTCGCCTACAAACATTTGGCGAAATTAATCACCACAAGCGTGCTTCTAGCTGCATATCATCGCTAAATCAAAGAGGCGAACAGAAAAATGGTCATTACCTGACAGGCCGGCCTACTCCTGTCACCCTAGATTGGCTAGCATGGCGAGCTTATCTGCCTTGAGCAGCCGCGTCATGTATCGCTTGATGAACTCCGGCAGCTCTCTTCATCCCTCTTGAACTGCTCGTTCTAACTCCACAAAAGAGCCCCCGATGTCGCCAGTCGTGGAACGTACGTTGTCGTCTCAGTGCAGAGGACCAAGGTGGCGGTGGGAGGCCAGGCGTGGCGCCGTGGCGGCCAGATGCGGGCAGTTGAGATCGAGCGGCCGAGAGCGGCATCTGCGGCGGGAAAGAAAGGAGGTGCGAGCGGCGAGCGGCGGCGGCACCTCGGTTCGCCGGGAGGCGCGAGCGGCGGCGTCACCTCGGTTCGCCGGGAGGCGCGAGCGGCGGCGGCTCGGTTCTAACCCTAGGGCGAGCAGACCCTGGCCTGGCCTCAGGAAGTGCGAGAGAGAGGAGACGCAGTAGGCTCCAGGCCTCCAGTCCAATGCAGCGAAATTGTTCAATGTTCACCATGGGCCCACAACCACCAAAAGAATGATTCGCAAGTAGAGCACAGGAAAAATAACAGCTTGCACTAATTACACGCAGGCCCACACGCCCAAGCACCGGCAAAGCACGGAGAAGCCACCGATTGCAACAGCTTTAGATAATGCCCACAATTTGGTCTGTAACTTGGTATGAGCGTGCACCTTCTTCTTTCCTTCAATTATGCACCGTCAAATTATAGCCGACAGCCCATAATCCCGACCGTTTTTTTTCTTTGCGAATCTAAGCACCATTATATTAACCAAAGGAGTACAGAATGCTTAAGACAAGGTAAACAGCAGAAGGAACACATGTCCCTGCACAATGGCGAAAAGGCCCCCGGAAGATAGAAAAATACAGTCAGGACCCCGGAGTCACCCACGCCCAACACCCGCACTCGCCGCCCCCCACCAGATCCGCCGGAGCTTCGCCGGAGCGGGGGCCGAGCTTCCTTCCTTCCCTAAATCGGGCGCGCCTCATCGCGCGTCAGCGCTTCAGAGAGCCTCATGTATGGCCACAGGGGCCGTCTTCTCTGTGGCTCGTCGGCCGGGGAAGGCCCCGGAACGCACCCGATCCCGACTCCAAACCTCGCCGGCAAGGCGAAGATACCACGCCGGAGCCGCCCGCCTCCAAAGTCGACGAACTGGTCGGAGAGGAGCACCTGCCTGGCTGCCTTATCCGGTCGACCGAGTACTTTTCAGTATGAACCGGTACATGGCATTCTGCGCGGCGGCGGGAGGTACTGGCGAAGGCTATGCGGAGGAGAGGAGCCAAAAAGATAGAAAAGGAACCGGTATCAGGGCATTTTGGTGTATTATGCGGTTTGATGCGAGGGCAAAACGATCCAATAAAAAGTTGGATGAAAATTTTGGCAGAAACCTTAGCTCCTTTATTATTAGGTATAGATATATAGGTAAGTTTAGTCAAGTCAAATACTCCCTCCGTCTAAAATCTAAAAATATGGTGTCTCAATTTTTTCTAGATACGGATGTATCTATAACTAAGATGTGTTTAGATACATCCGTACCTAAACAAAACTAAGACACCTATTCGTAGACGGGGGGAGTACTACTAGTTTGACCTAGTATTTACGACAAATATCACCATCTACAATATTGAATATATATAAAGAGGATGTCGACGTTGATGACCACTTGGTGTAGAGTGTCATCGATCTACATTCCCATCCTGGTGTGCCGACGTTATTAAATGTGGGTAGGGGGCGTACTATTGGCCATGATCATAGATCTAAGGTTAAAACCTAGGTAATAATCCTGCCAGTCAAAGAAAAAGCTTGCGAAATAGGGACCATTTCTTGCTTGTGAGGCGTTTGGTTATGTTCATAAAAATGAAAAGAACGAATACTACGGCCAACTCTGTAAACTCCCTAAATCCACAAGAGATCATGTAAGGTTCATCCATGATCGTACCACCTGCAACGTCAGTCATTTGGAGCAAATGGATGTTCTTGCGGTAATCAATGTGGGTGACTAGACCACCACAACGAATAGCACTACTGGGATCCGACCTTTGGCGGTAAAAATGTGAGCACAATAGAGAACCCTGTAGAGACCTAGAAGCTTATGTTCCGCACTTCAATAATTGTGCATCCCATCACATTTATACCATGGTTGCACTAGCACCTGCCAAACACCACGCGCTGTCACCACTTTTTTGTGCACACATTTTTACCGCCCAAAGATGGAGTTGCACCAGTTCCGCACTTCAATAGTTGGCCTTGGTTCTTGGTTATTCGCAAACAAGTCTTGGTGAATAACACAAACGTCAGGGCCAGTCATGCAGCCCATGTCACCCCGCCCAAAGATGGAGTTGCTAAGGAAATACACCAAATAATGAATGGCGGGGTTGTTGATGGATGTAATCTTGCTGCGAAGATACTCCCTCTCCCGGTGGACTGGGACTCTCTCCCAGGTGCTAGAGGCATCTACTAGCAACGCACTAGAAATATTTTTTTTCTGACTTCCCCATCATGTTGAAGTCACAGGCGAGACGCCTCCTGGATAGGAAGGTTGCATCAACCCACTTCGTGGGGATAACCACTCTTGCCGAGACCTTGGTGTAGTCCAGGATTATGAGATCCACATCATCATTCAAGCCACCCCCAAAAGGCTTCTTCAACAATGAGCTCATGGTGAAAGTTCTGCAAAATTTTAACAGATTTTTTGTGGGCAAATGAGTTTTATACGATTGATAAATAATTCCACGTAAGAACTTTAAATCCTAGAATTCATAATCAATGGGAGTCGACAAATAATAGCAGTTGATCTAGGAGATCAATGTAAGAGATTTCACCATCGCTTGGAGAAATGGCAAGAATCGGATGAGAAACGTAGCGATGTGAATATTCCCCTACTTGAACGAACGAAATCAATGAAGAATCGGTTGCTCTAGGGATTAGGGTTTGAGTGTTGAGAGAGAAAGAGAGAGAATGATGGATAGTTTGAGCTGCAAACCAACCGCCATCTATGTTTAAGGCGAAAACGGGGGTGGTATGATCGCGTGGTATGGTCACGCCCGCCCGTACCACCTCTCAGTAAGAGGCAAATGAGAATCGATCTAGGGTTCCATACATGAGTCTGTTGGTGGTATGGGCGTGTGGTACATGTAGCATGCCATTACCGTATCTTGTTGTTAAATCATGTATGATTTTTTTGTTTCCTCCAAGATTTCGGTACGGCTGATGCATGTAAAATACATACATGAACTTTGTCCTTCATCATATTAAATTCCCACATATTTGCAACATATATGAGGATAATACCGTGTTTTACATTGATATATGGCAATTTACCAATGATCCCTTTTATTTGGGTTATAACACTGCATAACAGGGAAACCTGTTTTGTGTATTTTTCACTTTCAGAGACCTATACGGAATCAAATTGACCTGCGATTTTTGGAGCGGCAGTTTTTTCATCGGGCGAAGCACCCTGTACCTTGGAAGGACACATGGAGAGGCCTGAGGGCCGAAATAGGCCAGGTGGTGCACCTAGTATGTTAGGGCGCGCCACCCACCTCCATTCGGACATTGATCGTCCGATTGCCCTGATTCTTTCGCCCACTGACGTATTTTTTCCATAAAACAACTATATATATGACCCCTAAGAGTTCTCGGGAGGAGAGCGCCACACAAACACAGAAACACGAAAATGAACGCTGCCGCAGAGAAGATTGGAGGGGGAATTGCGCCGGGATAACTGCCGGAGGGATCTCCACCTTCTCCAACGTCTTCATCCTCACCATGACCAAGAGGGAGTAGTCCACTTATGGACTACAGGTTTGTGGCAGTAGCTTGATCTATTTCTCTCATTTTTCTCATAGTTCTTAGTGCTATATGAGTTGCCTATCATGATTATTGTCATACTTGTAATACCTATGTGGTGGATCCTTATTCTATGATATTGTTTTATGAGATCTGATCATATTATATTGTGATATGTATTGATAGATGCATACTATGTACCCCGTTCTTAAGTATTTGTTCTGATCAAACATATGTGCAAGAGCGTGTGTGGGGTGATGTGTGTATTAGATGGAGTAGCATGATTTTAGTGATTAGATAGTGACAATATGTTCAAGATCTATTATAGCTTTGCCTTTGTTTTGCTACCTCACGAGGGATAAAGTGAATGCATGTGCTATGTTCATCACATGAAAGTAATGGTGATCTTCTTTGTTCAAGGTAGCATATTTGATATTCAAATTTCGTGTGAAAGTACTTATTGCTATGCTCAGTTAATTATTAATACAAGATTGATGAACTTTTTTCTTGTGGAGTATAAGAGAAATATGTTGCATCATCTCTATGTTAGAACGTGATGCCCATATTAATTCTGATCTTACATATACAACTACAAGAAAAGTTGCCATGGTCGACGAAGTTGAAGTCGCGCCGTGGTTGCTGGTGCACCATGGCCGACGATTTTTGGTCCCTCCGTGGTTCATGTCAGAACTTTTTTTTTCTCGTTTTTGAGGCCACCTAGCCCGACGAAAGCGGCCAAAACATCGCGTATGGTGGCCCGGGACGTGGTGCATCGCGAATTCTCGGGTTCGCCGGCCGAGTCAACGCAAATCCGCACCGCCCAGGGATGTAGGGCCCAGATGGCAGCCTCTCAAGCATTGTTTTTTTTCTCGATCGCGCCATCTCGTTCAACGCTCTCCGATCGAGCCGTTTACGATGCAGGATCATGGGCCCCGCATGTCATCCTCTATGAACCAAATTTCTTTCCTTTCTTGGATTTTTTTGACCCCCTGATTTCTGGCTACTTCCTTTTTCTTTTGATCCCTTGCCGCCTTGGAAACGTTGAGACCGCTGCTGCTAAATGGGACCCATGTCATCCTCTATGAGCAATCAACTTTCTTTTCTTGGAGTTTTTGGCACCTCATATTTGGTCACTTGCCTTTTCTTTCGATCCCGCCGCCTCTCAAACGGTGATACCTGCTCGCTAAATGGGACCATGTCATCCTCTATGTACTATTAAACTTTCTTTTCTTGGATTTTTTTGGCACCTCATATTTGGTCACTTGCCTTTTTCTTTCGATCCCCTACCGCCTCTCAAACGGTGATACCGCTGCTGCTAAATGGGACCCGCATGTCATCCTCTATGTACTATTAAACTTTCTTTTCTTGGATTTTTTTGGCACCTCATATTTGGTCACTTGCCTTTTTTCGATCCCCGCCTCTCAAACGGTGATACCGCTGCTTGCTAAATGGGACCCGCATGTCATCCTCTATGTACTATAAAACTTTCTTTTCTTGGATATTTTTTGGCACCTCATATTCGGTCACTTGCCTTTTTCTTTCGATCCCCTGCCGCCTCTCAAACGGTGATACCGCTCTGCTAAATGGGACCCGCATGTCATCCTCTATGTACTATAAAACTTTCTTTTCTTGGATTATTTTTGGCTCCTGATATTTGGTCACTTGCGTTTTTTTTCTTTCGATCTCATGCCACGTTTGAAACTTTGAGGAACCTGCTGGCTCATGGGACCCGCATGTCATCCTCTATGTGCTATAAAAGTTTATTTTCTATGGTTTTTTTCACTCTCTGATTTTTGTCTATTTCCTTTTTCTTTTGATGCCCTGCCGCCTTGGAAACGTTGAGTAAGCTGCTTACTCATGGGACCCGCATGTCATCCTCTATGTACAATCAAGTTTCCTTGAATTATTTTTGGCTCCGATATTTCGTCACTTGCCTTTTTCTTTCGATCTCATGCCACGTTTGAAACGTTGAGGAACCTGCTGGCTCATGGGACCCGCATGCCATCCTCTATGTGCTATAAAAGTTTATTTTCTTTATTTTTTTCACACTCTGATTTTTGGCTATTTCCTTTTTCTTTTGATCCCCCCCTTTGAAAAGTTGAGGACTCTGCTGGCTCATAGATCCCACATGTCACCTCTATGTACAATCAAGTTTCTTTTCTTGAATTATTTTTGGATCGATATTTGGTCACTTGCCTTTTTCTTTCGATCTCATGCCACGTTTGAAACTTGCTGGCTCATGGGACCCACATGTCATCCTCTATGTGCTATAAAAGTTTATTTTCTTGGATTTTTTTTCACCCTCGATTTTTGGCTATTTCCTTTTCTTTTGATCCCGTGACGCCTTGGAAACATTGAGTAAGCTGCTGACTCATGGGACCCGCATGTCATCCTCTATGTACAATCAAGTTTCTTTTCTTGAATTATTTTTGGATCCCGATATTTGGTCACTTGCCTTTTCTTTCGATCTCATGCCACGTTTGAAACATTGAGGAACCTGCGGCTCATGGGACCCGCATGTCATCCTCTATGTCCATCAACTTTCTTTTCTTGGATTTTTTGACCGCCTAATTTCGGCTACTTTCTTTTTCTTTTGATCTCAAGTCGCATTTGAAACGTTGGGACCGCTGCGCAAAATGGGACCCGCATGTCATCTGTATGTACTATAAAAGTTTTTTCTTGGATTTTTTCTTTTGATCCGCCTTGGAAACGATGAGTAAGTGCGACTCATGGGACCCTCATGTCATCCTCTATGTACAATCAACTTTTTTTATCTCAAGCTGCATTTGAAACGTTGAGACCGCTAAAATGGGACCCGCATGTCATCCTCTATGTACAATAAAGTTTTTTCTTGGATTATCTTTGGCTCCTGATATTTTGGCACTTGCCTTTTTCTTTCGATCTCATGCCGCCTTTGAAACGTTGACTAAGCTGCGGCTCATGGGTCCCGCATGTCATCCTCTACGACAATAAAAGTTTTCTTTCTTGGAGTTATTTTTGACCCCTAATTTCGGCTATTTGCCTTTTTCTTTTGATCTCCTGCCCCCTCTGAAACGATGAGGACGCTGTTGGGAGGTCGGTCCCACATGTCATCCTCTATGAACAATAAAAGTTTCCTTTGATGGATTTATTTTGAACCCTAATCAATTTCTGGATATTTCCTTTTTTCTTTTGATCCCCTGCCGCCTTGAAATCGCTGAGGATGCTGCTGCCTCATGGGTCCCGCATGTCATCCTCTCAGAACGATAAATGTTTCTTTTCTTGGATTTTGGTTAACAAACGATTTTTGGCTTATTTTTTCTTTCGATCTCCTGCAGCCTTTAAAATGTTGAGGACGCTGCTGGCTCACGGTCCCACATGTCAGCCTCTATGAACAATAAACGCTGAGGATGCTGCTGCCTCATGGTCCCGCATGTCATCCTCTTAGAACGAAAATGTTTCTTTTCTTGGATTTTTTACCAACAGATTTTTTGGTTTATTTTTTTCTTTCCATCCCCCGCCTTTAAAATGTTGACGACGCTGGCTCATGGGTCCCCGATGTCGGCCTCCCGTACAACAAACATGTGATATCTTGACTATTTTGCAGACAATAAACAGTGTATTGCGCTCTGAGCTATTTCAAACGGATAAATTAAATCTTTATTTTTACATAAACAAACTTATATGTTGAATCTCCTTGTTTTTTTTTGTTTTTGCGAAGCATAGGACTTTCCTGTTTTGTTTAGAAAATTCCGAACTTTCCTGTTTTGGAGTGGGATGAAATTGTACGAGTCAAAAGGCCAAGCAGGATAGTTCGAAGGCCCAAATGTCCAGATGCAGCCCAATTGAAATCTTTCTTCTTGGATTTTTTTTCACCCCCTGATTTCTGGCTACTTCATTTTTCTTTTGGTCCTGTGCCGCCTTGGAAACGTTGAGACCCGCATATCATCCTCTATGTACTATGAAACTTTCTTTTCTTGAATTATTTTTGGCTCCTGATATTTGTTCAATTGTCTTTCTCTTTCGATCCCGTGCAGCCTCTCAAACGGTGATACCGCTGCTGCTAAATGGGACCCGCATGTCATTGATACGTCTCCAACGTATCTATAATTTCTGATGTTCCATGCTTGTTTTATGACAATACCTACATGGTTTGCTTGCACTTTATATCATATTATGGCATTTATTGGACTAACCTATTAACAAGATGCCACAAGCCAGTTCCATTTATTATGTCTGTTTATTGCAGAAAAGGCCCAAAAACCAAAGTGCTCGGAAAAATCCAGAAAAATTACGGAAATTCTATTTCGTCGGAAGACTCACGGAGCCAGAAGGGCAAGCCAGGGGGAGGCCCAGGGCCTCCTCCCAATAGGCCGGCGCGGCCTGGAGGGTGGTCACCCCACCCTGTGAGGTGGGCCCCTCGGGACTCTTCCGACTCCGACTCTTCGCCTATTTAAGTCGTCGTGACCTAAAACTTCGACACGGATTGACGAAACTCCAGAAGGACTCCAGGGGCGCCGCCACATCGCGAAACTCAATTCGGGGACGAAGTCTCTGTTCGGCACCTGCCGGACGGGGAATTGCCCCGAGTCATCTCCACCGCCGTCTCCACCGCCATCTTCACCGCCATCGCTGTCTCCATGATGAGGAGGGAGTAATTCACCCCGGGGCTGAGGGCTCCGCTGTAGCTATGTGGTTCATCTCTCTCTTTATGTGATCTAGTTGAATATCATCTATGTGCTACCCTAGTGATGTTATTAAAGTAGTCTATTCCTCCTCCATGATGTAATGTTGGCAGTGTGTGCATCATGAAGTACTTGGTTTATGCTATGATTGTGATCTCTTGTAGATTATGAAGTTAACTATTACTATGATGATATTGATGCGACTTATTCCTCCTTTCATAGTGTGATGGCAGAAGTGTGCATGCTATGTTAGTACTTGGTTTGGTTGTGTTGATCTATCTTGCACTCTAAGGTTATTTAAATATGAACATTGAATATTGTGGAGCTTGTTAACTCCGGCATTGAGGGTTCGTGTAATCCTACACAATGGTGTTCATCATCCAACAAGAGGGTGTAGAGTAGTCCTATTATGTGATCATTGTTGAGAGTGTCCACTAGTGAAAGCAGGATCCCTAGGCCTTGCTTCCAAGCATCGAATCTCCGTTTGTTTACTGTTTTGTTACATGTTTGCTCGCTGCCATATTTTATTCAGATTGCTATTACCACTCATACTCATCCATATTACTTGCACCTCACTATCTCTTCGCCGAACTAGTGCACCTATACATCTGACAAGTGTATTAGGTGTGTTGGGGACACAAGAGACTTCTTGCTTTGTGGTTGCAGGTTGCTTGAGAGGGATATCTTTGACCTCTTCCTCCCCGAGTTCGATAAACCTTGGGTGATCCACTTAAGGGAAAACTTGCTGCTTTCTACAAACCTCTGCTCTTGGAGGCCCAACACTGTACAAGAATAGAAGCACCGTAGACATCAAGCTATTTTTTGGCGCCGTTGCCGGGGAGGAAAGGTAAAAGGTACTCACACTCCGGATCTCGGCTACTAAGCTATTTTCGGCGCCGTTGTAAGTACTCGAAGCTATTTCCTTTAGATCCTGCAATTGCATCTTTTTGTTTCTTGTTTTTATTTTCACTAGTTAAGCATAATGGAAAACAACAAAAAAATTAGTGAGCTTTTTAATCTTTTTCCTGATTTAGAATTGTTTGATGCGAAAATTAAAAAACCTATGGAACCTTATTTGCATGCTAGTAGCAATGTTAGTAGTATGAATGCAATTACTGCTAATGCTATGGAGAAGTCTAAGCTTGGGGAACTAGTTTATGTGATCTTTTTAGCCTCCCATCTTTAGGGGAGAAAATTTGCTCTGATGATACTTTATCTCCCATATGCGATAACTCTAATGATGCTTGTGACATTTTAAATCCACCTGCTGAAAGTATTCCTTACAAGATACCTATGAAAATTATTGAACGTGTTATGGATAACCGCTATGAAGGGGATGGAACTGTTCATCCTGAAGATCATTTACTGTTTTTGCATGAATTATGCGGGTTATTCAAGTGTGCAGGAATTTCAATGGATGAAGTTAGGAAGAAATTATTTGTTATGTCGCTATCTGGTGAAGCGGCGCATTGGTATAAACTGCTGAAGGACGGGCGCTCTCTTGATTGGAAGGATATTGTGCCTCTATTTTATTCCAAGTTCTATCCTCCAAGTGAAATTCACAAAGATCGAAACCATATATATAATTTCTGGCCTCATGATGGAGAGAGTATTGCCCAAGCATGGGAGAGATTGAAGTCCTTAATGCTCAAATGCCCCAATCATGAGCTTCCTGGTAATGTTATCATTGATAATTTCTATGCAAGACTTTCTTTTCAAGATAAAACCTTGCTGGATACTACTTGTTCTGGATCATTCACGCGCAATAAAGAAGAGTTTAAATGGGACCTTCTTAATCGGATTCAGGAGAACGCTGAAGATTGGGAGAACGACAAAGGTAAAGAGTCAGGTATAAATTATGATTATGAATGCATTGAAACTTTTATGGATACTGATAAATTTTGAAATATGAGTGCTACTTATGGTCTTGACTCTCAAGTTATTGCAAATCTTTATAAAGCTTTTGTTTCTCACATTGAATTGCCTAGGAAGAATTTTGATAAGTATCATGAACCTTTTAAAGAGGCTTGCATGAAAAATGAAATTGTTGTTAATGATTGCAATAAGCATGCTCAAACTCCTAAGAATGCTATTTCCTATAAGCATGTTAATTTTTGTGGAATGCATAGACCTTGTGGAATTAATCAAATCGAAGATGAATATTGTATCCACCATATTAATGAAAAAACTAGAAAGTGGGCTAGGACTCTAGATGATCTTGGTAAAAAAGTTTGTGCCCTCTATCCTTTTATTTGTGAAGTTTGCCATGAAGTGGGTCATTTTAATTTTCAATGCTCCGCCAATGATAATTTGAACCCAATGAGTGCTTGATGCGCGTAAATGTACACGTCCGTTGGGAACCCCAAGAGGAAGGTATGATGCGCACAGTGGCAAGTTTTCCCTCAGAAAGAAACCAAGGTTTAATCGAACCGGGAGGAGCCAAGAAGCACGTTGAAGGTTGATGGTGGCAAAATGTGATGCGGCGCAACAACAGGGATTCCGGCGCCAACGTGGAACCTGCACAACACAACCCAAGTACTTTGCCCCAACGAAACAGTGAGGTTGTCAATCTCACCGGCTGTAACAAAGGATTAAGCGTATCGAGTGGAAGATGATTGTTTGCAAGAAAACAGTAAAGAACAATTGCAGATTGTATGCTATGTAAAGAATAGGACCGGGGTCCACAGTTCACTAGAGGTGTCTCTCCCATAAGATAAAAGCATGTTGGGTGAACAAATTACAGTCGGGCAATTGACAAATAGAGAAGGGCATAACAATGCATGTACATTATATGATAAATATAGTGAGATTTAATCCGGGCATTACGACAAAGTACATAGACCGCCATCCAACTGCATCTATGCCTAAAAGTCCACCTTCAGGTTATCATCCGAACCCCTTCCGGTATTAAGTTGCAAAGCAACAGACAATTGCATTAAGTATGGTGCGTAATGTAATCGACAACTACATCCTTAGACATAGAATCAATGTTTTATCCCTAGTGGCAACAGCACATCACAACCTTAGAACTTTCTGTCACTGTCCCAGGTGTCAATGAAGGCATGAACCCACTATCGAGCATAAATACTTCCTCTTGGAGTTAAGAGTACAAACTTGGCCAGAGCCTCTACTAATAACGGAGAGCATGCAAGATCATAAACAACACATAAACAATAGATTGATAATCACCATAACATAGTATCCTCTATCCATCGGATCCCGACAAACACAACATATAGTATTACAGATAGATGATCTTGATCATGTTAGGCAGCTCACAAGATCCAACAATGAAGCACAATTAGGAGAAGACAACCATCTAGCTACTGCTATGGACCCATAGTCCGGGGGTGAACTACTCACTCATCACTCCGGAGGCGACCATGGCGGTGTAGAGTCCTCCGGAGATGAATCCCCTCTCAGGAGGTGCCGGAGGCGATCTCCTGAATCCCCCGAGATGGGATTCGCGGCGGCGGCTCTGGCAGGTTTTCCGTATCATGGCTCTCGGTGGGGGTTTCGCGACGGAGGCTATATGTAGGCGGAAGGGGAGGTGGCGGCGCGAGGGCCCCACACCACGGGGCGCGACAGGCCCCCGACGGGGTGGCCACCTCGTGGCCACCTCGCGTCCTTGGTCGTGTAAATAGGACCCCCGTTGATTGATTTCCAATTAAGAATATTTAGGATTAGGAAACCAAAACCAGAAAACGACAATGGCTCTTCGGCATCTTGTTAATAGGTTAGTTCCGGAAAATACGACATATAATATGCATAAAACATGTAGGTATCATCAATAAAGTAGCATGGAACATAAGAAATTATCGATACGTTGGAGACGTATCAGCATCCCCAAGCTTAGTTCTGCTCGTCCCGAGCAGGTAAAACGATAACAAAGATAATTTCTGAAGTGACATGCTATCATAATCTTGATCATACTATTTGTAAACATATGTAATGAATGCAGCGATCAAAACAAAGGTAATGACATGAGTAAACAACTGAATCATAAAGCAAAGACTTTTCATGAATAGTACTTCAAGACAAGCATCAATAGTCTTGCATAAGAGTAAACTCATAAAGCAATAAATCAAAGTAAAGGTGTTGAAGAAACACAAAGGAAGAGTAAGTTTCAGCGGTTGCTTTCAACTTATAACATGTATATCTCATGGATATAGTCAACATAAAGTAATATAACAAGTGCAATATGCAAGTATGTAGGAATCAATGCACAGTTCACACAAGTGTTTGTTTCTTGAGGTGGAGAGAGATAGGTAAACTGACTCAACAATAAAAGTAAAAGAAAGGTCCTTCAAAGAGGAAAGCATCGATTGCTGTATTTGTGCTAGAGCTTTTATTTTGAAAACATGCAACAATTTTGTCAACGGTAGTAATAAAGCATATGAGTTATGTAAATTATATCTTACAAGTTGCAAGCCTCATGCATAGTATACTAATAGTGCCCGCACCTTGTCCTACTTAGCTTGGACTACCGGATCTTTGCATGCCATGTTTCAACCAAGTGTCACAAAGGGGTACCTCCATGCCGCTTGTACAAAGGTCTAAGGAGAATGCTCGCATTTTGGATTTCTCGCTTTTGTTTATTCTCAACTTAGACATCCATACCGGACAACATGGACAACAGATAATGGACTCCTCTTAAATGCATAAGCATGTAGCAATGATTATTATTCTCATATGAGATTGAGGATATATGTCCAAAACTGAAACTTCAACCATGATTCATGGCTTTAGTTAGCGGCCCAATGTTCTTCTCTAACAATTTTGCATGCTCCAACCACTAAGGTGATAGATCCTTCAGACAAGACGGACATGCATAGCAACTCACATGATATTCAACAATAGTTGATGGCATTCCCCAGAAGCATGGTTATCGCACAACAAGCAACTTAATAAAAGATAAAGTGCATAAGTACATATTCAATATTACGATAGTTTTTAAGGCTATTTTGTCCCATGAGCTATATATTGCAAAGGTGAATGATGGAATTTTAAAGGTAGCAGTCAAGCAATTTACTTTGGAATGGCGGAGAAATACCATGTAGTAGGTAGGTATGGTGGACACAAATGGCATAGTAGTTGGCTCAAGGATTTTGGATGCATGAGAAGTATTCCCTCTCGATACAAGGTTTAGGCTAGCAAGGTTTATTTGAAGCAAACTCAAGGATGAACCGGTGCAGCAAAACTCACATAAAAGACATATTGTAAACATTATAAGACTCTACACCATCTTCCTTGTTGTTCAAAACTCAATACTAGATATTATCTAGACCTTAGAGAGACCAAATATGCAAATCAAATTTTAGCAAGCTCTATGTATTTCTTCATTAATGGGTGCAAAGCATATGATGCAAGAGCTTAAACATGAGCACAACAATTGCCAAGTATCACATTATCCAAGACATTTTAGAATTACTACATGTAGCATTTTCCAATTCCAACCATATAACAATTTAACGAAGAAGAAACTTCGCCTTAAACATTATGAGTAAAGCCTAAGGACATATTTGTCCATATGCAACAGCGGAGCGTGTCTCTCTCCCACAAAGTGAATGCTAGGATCCATTTTATTCAAACAAAAACAAAAACAAAAACAAACAGACGCTCCAAGTAAAGAACACAAGATGTGATTGAATAAAAATATAGTTTCAGGGGAGGAACCTGATGATGTTGTCGATGAAGAAGGGGATGCCTTGGGCATCCCCAAGCTTAGACGCTTGAGTCTTCTTAAAATATGCAGGGGTGAACCACGGGGCATCCCCAAGCTTAGAGCTTTCACTCCTCTTGATCATAGTATATCATATCCTCCTCTCTTGACCCTTGAAAACTTCCTTCACACCAAACTTCAAGCAAACTCATTAGAGGGTTAGTGCACAATTAATAATTCACACATTCAGAGGTGACACAATCATTCTTTACACTTCTGGACATTGCATAAAGCTACTGGACATTAATGGATCAAAGAAATTCATCCAACATAGCAAAAGAGGCAATGCGAAATAAAAGGCAGAATCTGTCAAAAACAGAACAGTCCGTAAAGACGAATTTTAAAATGGCACTAGACTTGCTTAAATGGAAAAACTCAAAACTAATGAAAGTTGCGTACATATCTGAGGATCACGCTCGTAAATTGGCAGATTTTTTCGAATTTTCTACAGAGACTTGTGCCCAGATTCGTGACAGACAGCAATGATGTTTCTGCGCAGCGATCCCAAATATAACATCAACTTTAACATAGAAACTTTACTTGGCACAAAAACATGATAAGGAGAGGTTTCTACAGTATTAAACAACTTCCAAGACTCAAATATAAAACAAATTACTGTAGTAAAAACATGGGTTGTCTCCCATAAGCGCTTTTCTTTAACGTCTTTCAGCTAGGCGCAGAAAGTGCAAATCAAGTATTATCAAGAGTAGAAGCATCAACATCATATCTTGTTCTAATAATAGAATCAAAAGGCAACTTCATTCTCTTTCTAGGGAAGTGTTCCATACCTTTCTTGAGAGGAAATTGATATTTAATATTACCTTCCCTCATATCAATAACAGCACCAAGAAGAAAAGGTCTTCCCAACACAATAGGACAAGATGCATTGCATTCGATATCCAAAACAACAAAATCAACGGGGACAAGGTTATTGTTAACCGTAATGCGCACATTATCAATCCTCCCCAAAGGTTTCTTTTTAACATTATCGGCAAGATTAACATCCAAATAACAATTCTTCAATGGTGGCAAGTCAAGCATATCATAAATCTTTTTAGGCATAACGAAATACTTGCACCAAGATCACATAAAGCATTACATTCAAAGTCATTGAATTTCATTTTAATGATGGGCTCCCAACCATCTTCTAACTTTCTAGGAATAGAAGTTTCAAGTTTTAGTTTCTCTTCTCTAGCTTTTATGAGAGCATTTGTAATATGTTTTGTAAAGGCTAAATTTATAGCACTAGCATTAGGACTTTTAGCAAGTTTTTGTAAGAACTTTATAACTTCAGAGATGTGGCAATCATCAAAATCTAAATCATTATGAGCTACAGCAATGGGATCATTGTTCCCAAGGTTGGAAAAAATTTCAGCAGTTTTATCACAAGCAGTTTCAGCAGTTTCAGGCAGTTTTGTACGCTTTGCACTAGGAGTAGAAACATTGCCAACACCAATTATTTTACCATTGATAGTAGGAGGTGCAGCAACATGTGAAGAATTAGCATTACTAGTGGTGGTAATAGTCCAAACTTTAGCTACATTATTCTCTTTAGCTAGTTTTTCATTTTCTTCTCTATCCCACCTAGCACGCAATTCAGCCATTAATCTTATATTCTCATTAATTCTAACTTGGATGGTATTTGCTGTAGTAGTAATCTTATTATCAATATCATTATTAGGCATAACTTTCAATTTTAAAAGATTAACATCGGAGGCAAGTCTATCAACTCTAGAAGCAATAATATCAATTTTATCAAGCTTTTCCTCAACAGATTTGTTAAAAGCAGTTTGTGTACTAATAAATTCTTTAAGCATAGCTTCAAGACCAGAGGGTACACTCCTATTATTGTTGTAAGAATTCCCATAAGAATTACCATAACCATTACCATTAGCAGAAGGATATGGCCTATAGTTATTACCAGAGTTGTTCCTATAAGCATTGTTGTTGAAATTATTATTTTTAATGAAATTCACATCAACATTTTCTTCTTGAGCAACCAATGAAGCTAAAGGAACATTATTTGGATCCACATTAGATCTACCATTCACAAGCATAGACATAATCACATCAATCTTATCACTCAAGGAAGAGGTTTCTTCAACAGAATTTACCTTCTTACCTTGTGGAGCTCTTTCCGTGTGCCATTCAGAGTAATTTATCATCATATCATCAAGAAGTTTTGTAGCCGCCCCCAATGTGATGGACATAAAGGTACCTCCAGCAGCTGAATCCAATAAATTCCGCGAAGAAAAATTTAGTCCTGCATAGAAGGTTTGGATGATCATCCAAGTAGTCAGTCCATGGGTTGGGCAATTCTTTACCAAAGTTTTCATTCTCTCCCATGCTTGAGCAACATGTTCAGTATCTAATTGCTTAAAATTCATTATGCTACTTCTCAAAGATATAATTTTAGCGGGAGGATAATATCTACCAATAAAAGCATCCTTACATTTAGTCCATGAATCAATACTATTCTTAGGCAAAGATAGCAACCAATCTTTAGCTCTTCCTCTTAATGAGAAAGGAAACACTTTCAATTTAATAATATCACCATCTACATCATACTTTTGCATTTCACAAAGTTCAACAAAATTATTAAGATGGGCAGCAGCATCATCAGAACTAGCACCAGAAAATTGATCTCTCATGACCAGGTTCAGTAAAGCAGGTTTAATTTCAAAGAATTCTGCTGTAGTAGCAGGTGGAGCAATAGGTGTGCATAGGAAATCATTATTATTTGCATCTGTGAAGTCACACAACTTAGTATTTTCAGGGGTATTCATTTTAGCAACAGTAAATAAAACAAACTAGATAAAGTAAATGCAAGTAACTAATTTTTTTGTTTTTTTGATATAGAGAGCAAGACAGTAAATAAAGTAAAACTAGCAACTAATTTTTTTGTGTTTTGTTTAGGTGCAGCAAACAAAGTAGTAAATAAAATAAAGCAAGACAAAAACAAAGTAAAGAGATTGAGAAGTGGAGACTCCCCTTGCAGCGTGTCTTGATCTCCCCGGCAACGGCGCCAGAAAAGGCTTGATGCGCGTAAATGTACACGTCCGTTGGGAACCCCAAGAGGAAGGTATGATGCGCACAGTGGCATTTTCCCTCAGAAAGAAACCAAGGTTTAATCGAACCAGGAGGAGCCAAGAAGCACGTTGAAGGTTGATGGTGGCGAAATGTGATGCGGCGCAACAACAGGGATTCTGGCGCCAACGTGGAACCTGCACAACACAACCCAGGTACTTTGCCCCAACGAAACAGTGAGGTTGTCAATCTCACCGGCTTGCTGTAACAAAGGATTAAGCATATCGAGTGGAAGATGATTGTTTGCAAGAAAACAGTAAAGAACAATTGTAGATTGTATGCTATGTAAAGAATAGGACCGGGGTCCACAGTTCACTAGAGGTGTCTCTCCCATAAGATAAAAGCATGTTGGGTGAACAAATTACAGTCGGGCAATTGACAAATAGAGAAGGGCATAACAATGCATGTACGTGATATGATAAATATAGCGAGATTTAATCCGGGCATTACGACAAAGTACATAGACCGCCATCCAACTGCATCTATGCCTAAAAAGTCCACCTTCAGGTTATCATCCGAACCCCTTCCAGTATTAAGTTGCAAAGCAACAGACAATTGCATTAAGTATGGTGCGTAATGTAATCGACAACTACATCCTTAGACATAGAATCAATGTTTTATCCCTAGTGGCAACAGCACACAACCTTAGAACTTTCTGTCACTGTCCCAGGTGTCAATGAAGGCATGAACCCACTATCGAGCATAAATACTCCCTCTTGGAGTTAAGAGTACAAACTTGGCCGAGCCTCTACTAATAACGGAGAGCATGCAAGATCATAAACAACACATAAACAATAGATTGATAATCACCATAACATAGTATCCTCTATCCATCGGATCCCGACAAACACAACATATAGTATTACAGATAGATGATCTTGATCATGTTAGGCAGCTCACAAGATCCAACAATGAAGCACAATTAGGAGAAGACAACCATCTATGGACCCATAGTCCAGGGGTGAACTACTCACTCATCACTCCGGAGGCGACCATGGCGGTGTAGAGTCCTCCGGGAGATGAATCCCCTCTCCGGCGGGTGCCGGAGGCGATCTCCTGAATCCCCGAGATGGGATTCGCGGCGGCGGCGTCTCGGGTTTTCCGTATCGTGGCTCTCGGTACTGGGGTTTCGCGACGGAGGCTATATGTAGGCGGAAGGGGGGGCGGCGCGGGGCCCACACCACGGGCCGGCGCGGCCAGGGCAGGCGCGCCGCCCTATGGTGTGGCCACCTCGTGGCCCCCGACTCCCCTTCGGTCTTGGAAGCTTCGTGGCAAAATAGGACCCCAGGCGTTGATTTCGTCCAATTCCGAGAATATTTCGTTACTAGGATTTCTGAAACCAAAAACAGCAGAAAACAGCAACGGCTCTTCGGCATCTTGTTAATAGGTTAGTTCCAGAAAATGCGTAAATACGACATATAATGTGCATAAAACATGTAGGTATCATCAATAAAGTAGCATGGAACATAAGAAATTATCGATACGTTGGAGACGTATCAGTGCTGCAAATTTGTATTGTGATAATGAAATTTCTCCTAATCAGCATGATGAACTTACTTTATTTTTGTGGTGTGAAGAGCTCTCAAGAAAAATCTCTTTGTTACATATGAGTGATCTTGATATTGATGATGTGCATGGGTGTTTTTCTTATTGCATTGATAATAGCCATACAAACACTTACATACAAAATATTTTAGAAGATGACACCTTGCCAAAATATGATAGGACCGTTGTGTGTTTTCAACTAATTAATGAAAAGGAGGGATCCTCCCAAGTTTCTTCTATTGTTTCTGAAAGTAAATCAGGTTATGCGGACAAGCCACCCTTCAAGCCTCTTCCTCCTAAAGAAGGGAATGAGGAGAAGGAAAAGAAGAAGAAGAAGAAGAAGAAGAAGAAGAAGAAGAAGAAGAAGAATAAAGAGAAAGAGGTAACGGCATATCCCCGCGTGTATGAGGTAACAATAGGTAACCGTAAGTATGTTGCGCCTAATGATTATTATGATAATAAATCTGAGTACGATGATCTTCCTATGCCCTGTACCCATGTTAGTGATCATGATTTGGAAGAGCACACTATCTTTGATATTGGAAATCTCTTTGGTACTGATTATGAAAGTAATGATGATAGCATTATTCATGTCCCTCAAACGATGATATTGAAAGCTCTAAGCTTGGGGATGTTGTGCTTGAAAATCCTATATTTGAGACCTCTACTTTTAGTGAAAATGATGATATTACATATTCTGGTTTAGATAATCGCTATAGAGATGGATATGACATATGTTACAATTATCCTTATGAAACTTGTCATAGTTATGATGGGCTTGCCAAAAACCACTCCCCTAGTATGCAACTTGTTTACCATGTTCAAATTCTTAATAATGATCCTGCTCCAATTACTATTAATGAGAAGAGTTTCTCTTATATCAAAAATAATGATACCTTTATGCATATGAACCATGATAAGAATGTTTTAAGTGATGGTTATATTGTAGATTTCATCAATGATGCTACTGAAAGTTATTATGAGAGAGGGAAACACGGTTGTATGCATCTTAATAATATTCAGTTTCCCCTCTTTATGTTGAGAATCTTGAAGTTACTCGTGTCTTATTTTCTTATGCTTGTCACTTTGTTCTTCATGAATTTATTTGTGTACAAGATTCCTTTGCATAGGAAGTGGGGTAGACTTAAATGTGTTTTGAATTTGCTTCTTGATGCTCTCTTTTGCTTCAACTACTATTTCTTGCGAGTGCATCACTAAAACTGCTGAGCCCATCTTAATGGCTATAAAGAAAGAACTTCTTGGGAGATAACCCATGTGTTTATTTTGCTACAGTACTTTTATTTTGTATTTGTGTCTTGGAATTTGTTACTACTGTAGCAACCTCTCCTTATCTTAGTTTTGTTGCATTGTTGTGCCAAGTAAAGTCTTTGATAGTAAGGTTCATACTAGATTTGGATTACTGCGCAGAAGCAGATTTCTTGCTGTCACGAATCTGGGCCTAATTCTCTGTAGGTAACTCAGAAAATTATTCCAATTTACGTGAGTGATCCACAGATATGTATGCAACTTTCATTCAATTTGAGCATTTTCATCTGAGCAAGTATGGTGCCATTTTAAAATTTGTCTTTACGGACTGTTCTGTTTTGACAAATTCTGCCTTTTATTTCGCATTGCCTCTTTTTCTGTGTTGGATGGATTTCTTTGTTCCATTAACTTTCAGAAGCTTTGTGCAATGTCCATAAGTGTTAAGAATGATTGTGTCACCTCTGAACATGTGAGTTTTTGATTATGCACTAACCCTCTAATGAGTTGTTTTGAGTTTGGTGTGGAGGAAGTTTTCAAGGGTCAAGAGAGAGGATGATATACTACGATCAAGAAGAGTGAAAAGTCTAAGCTTGGGGATGCCCTGGTGGTTCATCCCTGCATATTTCAAAAAGACTCAAGCATCTAAGCTTGGGGATGCCCAAGGCATCCCTTCTTCATCGACAAATTATCAGGTTCCTTCTCTTGAAACTATATTTTTATTCGGCCACATCTTATGTACTTTGCTTGGAGCGTCTGTGTGCTTTTGTTTTTGTTTTCATTTTTGTTTGAATAAATGATTGCCTGGGAGAGAGACATGCTCCGCTGGTTCATATGAACACATGTGTTCTTAGCTTTTAATTTTCATGGCAAAGGTTGAAACTGCTTCGTTAATTGTTATATGGTTGGAAACGGGAAATGCTACATGTAGTAATTGGTAGAATGTCTTGAATAATTTGATACTTGGCAATTGTTGTGCTCATGTTTAAGCTCTTGCATCATATACTTTGCACCTATTAATGAAGAAATACATAGAGCTTGCTAAAATTTGGTTTGCATAATTGGTCTCTCTAAGTCTAGATAATTTCTAGTATTGGGTTGAACAACAAGGAAGACGGTGTAAAGTCTTATAATGTTTACAATATGTATTTTATGTGAGTTTTGCTGCACCGGTTCATCCTTGTGTTTGCTTCAAACAACCTTGCTAGCCTAAGCCTTGTACTGAGAGGGAATACTTCTCATGCATCCAAATCCTTGAGCCAACCACTATGCCATTTGTGTCCACCATACCTACCTACTACATGGTATTTCTCCGCCATTCCAAAGTAAATTGCTTGAGTGCTACCTTTAAACAATTCAAAAGTTATTACCTCTTATTTGTGTCAATGTTTTATAGCTCATGAGGAAGTATGTGGTGTTTATCTTTCAATCTTGTTGGGCAACTTTCACCAATGGACTAGTGGCTTCATCCGCTTATCCAATAATTTTGCAAAAAGAGCTAGCAATGGGATTCCCAGTCCTAAATTAATTAACAAAAATAGACACTCCTCCATGGTATGTGATTGTTGGACGGCACCCGAAGGATTCGGTTAGCCATGGCTTGAGAAAGCAAAGGTGGGGAGGAGTGTCATCATAATAAAACTAAAATAAAAAGGCACTCCTTCATGGTATGAGATTGTTGGCAGGCACCCGAGGATTCGGTTAGCCATGGTTTGTGAAAGAAAGGTTGGAAGGAGTGCCACCCAAAAATAAAATAAAATGGGAGCCGCTCTTTGGAGGTTTGTCTGGCAAGGGGGTTAGAGTACCCGCTACCATTCGTTGATAACAACAAACACCTCTCAAAACTTTATTTTTATGCTCTCTTTATGTTTTCAAAATAAAAGCTCTAGCACAAATATAGCAATCGATGCTTCCCTCGTCGAAGGGCCATTCTTCTACTTTTATGTTGAGTCAGTCTACCTATTTCCTCCCATCTCAAGAAGCAAACACTTGTGTTAACTGTGCATTGATTCTTACATACTCGCATATTGCACTGGTTATATTGCTTTGCATTGACAACTGTCCATGAGATATACATGTTACAAGTTGAAAGCAACCGCTGAAACTTAATCTTCCATTGTGTTGCTTCAATGCCTTTACTTTGAATTTATTGCTTTATGAGTTAACTCTTATGCAAGACTTATTGATGCTTGTCTTGAAAGTACTATTCATGAAAAGTCTTTGCTATATGATTCAATTGTTTACTCATTGCATTAACATTGCTTCGAATCGCTGCATTCATCTCATATGCTTTACAATAGTATGATTAAGATTATGTTGGTAGCATGTCACTTCAGAAATTATCTTTTTATCGTTTACCTACTCGAGGACGAGTAGGAACTAAGCTTGGGGATGCTGATACGTCTCCAACGTATCTATAATTTCTGATGTTCCATGCTTGTTTTATGACAATACCTACATGGTTTGCTTGCACTTTATATCATATTATGGCATTTATTGGACTAACCTATTAACAAGATGCCACAGTGCCAGTTTCTGTTTATTATGTCTGTTTATTGCAGAAAAGGCCCAAAAACCAAAGTGCTCGAAAAAATCCAGAAAAATTACAGAAATTCTATTTCGTCGGAAGACTCACGGAGCCAGAAGGGCAAGCTAGGGGGAGGCCCAGGGCCTCCTCCCAATAGGCCGGCGCGGCCTGGAGGGTGGTCACCCCACCCTGTGAGGTGGGCCCCTCGGGACTCTTCCGACTCCGACTCTTCGCCTATTTAAGCCGTCGTGACCTAAAACTTCGACACGGATTGACGAAACTCCAGAAAGACTCCAGGGGCGCCGCCACATCGTGAAACTCCAATTCGGGGGACAGAAGTCTCTGTTCCGGCACCCTGCCGGGACGGGGAATTGCCCCCGGAGTCATCTCCACCGCCGTCTCCACCGCCATCTTCACCGCCATCGCTGTCTCCATGATGAGGAGGGAGTAATTCACCCCCGGGGCTGAGGGCTCTAGTAGCTATGTGGTTCATCTCTCTCTGTATGTGATCTAGTTGAATATCATCTATGTGCTACCCTAGTGATGTTATTAAAGTAGTCTATTCCTCCTCCATGATGTAATGTTGGCAGTGTGTGCATCATGAAGTACTTGGTTTATGCTATGATTGTGATCTCTTGTAGATTATGAAGTTAACTATTACTATGATGGTATTGATGCGACTTATTCCTCCTTTCATAGTGTGATGGTAGAAGTGTGCATGCTATGTTAGTACTTGGTTTGGTTGTGTTGATCTATCTTGCACTCTAAGGTTATTTAAATATGAACATTGAATATTGTGGAGCTTGTTAACTCCGGCATTGAGGGTTCGTGTAATCCTACACAATGGTGTTCATCATCCAACAAGAGGGTGTAGAGTAGTCCTATTATGTGATCATTGTTGAGAGTGTCCACTAGTGAAAGCAGGATCCCTAGGCCTTGCTTCCAAGCATCGAATCTCCGTTTGTTTACTGTTTTGTTACATGTTTGCTCGCTGCCATATTTTATTCAGATTGCCATTACCACTCATACTCATCCATATTACTTGCACCTCACTATCTCTTCGCCGAACTAGTGCACCTATACATCGACAAGTGTATTAGGTGTGTTGGGGACACAAGAGACTTCTTGCTTTGTGGTTGCAGGGTTGCTTGAGAGGGATATCTTTGACCTCTTCCTCCCTGAGTTCGATAAACCTTGGGTGATCCACTTAAGGGAAAACTTGCTGCTGTTCTACAAACCTCTGCTCTTGGAGGCCCAACACTGTCTACAAGAATAGAAGCACCCGTAGACATCAGTCATCCTCTATGTACAATCAAGTTTCTTTTCTTGAATTATTTTTGGCTCCTGATATTTGGTCACTTACCTTTTTCTTTCGATCTCATGCCACGTTTGAAACGTTGAGGAACCTGCTGGCTCATGGGACCCGCATGTCATCCTCTATGTGCTATAAAAGTTTATTTTCTTGGATTTTTTTCACCCTCTGATTTTTGGCTATTTCCTTTTTCTTTTGATCCCCTGCCGCCTTGGAAACGTTGAGTAAGCTGCTGACTCATGGGACCCGCATGTCATCCTCTATGTACAATCAAGTTTCTTTTCTTGAATTATTTTTGGCTCCTGATATTTGGTCACTTGCCTTTTTGTTTCGATCTCATGCCACGTTTGAAACGTTGAGGAACCTGCTGGCTCATGGGACCCGCATGTCATCCTCTATGTGCTATAAAAGTTTATTTTCTTGGATTTTTTTTCACCCTCTGATTTTTGGCTATTTCCTTTTTCTTTTGATCCCCTGCCGCCTTGGAAACGTTGAGTAAGCTGCTGACTCAATGGACCCGCATGTCATCCTCTATGTACAATCAAGTTTCTTTTCTTGAATTATTTTTGATCCTGATATTTGGTCACTTGCCTTTTTGTTTCGATCTCATGCCACGTTTGAAACATTGAGGAACCTGCTGGCTCATGGGACCCGCATGTCATCCTCTATGTGCTATAAAAGTTTATTTTCTTTGTTTTTTTCACCCTCGATTTTTGGCTATTTCCTTTTTCTTTTGATCCCCGCCGCCTTGGAAACGTTGGGTAAGCTGCTGACTCATGGGACCCGCATGTCATCCTCTATGTACAATCAACTTTCTTTTCTTTTGATCTCAAGACGCATTTGAAACGTTAAGACCGCTGCTAAATGGGACCCGCATGTCATCCTCTATGTACAATAAAGTTTCTTTTCTTGGATTATCTTTGGATCCTGATATTTGGTCACTTGCCTATTTCTTTCGATCTCAGGCCACGTTTGAAACGTTGAGGAACCTTCTGGCTCATGGGACCCGCATGTCATCCTCTATGTACTACAAAAGTTCATTTTCTTGGGTTTTTTCACCCTCTGATTTTTGGCTATTTCCTATTTCTTTTGATCCCCTGCCGCATTTGAAAGTTGAGGACTCTGCTGCCTCATAGGTCCCACATGTCAGCCTGTATGAACGATAAAGCTTTCCTTTCTTGGAGTTTTTTTACCCCCTAATTTTGGCTACTTTCTTTTTCTTTTGATCTCAAGCCGCATTTGAAACGTTGGGACAGCTGCTGCAAAATGGGACCCGCATGTCATCCTCTATGTACAATAAAAGTTTCTTTTCTTGGATTATGTTTCACCCTCTGATTTTTGGTCACTTGCCTTTTTCTTTCGATCTCATGCCGCCTTTGAAACGTTGAGGAACCTGCTTGCTCATGGGACCCGCATGTCATCCTCTATGTACTATAAAATTTCTTTTCTTGGATTTTTTTCACCCTCTGAATTTTGGCTATTTCTTTTTTCTTTTGATCCTGCCGCCTTGGAAATGTTGACTAATCTGCTGGCTCATGGGACCCGCATGTTATCCTCTATGTCCATCAACTTTCTTTTCTTGGAGTTTTTTTACCCCTTAATTTCTGGCTACTTTCTTTTTCTTTTGATCTCAAGCCGCATTTGAAACGTTGGGACCGCTGCTGCAAAATGGGACCCGCATGCAATTCTCCATGTACAATAAAAGTTTCTTTTCTTGGATTATTTTTCACCCTCATTTTTGGTCACTTGCCTTTTTCTTTTGATCCCTACCGCCTTGGAAACGTTGAGTAAGCTGCTGACTCGTGGGACCCGCATGTCATCCTCTATGTACAATCAACTTTCTTTTTCTTTTGATCTCAAGCCGCATTTGAAACGTTGAGACCGCTGCTGCTAAATGGGACCCGCTCATCCTCTATGCACAATAAAGTTTCTTTTCTTGGATTATCTTTGGCTCCTGATATTTTGTCACTTGCCTTTTGCTTTCGATCTCATGCCGCCTTTGAAATGTTGAGTAAGCTGGCTCATGGGTCCCGCATGTCATCATCTACGAACAATAAAAGTTTCCTATCTTCGAATTATTTTTACCCCTAATCTTTGGCTACTTCCTTTTGTTGATCACCTGCAGCCTTTGAAACTTAGAGGATTCTGCTGGCTCATGGGTCCCACATGTCAGCCTCTATGAACAATAAACCTTTCCTTTCTTGGAGTTATTTTGACCTCTAATTTCTGGCTATTTCGCCTTTTTTAAAATCCTGTGTCGCCTTGGAAACGTTGAGAATGCTGCTGCCTCATGGGTCCCGCATGTCATCCTCTCAGAACGATAAATGTTTCTTTTTTTGGATTTTTTTACCAACTGATTTTTTTCCGATCCTCTGCCGTCTTTAAAACGTTGACGACGCTGCTGGCTCATGGGTACCCGATGTCAGCCTCCCCGTACAAGAAACATGTGATATCTTGATTATTTTGCAGACAATAAACAGTGTATTTCGCTCTGAGCTATTGCAAACGGAAAAAATAAATCTTTACTTTTAAATAAACAAACTTATATGTTGAATCTCCTTGTTTTTTGTTTTCGCGAAGCATAGGACTTTCCTGTTTTGGAGTGGGCTCAAATTGTACGAGTCCAAAAGCGTCCAGCAGGATAGTTCGAAAGCCCAGACGGCCAGATGCAGCCCAATTGAAATCTTTCTTTTCTTGGATTTTTTTGAACCCATGATTTCTGGCTACTTCCTTTTTTGGAAACGTTGAGAACGCTGCTGCAAAATAGGACCCGCATGTCATCCTCTATGTACAATAATTTTTTTCTTGTATTATTTTTGGCTCCTGATATTTGGTCACTTGCATTTTTCTTTTGATCTCATGCCGTCTTTGAAACGTTCAGACCGCTGCTGCAAAATGGGACCCGCATGTCATCCTCTATGTACAATAAAAATTACTTTTCTTGGATTATTATTTTTGGCCCCTGATATTTGGTCACTTGTCTTTTTCTTTCGATCTCATGCCATTTTGAAACGTTGAGGAACCTGCAGCTCATGGGACCCGCATGTCATCCTCTATGTACTATAAAAGTTCATTTTCTTGGGTTTTTTTCACCCTCTGATTTTTTGCTATTTCCTTTTTCTTTTGATCCCCTGCCGCCTTGGAAACGTCGAGTAAGCTGCTAAATGGGACCCATGTCATCCTCTATGTACAATCAACTTTCTTTTCGTGGCTACTTTCTTTTTCTTTTGATCTCAAGCCGCATTTGAAACATTGAGACCGCTGCTGCAAAATAGGACCCACATGTCATCCTCAATGTAAAATAAAAGTTTCTTTTCTTGGATTATTTTCACCCTCTGATTTTTGGCTATTTCCTTTTTTCTTTCGATCCCCTGCTGCCTTGGAAACGTTGAGGATGCTGCTGCCTCATGGGTCCCACATGTCATCCACTATGAACAATAAAAGTTTCTTTTCTTCGATTTTTTCACCCTCTTTTTGGCTATTTCCTTTTCTTTTGATCCCATGCCGCCTTGGAAACATTGAGGATGCTGCTAATGGGACCCGCATGTCATCCTCTATGTACATTAAAAGTTTCTTTTTTTGGATTATTTTTGGCTCTGATATTTGGTGACTTGCCTTTTTCTTTCAATCTCATGCCGCCTCTGAAACGTTGAGTAAGCTGCTGGCTCATGGGACCCGCATGTCATCTTCTATGTACAATAAAGTTTCTTTTCTTGGATTTTTCCCCCTGATTTTTGGTCACTTGCCTTTTTCTTTCGATCCTATGCCGCCTTTGAAATTGAGTAGGCTGCTGGCTCATGGGTCCCACAGGTCAGCCTCTATGAACAATAAACCTTTCCTTTGTTGGATTTATTTTTACCCCTAATTTCTGGCTATTTGCATTTTCTTTTGATCCCCTGCCTTTAAAACGATGAGGACGATGTTGGCAGGTCGGTCCCACATGTCTTCTTCTATGAATAATAAAAGTTTCCTTTGTTGGATTTACTTTTGACCCATTTCTGGCTATTTGCCTTTTTTTCTTTTGATCCTCTGCCGACTTTGAAATGATGAGGATGTTGCTGGCAGATCTGTCCCACATGTCAGCCTCTCTGAACTATAAATGATTCCTTTCTATGATTTATTTTTGACCCCTATTTTCGAGATACTTGCCTTTTTTTTTTGGATCTCCTACCGCCTTTGAAATGTTGAGGACGCTGCTGGCTCATGGGTCCCACATGGCATCCTCTTTGGACGATAAACCTTCATTTCTTGTTAATGACAGGTTTATCTGTATTATTTTTGCAGACTAATACAAGCTCTTTCGCTCCAAGATCTTGCAAGTTAATAGAATAAATCATGGAATTATTAGGATATGTTTTAAATTTCAAATCCACTTTATGAATTTTTAAAAATACCGTGATCCGTGTGGGTATGGAGCGATCAAGGATTTTCATATTGGCCATGAGCAGTTTCAAAAATTGCAACCGGATAATTCTAAATAAATAAAAACAACTTTTATGCAGAATCTCCGTGTTTTTGTTTTTTGCCATCATAGGATCTATGGTTCATTAGAAAAGGGCCGAAATTGCATGAGCAGAAAAGCCCATTTCTAGTTATTGGGCTTCAACAGCCTGAGCAAGTAGGCCTATAGCAAATACCATGTAGATGGCCGTTGGAACCCAAAAGTATTTGTTGCCTAGACTTGACATGAACCTTGCTATGCACACGACAATTTCAGTCCGATCCGTGTACGCAACACAAGATCAAACCCAACGTGTGAGGAAGCAGGTGGCAGCACACCTCCAGATGCTCAATCGTACACATATCATATAGGAGTTGTCGTATGTACATTAGTTCCGTATTGACATGTTTGTTTCTTTGGTTAACATGTGGGGTCCGCACAGTCACCTAGGTCGCACATCAACTTCTTTGCTCATAGTTGATGCATGTTTAGTGGCCTGCAGCAAGAATCGCTGCCCCCAGGGATGTACTTTACCCTTTAGCGGCGAAAAAATAGGAATGGTCCTCTCATGACTATGATCAACAAGAGGTGGCTATATTATAAAGGACGTACACACATTGTAATTATAGTGCTGAAATAAAGTCAATCCTAAAACAGCCATGCATGGGTTATAATATGAAGGCAACACGAAATACAAAAGCAGGGCAGTGTTCAAATAAACTGATTCAAACTAGTACATACTAAAAGCAGTGTACTACTTCTCAACACTTCAAGCATAATAAAAAAGTGTGTCAGTGTTTTTTTAAAGGTAACACCGAACGGGCAATGTTTAAAGCAGGCTTAAACCACATAGCCGCTTGTCGGACACTACCCCAACTAACTCTGGGAAGGCTGATAACTCCCACAGTCTCACCTTCATCTGGCTGGAGGTTGCAGCGCAAAATTTTAGGGTATTGATTATGAAGATACTTCCGGTATGCTGTGTAGACGCAGTTTTTCCTCATGAATGGAACCAATGTGCCATCAGGAGCTTTGGATTCACGCTTCTTCAGGTTGGCAATGATCGGGTAATTGAGTCCGAGGAACAGAGAGTGGTCGCCGAGGCTGTTAACCTGCCTCCAATGAAAGTCCCCTGCACGTGCTGCAATGAACAGAGATATGGGATCCTGCTCAAAGACGTAGGTGGCAACAGGAGGATACTGCCGTAGCTGAAGCCCATTAGCAGCATAGGGAATGTCAGGAGGTACTTCAGCATTGGCAATCCCAATGTTGTTTACTGTAAGGATGATCATCAATCGCTTGCCATCAGCAGTTGGAGCGAGGAACCACGCGTACTGCTGATCATCCACCACCGGTGGCGGGATTACGAACATGGACATCGGGTTTTCTGCAATATTAGAAATGGAGACGAATAGGGTGTTACTGGCAACCATATTCAAACAGCAGCATTGTTCATCGTTCATGCTCACAGTATAAATACGACTATGTAAGCTAAGGACATTGGTCATTCATGTGTTCAAATCGAGTGTCCAATATATCAGTTATACTGCATGCATCCCACGAAACAAGTCTTAACTTCGCCAAAACTAGACACTAGTTAGTGTATACACAGTTATATACTACCTCTGTCCCACCGAAAGTGTCTGAGATTTGTCCAAATTCAGATGTATCTAGACAGTGAAAGCATATAGATACATTCAAATTTTGACAAATATATCATCTTAAGTTTAAGTCCTGTGTTGTAGTTAATTCCCTTTGTCTTAAGTGATCCAACGGTGTATATGATTAGATATTTGTATACAATATAGGAGTACAGACAATCTACCAGTTGGTCCAGTTTTAAACTGAGTATAGAGCTTCAATCATGACCCTTGGAGTGCTAAATCTAACGGTGCACAACAGCAGGATTCTCTGTGAAGAGTGCACATAGCTAACTCTACAATATTTTAGAACCATCACGTGAGCCTTGGGTCTACCCCAAAAAATGACCAAATATCTGAAACCCCTGAAGCATAGGAATAACCCCGTTCAAAGAAATCGCTATTCAGCACTGCTACATGGATCAATGGAAGGTTCTTACGGTCTCAACTCTCAAGGAAACATCAAAGGAAAAGGTAGATAAGAAATGAGTGAGTGTTAGATGTACACATATTTTTAATTTTTTATTTGTTCCCTTCGTTTGCCGACTGATGGGAAGAAACATCATTTTTTGTAGGACCACTCTTGTTTTCGTATTTTATATATGCATTGTTGGCAATATTTTCTTTCGAAAACCATGAATATAGCTCGAGCTACATGTAGCATGGTTTTTGAAAATTTTGAGAGCTGCATTTTGAAGTTCCAAAGAAAACGGAGATTAAATACGGGTGTCAACAATGTTGTGTTCTACCAACATTCAAATGTCCAAATCAAAATATCTTATATTTAAGGTTTTGCAACAACAAAAAAATCTGACATATATTTTCCAACATTTTGTAACTTCAAAATCTATCAGATTCTGTCATTTTTGTGCGGCCCGAATATAGGGTATCTCAATTTCAGATTTTACACTCTGGTAGAATAATACATTCTCTACATCTATTTTTTTAGATTTTTTATATATTCTTTCAAAACTTGCGAAAGGCATGCTATAAATATTCTTTTGATTATCAAACAGAATCTTTAATGGTTTGACGTGCATACATACTAGTAATATAAAAATATAAAAGTTCTCGCCTTGTACACATTTTGTTGATTTTTTGGAATGAATACAACATTCAATTTGGTAGATAGAGTACTAAACATTTCATGGGAAACTTAAAGCAGCTTGCCAAACAAAGGCTAATAGAAGAAAAAAATAGAGGTATGACAGGCATAACATCCACGATGGGGTTGAAATATGCATAAGCTTCGGGCAATTTGGCAAAGAAAAATCTAGCCGGATAAAGAACAGAATTAAAAAAGGTACAGGTTAAACTAAGTAAATTAGGCATAACAAGTATTTCATTCTTGTTTAGTAAATAATTGGATTTTGATTGAGTTACTTTTCTAAGGGAAAAAAGGAGAAGGCAGATATTCAAGACACTTTTGGTGGGACGGAGGGAGTAAATCAAAAGTAAGAAAAAGTTATAACATGTTTCATGAGATGGAGTACTAAATAACGGCCATATGCATCTCTTCGATGCAGAGGCCGGGGTACCTCGCCCTCTATTTCGAGCAAAAATCAACTAGTTATATGAAACAATGGGTGTAAAAGTTAATCAAGAAGGGTGCCTTCATTGTGCTACGTTAACATTTGAGATACTTGTTAATTACATCCATATTCTGCAGTGGATAGAGTTACTAATTCAGGATTGCATTCACATACGGAGTATACTATGTTTGCTGATGACTGATTAGTACTAATTCGTTGCAAGCAACGGTTCATTCATATTCAGATAAAGGATGTGATCGTTAAGTCATATACTTATGAAAGTCCTTATGCATCTCTCTGATGCAGATGGCGGGGGTCTCTCGTCCTCCTTTTGGAGCAAAAATCAATTAGTTATATATGAAACAATGGGTGTAAAAGGTTATCAAAAAGGGTGCCTTCATAGTGCTACCTTATCTTTTGAGATACTGGTTAATTACATCCATATTCTGCAGTGGCGTAGAATTACTAATTCAGGAATGCAATCACATACTGAGCATACTATGTTTGTTGGTGACTAATTAGTACTAATTCATTGCAAGCAACGGTTCATTCATATTCAGCAAAAGGCGGTGTGATCATTAAGTCATTTATGAAAGGTAAAATATAAACAAGGTAGTTCATGAATAACTTCATTGATTAAGGCAGTGTATCATGCAATGCAACATAAGGACTGAAAAAATACCATTTGGGGTGTCCCAGCAGTACGTCCAGCCCCTAATTTCGTCCACCGCAAAAACTTGGCCACCGAGTTCAATGGCATCACAGAACGCCGGCACAATTTGTTCAGGTGTAGGGTTCTTCAGCATTCTCCAGTCGCCACCCCCTTCAAGGTAGAAAATCCTTTTGTCGAACAAGGCGATGAGCTTGTAATCTGCGTACCTCCCACCTTTTGTGGGCACTTGGCAGATTACAATCTTCAACAAATTAATTGCTCGACTCCAGCAAAGATAGTATAACCAATCTTTAGTAGCAGGTTGATATGTAACACCATGACCAATCTTCGGATCAGGTGGGGATGGAAGGGGGATATGTCGCTCGGTGTAGACGTTCACAAGGCACCACTGGCACCCACGATGATCGGCGGCGGCGATCCAGTCGCCGTTCGCGCCAAGCCATTTTCTGTCGTGCATGAACGGCAGGGTGACAGAACGGCGAGGATGGTCGAGGGGCACCAGGTCGTACACGGTAACATGCAGACGAGATGCTGTCGCCACGAACCAGGGTTCATCGAACCAATAAGCAGGCGGAGGCATCAGCAGGCAGGGTTCATCCCAATGGTGCATCTTACCTTCATCATTGCTGATCTGGTCGTAGAGCTCCCTGGAACATGCGGCAAGTCGGACGGTGTAGGTAACGTCCAGATGCGCAGCGATGAGGTCGATGTTGTCGCCGGTGAGAGCCTCCAAGTGGCCGTCCCCGCCGCACCGGCAAAGCCTTGAATATTCCATCAGGTGAAGATGGATTTAGATGGATGGCGGATGCAACTTCGCTTGGGGTTTTCGGAGGAGAGGGCGAGCGCTATGGAAGGAACGATGCGCGCCGCGGCCGGGTGGGGTGAGGAGAGAAAGGTATAGTACTAGTGATGCGGCGTGGTGGGGATCGAGATCCTGCGCGTGCGCGTGATTCTGCGAGGGTGAAGAAAAAGATGATAGACATGCAAGGGGCAAAACCTAGGCAGTACTCTAGGCTGCTGCTGCTGCGACTGGGCGCCGATTTGACTGTTGGTAGATGGTAGACTAGCACGCCACCCATCTATAAATTTGCGACGACGTTTGGTGCAGTGATGTCTCGTCACATCAGCTTGAGCAGAGAGGGCTTTTTTTACAGTTTCCATTACGATATATTTTTCGCCGATAATCGTAGTACTCTATGCCAGAGACACGTACCTTAACACGTGGGCAGCATGCAACCGCGCGAGCACCAAAATGAAATGAGAGATGTTTTAGAGCAGAACTTCATTTTCAATGCCTTTCCTAGCTTGGTTTGGAGGAGCTTCAGTGACTTGATGCTTCCAAGTCTCATTGTGACTAGGTGCCACCATCTACCATCTTTCGAGATCCAACGTTCCAAACTATCTGTTATTTCGAAGCTAAAAAAGAAAAAACTATTCAGAAAATTTTGAAAAAAATCCAGTAATATGTAGATGCCTTGTTTTAAAATCTATGAATATTTCATCCCATTCGGATGACTAGCTTGTGATTAAATAGCTTCTTACGTATTCGAGCACTAGTTTAAACTAAATATTATTTGCTCACAAACCTATGATTCAAATCGAATGAAACTCCACCAAAATATAAATCGAAATATGCATGATTTACTGCAATGTGAGCGGATAATTCAATCCCACGAAAAGACAATATGCTCCAAGACCAGTAATCTCTTCCCTAGCTTATCTGAACATAACTGACAGTGTCCTTAGAGAACATCTTGCAGCCTCAGTAAAGCCTCAGGTATGAACAAGAAGCATACTGCCATCTACAGATCACGCTAAGAACCACAACCCAGGATCATCCTCATAGCCTATATCATCAAGGTTTCCCTCCAAAATGCTTATGTTTTTGGAAAGTTTTCTTGACGATAGGGAAGATTCTGAAGGGCTTAGATTCGCTACAATAGCAACTCCATATAGATGGATTCTTTTTAGATGATCACCTCTATATCTAGCATCTAAAATATAGTTTAGTAATCAAACAACAACAATGTATAGGCAATGCAATTCAGATACTACAGAAACTATAGCAGAGAAGATAGGGTTGATCAAAAGCGCCACCACCGGCCCAGCGGGAGACGCTCTCGCCTTCTTTGGTCTCCATGCGCGCGCGAAGGAAAGCAACAATTTGGTTTAGATGGCCGTGGCTTCGTCCTCTATATTTGGAGGATGGAGCGAGGATATGGGAGCTCTAAATTTAGAGGACGGGATAGAGAGACCACTAGCCTATTTTTGCCTCACGACCATCTAAATGTCTTTGGATGGCCCTTTAGAGGAACCACTAGGGATGCTCTTAGATTCGCTACAATAGCAACAAATGGAAAATTTTCGCCGCTAAAAAGAGTATCCCGCCATTTTAATATACACTTACTAGTAGTTGATCAATTGTGCATTGCAAAACACAAAGTTCAGATCAAATGTGCAACATACCAACAGAAAGTTAACTAGCAGTTTTACGAGCACATGGCGATATTAAGGTGATGAAGCAGTTAACTAGCAGAACAAGATCTCCTACTCAGGGACGCTCTTGGTGGACGCCGAGATATAGGTCGCTAGCTGTGCACGGAGATCCTCCTTCTCCTTGATAATCGCCTTAAGGACGGCGGTTTGTCCGCGCATTAGCACCCTCGAGATCTGCCTCTTGAGCTTTAATTTCAACTTCTGTTCCATGAGATACTTGATGAGGTTGCTTCCAGTATCCATCCATGTGACGCTCTTGTTGTTCAGTTCCACCCAGTAGGCGTTCTGCTGCTTAAGCATGTCGACGCATTGCGCAAGATGAAAGGAGATCTCCTTCTCAGACGCCAAAACTCTGTGAAGACGATCACACTCCAGGGTGAGGGAGTGTTCATTCTCCAGCTGGCTGCCTATGTGGGCCTTGTTCTCCTCCTTTTGCTACAACAATCATTGTATGAAAAAAAAGAAATCAACCCATTCATATATGAGTATTAATTACCCGCAAACAATAGGACTACTAATTTCTAGCATGGATATTGATAAAGGAATGGACAACACTCGGACGCTCCACAAATACCACAGGGTTCATCAACACATAATTAATCGGAAAGCAGTGATTACATAAACTATAAAAAAACAAGTGGACAGAGGCATACAGCCTACCTGGCTTGGCCGGGAAACGGGGCCGAACTTAGCTTCGGACGGCCGGACTTGGGGCGCCACCGTCGTTGTGGTTACCGGGGAGACATTTGAACCGCCGGCCCTGTGAGATGTAAATAAATGTAAAAACGGTTAGAAAATAAGAATCAACTGAAGGACACCCCGCTAGAAACTTACCCGGACGAACCCTCGCCCTTGATGGTGGTGTTTGCATCATCATCATTCATCAATGTGACGCTCTGGTTATGCAGTTCCACACAAACGCGGTTCTGCTCATTAAGCCTGTCGAGCTCGGCAGTAAAGGTATTGATGCCTTGCTGAAGATTATGGCAGATCTTGTTCTCGGACGCCAAATCTACGTGAACAGGCTCAAACTCTGGGGTGAGGGAGAGTTCATTCCCCAGCTGGCTGCCTATGTGGGCCATGTTCACCTCCATTTGCTGGCACGATCATTGTATGGAACAAAAAAGAATCCAACCAATTCATATATGAGTAATTACACGCAAAAAAATAGGAGTACTACTAATTTCTAGCACAGATCTTGATACAGGAATGGACATCACTTGGACGCTCCACAAATATCACAGTGTTCATCAACACATAATTAAAAGGAAAGCCGTGATTACATAAACTACTCCATCCTATCCCTTTTAGTAGTAGTAGTAAACACGGATTTAGTAAAGTTGTATTCTCCCTATGATCCCTTTTAGTTGACTCGGATTTAGTACAAAGTTGTACTAAATTTGAGTCAAATAAAATGGATCGGAGGGAGTACTAAATCTGAGTCTATTAAAATGGATTGGAGGGAGTATAAAAAAAAAGTGGATAGAGGCATACAGCCTACCTGGCTTGGCCGTGAAACGGGGCCGAACTCAGCTTCCGACGACCGGACTTGGGGCGCCACCGTCGTGGGGGTTACCGGGTAGACGTTTGAACCGCCGGCCCTGTGAGATGTAAATAAATGGAAAAAACAGTTAGAAAATAAGAATGAACTGGAGGACACGCCACTAGAAACCTACCCGGACGAACCCTCGCCCACTGGCTCGCTCTCCATCGAATAGAGGATAGACTGCTCTGCGAGAATGCTCAGGCGATCATAAGTGGCCATACAACGACGCGCTAGCTGGCTAGATGAGTTTTTCTCGGCGGTCCTAGTCCTCATCGTCTTCCCTAGGATATCCTGCCGCCGGGCCGCCCGGCTCAATGGAGCCATGGCTTGCGAGGTACGTAGTACTTTACTACTCAGTAGTTAGGGTGGAGGGCTGGTGAAGGCTAGTTACTAGCTACCAGCAGAACAGAAAGAGAAGAAGGGCGGAGGGCTGGTCAAGGCTAAATCTTACATACACCCAGAAAAGACCATCGTGCCCTCGCGGGGCTTCTGAGCAATTATAGGGACGTGTGTTCTCAAATGGGCAAGATAGGGTACCTTCCCGAGGAAGCATCTAGCACCCAAGCCGATGGACTGCGCGTTGAACAATGGTTACAGTATGTGTAAAAAGAAAAGATAACAAGGGAAATGCCTGGCAGGGTCCAGAGGTGCATTTAATCGGACATGGGATTCCATAGTATTTTACACCATAGAGTATGTGAACATAAACACAGAATACAATCAAGCGCTTAGTGTTTACATAAAGGGCCCTAACTGAAGATAGGAAACGCAAGCAAGTCCCTCTCCGCCAAATAAGATCATATATCGTCGTTAGGGCCGCCCTGGTGAATCCTCTGAATGAAAAAAGCCCATAGTTGGCAACCTAAACCCGCCGCTCCGAATAGGAACTTCCGTCCGACGAGAACTTTCTGACAACAAAAATTAATTAATTCAGTACTGCATAAACCGCAATTTCAATTAGATAAACACGAAGATTAAGATAGGCGCATGTATCACCTGTCGATGCGAACCCAGATAGTCAGCTCCGTGCACGGTTGATACCATTGCAACGACCGCTCTAGTTCCGACCATTTGGCGGCGCCCGGCGTGGTCGTGCTGTTCGCCAGAATAGTGGCCGTATAGTTGGGGAGCATTAAACCAATCTCAGAGCGATTAAGTAATGGCTTGCCGTGCGACGACATACTCACCTTGTACTCCGGCCACACGCACGCCGCCGACCTAACGCACTCAACGGATAGGCAGGCCAGCACGCATCCATTTTTCGGCTGGACTTGCGTATATGTGTGCCAGACGAACACGGTACCATCGTTCCCGTAGAAGATGACCGGACGTCTTGGCTCTGGCGGTGCCAGCACCGGGATGATGAACGCCATCGCGGTGCCGTACGGGATCATGTCCACACAAATCGAATGGATTTCTCTGAGGTGGGCGATGAGCGCTGCTGGCGAGGCGGAGAAGTCGCAGCCGGCCTCTGTGCAGTCGCACGGGCCGTGCGGGCACGCGAGCTCGTGGTCGTGGAGCTCGTTGTAGGCGACCACGCTCCCGCACCCGTCGTGGGGGCACTCCATCCTCTTTAATCTGCTTTGAAGAAGATATTGATGGGGAGGGGAGGGGAGGGGCGAGTGGAGAAGAAGGATGGTGGTGGCTTTATTAATTCGGGCCTCACCGTCCCACCAGTTTGGCTAAGGTGACGCTGAAAGTTTCACTGTCTATGTTTTCACACGCAGTACACCTTATATGATGGCCAAAAATGGGATATGAAGATTTTCTCGAAATATCAAAAAAAATAGATTGATGTTTGACATATGTGTGATGTTACTCAAAATTGAACTACATGTTACGAATGGACGGTCGGCAATTTTTAGGGAAGAAAATGAATTTTAAAATATTGAAATACTTTGAGTGTCTCTGTGTGAAGCCTTGCACTAAGATCATAGAAATTTCCATTACCCTTGTACGGATGGTGGGTCCTAAAAGTTGAAGTAATTTGAGTGCAACAAAAAGAACTTCAATGAAATTAAGGGCTCCTTTGATTTAAAGGATAGGAAAAGCATAGGAATAGGAAATGTATAGGATTGGAATGGCATGTCTACTTGAATCCTATAGGAAGATGAAGTGTGTTTGATTGTAGCAAAGGAATTTTTTCATGAGCTATGAGCTAATGCTTTTTTCCTATAGGAATTACACTACAAGATTCCTATAGGAATTTTTCCTATAGGATATGTTCCTATGAATCAAACAACATGTATAGGAAATTTTCCCATAGGAACCAAATCCTTCACACTTCCTATGCAAATCCTTTGAATCAAAGGAGCCCTAAAAATGTGGACTAGCTTGTGTCGTCATATGAGATATAGATGGTATAAAAATAACAAACTACAATCCTAAGAGTGATTTATATAAATCAAGTTTGATTTCTTGCTTTCATGTATGAGTTAATTTATTAACATGGCTTTCTACCCCCCCCACACACACACACAAACACACTCTCTCTCTCTCAAATGGGGGTGAGAGGAGAAGAAGGATGTTCGTAACTCATGCCTCACCATCCTACCAGACTTTGGTCGATGCCCAAGACATTCATGACCTAAAAAGGTGACGTTGACTATTTCATAGTCTACATTTTCACAAGCATTATACAATGTATATTGGCCAAAATGTGATGTGTAGATTTTCTCGAATTGTACCTTATTTGGATTCATGTTTGACGTATGAGCGGTTTTACTCAAAATTCAACTACATGTTCAAATGCCAGGTCGGAAAATTTGAATGAAGAAAATATAGTTTAAATATTGAAATAAGTGAGCATATGTGTGCGTGTGTGCGTGTGTGTGTGTGTGTGTCTTTTGTGCACTACGATACGTAAAATTGGCACTACCATTTTACGAATGTGGTGGGTCCTAGAATATTGAAGCAAATTCAAAAAAAATGTGCTAGCTTGAGTCATCGTATGAGATAAAATTGCTATACAAATAACAAACTTACAACCTTAAGGTAATTTAAGAAAGATTTATTTTCTTGCTTACACATGTGTGGTCATGTTGATTGCATTGTATATTAGTATGAACTTACTAATAATTATCCCAAATATTGGCAGCAATGTGCATCTTACCGTTCACATATATTTTATTCAACTTCATTTCACACAAAAATACATTCTACTTTATTAGTGTAAAATAAGAGCTTTATGTGAGCTTTATTGTGAAGTGGCTGCCTGAGAGAAGGGCCAAATTTTCAAGGTAACAATTTCGAAACATGGCATACTTCATAAGATGACCATTTAGGTGATATATATGTTGATTATTTCTCGAGTTTGTAATATATGTGGACTTATGTTGAGTTTTAACCAATTTTAGTCAATTTAAAATTGCATGTTCTTTAAAGTTCGGCACGAGTTTTGGTAGAAAATATGCAGATTTTACCATGGTAAGGTGTTATGCTTCATGCATGAAAAAACTACAAAGAAAAGATGAACAATTTGTACGAATGGTGAAGCCGGTGAATTTGAAGCAAATTGAATGCAACCAAAGGAAATTCATTAAAACTAAAAAAAGATGAAGAGTTCACGAGGAAATGGTATGGCGATTTGAAAAGAAAATGAATCACTACATATGTGAATCTGGTCATAGTAAACGAAAATGCCAAGTAGAGTTTCCAATTTTGTTCATAAAAATAGATCAAATTTGAACTAGATTTGTGATGTAGATTGGTCATAGAAACCGCTATAAGCCATCGCAATGTACGGAAGTGAATAATTCTAGGCATCCATATTTTAATTACTTCATGTAATGTAATTGAACAAGCTAGATTGGGTATTGCCCCATGAAATTGTACCACACATGCCAACAATAGTAAACCTGATTGCTTACAAGTACGCCAACATTATGTGGCTTGATTAAATGTGCATTAAACTTAAAATGCCTATTTATTTATTTTGTTTTAGTAGTCGTATGACAGTGAAGGATCCAGAGTTGCATTAATCGGCGAATTGGGTTACATATTACATAGACTAATTCATGGTAAACATAAAATACATCCAATCCGTCAACATTTTTAGATAAAGGTCTAAGTAGTCCTTCCCCACCGAAGTAGATGACCACCTCCAACACTACGGCCGTCCTGACAAGAACCATCAGCAAAACGTCTCTTTTAGTCCTTGTACTGAGTACTTTGAAGCAGGAAGCCCCAGACACACCCTTCCTTTTACGGTGATGAAGCAATATAAACATCAAAAGAAGAGGCAGAACAAGATCTCCTACTCAGGGACACTTGGTGGACGCCGAGATATAGGTCGCTAGCTGTGCACGGAGATCCTCTTCTCCTTGCTAATCGCCCTGTCACAAGAAAAACAAATTAATTCAGCATTACTTAAATCCGCATTAGCATCGTCCCAATAAGATTGAGGGTAGTGTTATGTTCACTCACTCCTTATCGATGCGCAAATAGATAGTCAGCTGCTTCGATGATTCATTGCCGCACAGGTACCGCGGCGGCACCGAGAGGAAGGAAGTGACATCTCCCAAAGAAACTGTGCCCGGAGTCGGGCTGCTCGTCGGCTCTAATACCGCCTTCACCACGTCAAACAAGTGTTCCCCGGTAAGCTTACGCGGCCCCGGCATCGGCGGGCCGTTCGCCCACATTGTCACCCTATACCGGGGCAAGTTGCACGCCGCCGGCCTGACGCACACGAAGGATACCGCGGTGTCCATGCCGCAAGGGTGGATGTGCAAGGCGAACACTGCGCCATCCGTCCCGTAGCCGATGAGCTGTAGTTTTGGCGAGCCCGGTGCCGGCACCTTCAGATGAACAAATCCGAAGTCCTCGTCGTACGGGAACCTATCCACAGCGGTCAAGTGGGCTTCTCTGAGGTGTAGGATGAACGGTACCTTCGAATCGGCGAATTCGCAGCCGGGGTGCGTGCAGAAGCAAGAGCCGTGCGGGCACGCCATCATGTGCTTGTCTTCCTCGTTGTAAGGGATCTCCCTCCCGCACCAGTCGTTGATACACTGGATCGTCGGCTTCAGAGGCTGCTTCTTCGGCACAGGCAACTCCATAGTCTAAGGTCTGATGAGGGATCGGAAAGGGGCGCGGGGGGTTGTGGCGGCGGCGGCGCGAGCGAGGGGGGAGCAGTGAGAAGCTGAGAACTGAGAAGGGAGATTGATGTTTATGGAGATTGATGTTTCTTTATAATAATATAGAGGGCTCTTCTTTTAACGGGAGCCTCTAGACTGGTGGACACATGACCTGTGCTCACTGAAGTGTGGGACCTCACGCATGGGAACCACACGTAAGTGACAGACCAGTTGGTGTACTCGGGTGATTATTATAATGTATTAGTACTCCATAGTTTCCTATAGATCCAAGGGTAGGAAAGCCAAGTTATCTCATTTACAAGACATTATTTTTTCCATGAAGCCAAGTTTACTCATCAATCAATTGGTATATTTTGGTTATATTCAAACTTTTACTTGAAACTAGTTGGTCATGCCATTCTACTACTCGCCTAAAACTTTTACGCGGGAAGGATGCTACCCTGAATTTGTGGGACCCAAAAAAAACTCGGAAATACGAGCTAGCGATGCATCAAAAAGAAACACATTCATCCCCCTCCCCCAGTGATTTGACCTAGATTTGAAATCAAGGCACACGTGATTCAAAAAAGGCAATCTAAAAACATGGAGTATTCATCATTTTGTAGTACATATATCTAGGGAAAATACCAAACATGCCATACCAGTGTTTTAGAGAAGAACCCTCAAGTAGATTGGCACCATGTTGGAGTTCGTCTAGCTAAATTTCCTCCCACATGCATGTGAGCTTGGTACCACTACACAAGAACCATGCCAAACTTTTGAATCATGGCCCAATTTTATGTATATATTTGCAACTTTTCATCATGCACGCATGAATACTTTGCAAAATATGTGCATTTTGGGTTGTCGCCCATAAATGTGTTTTTGCTTGTCTGCCACCAATCAAGTTTTCATTCGCGGGGAAACATGCATGACAGGATGACCATTTCCAAGGTTTCATGAATTATCTCAATGTGCATCCATATATATACAATTTCTTGGGCTAAATCCGATAAAATGCAAATTTGACACAGTGTGTAGATGAAGTACAGATCAAACAAATAATTTAAAAAATACATGGGTGTGTGGCCTGAATGTGTGGATCGAGCCAAGTACATTTTATATAATAATGGCCAAACACATGCACCGCACCCTCCTACTAGAGCAAATTAAAACAAGCAGGGTGAGAGCATCGTGAGATTGCTCGACCTAGCTAAATTTTAAAACAAGCCGAATTAATAAGTTATTGTGGGGATTGATAGAAAAGATCGAAACAAAGCATGCATAGTCATATCATTTGTGGTTTACATAATACCTCTATGAACAGTACCAAATAAACATGGCATATATACACTTCTATGTTTAGACAAGAACCCTGCATATTTTTTTGCACCATGTGTTTGAGGCCTCGCTTCCCCAGAAGTGTGTGTGAGAGCATTTTGCATGCTACGAGAAAACAATGCCAAACATTTGAATCGCATGACTCATTTTTTGGTAGTGATATATAGGTTTATGGTTTATATATATACAAGGTTTAGTGTTAGGGTCTAGGGGTTTAATATAATTAGGGTTTAGGGTTTATAGAGATTCACATCATCTGTTTCATTTCACATTTGTGATGTACAATACTACATACCTAAGTAAAATCGATCCTTCTTAGTCACTCCAAAATGGAGCTCGTGGCCGGGAGGTTTTTGGAATTTCCATGTTTGAAACCCAATACCACTTCTCTTCATGCTTGACTTCATAATTAAGACAGAGTTTAGGGTTAGGGGTAGATACATGATTTTTCTGGTTTGAATATGTCTAGATCGAGCTTTGTACGTTTATTATCAACTTTTGAATGCTTACTGTATAACATAAGAAGACAATGTGCTTTGGTTTTCATTTTTCATTTTTTTGAATTTTTATGCCCATATGAATTTTGGTCAAATCCTAGGTTAATTTGACCAAGAGTTAACCAAGTTTAAAAACATGAATATGAAAAAGTAAGCTTGTATCCTTCTTAATCACTCCAAAATGAAGCTCTTGTGAGGTTTTTAAAATTTCTATGTTTGAAACCAAAAACCACTTCTCTTCATGCATGCTTGACTTCATAAGATAGAGTTTAGGGTTAATTAGGGGTAGATGCATGATTTTTCTGGTTCGAATATGTCTAGATCTTGTTTATCAACTTGAATGCTTACTATAGGACATAAGATCGAAGACTATGTGCTTTGATTTTTTATGCCCATTTGAATCTTGGTCAAATCCTAGGTTTGACCAAGAGTTAAACAAGTTTAAAACATGAATATGAAAAGGTAAGCCTGTATCCTTCTTAATCACTTCAAAATGAAGCTCTTGGTATTTTTAAAATTTCTATGTTTGAACCCAAAAACCACTTCTCCTTCATGCTTGACTTCGTAAGAGAGAGTTTAGGGTTAGGGGTACATACATGATTTTCCTTGTTTGAATATGTCTAGATCGTGTTTATAAACTTGAATGCTTAATTACTCTGTGACATAAGAAGACTATGTGCTTTGGTTTTTTATTTTTTATTTTTTTTTTGTTTCAAACATGGAAATTTCAAAACCCTCCCAAGAGCTACATTTTGGGGTGACTAAGAAGGATAGATGCTTATTTTTTCATATTCATGATTTAAACTTGTTAAAACCATGGTCAAACCTAGGATTTGACCAAGATTCAAATGGGCATCAAAATTTAAAAAAATCAGCAAAAAGAAAAACCAAAGCAAATAGTTTTCTTATGTTATATAGTAAGCATTAAAGTTGATAAACAAGGTCTAGACATATTCAAACCAGACAAATCATGTATCTATACCCCCTAACCCCTAAACTCCGTCTTATGAAGTCAAGCATGAAGAGAAGTGTTTTTGGGTTTCAAACATGGAAATTTCAAAAACCTCCCAAAAGCCCCTTTTCAAATATTTCAAACTTATTCAAATTTTGTTCAAATTTGAAAGACATACAAGTTATAGCACACATAGTGCATACATTTTCACACAAACTGCACTAGATGCTAACCCTATAATTTGAGGCCATTTGGATGAGGTCGAAAAAATTCTTGGATTAGAATCGTGTTGTTCGAACCCCGTAGTTGGATTTTTTTGAACCCTTGATCTGTAGAACTGGGCAAAACCCGAGTTTAACCTATTTAATTATAGATTCGTATATCGATTTTTCTACTACCTTTTTATTATTACTATGCAGCACATGGGTGTTTGCCCGTCGAGTGAAACTCGGAGGAAGAGGGATCACTCGGAAGGAGAGAAGAAGGGAGAGAATTATGGTGTCTCCCCTTTTTCGGGTGATGATGTTGACTTTTGTGCAGGGTTTGTCAGTGAGCAGGAGGTGCGAGCGAGCGAGCGAGTCGAGCGAGGCCGAGAATGAGAGAGATTTGTTTTTTTTGTGAGAGGGACAACCGAAGGATCCAGGAAGGACCCACAAATACGCATCCTGATGCGTCTTCTCTGACAAAGAAGATGGCTGGGAGTTGCTTGAGGACAAGCTAAGCTAAGTGGGGGAGTTGATACGTCCAAAACGTATCTACTTTCCCGAACACTTTTGCTATTGTTTTGCCTCTAATTTGTGTATTTTGGATACAACTAACACGGACTAACGCTGTTTTCAGCAGAATTGCTCTGGTGTCTCGTTTTTGTGCAGAAATCCAACTTTCGGAAAAACCTCGAATTTATACGAAGGCCCTATTTTCCCAGATATTGGCGGTGAAGGGCGAGCCGGTGGGGGCACGAGGGCCCCACACACTAGGCGGCGCGGCCCAGGAGGGCCCGCGCGGCCCTGGTGTGGCGGCCTCGGCTGGCCCCCGACGCTCCTTCGGACTACTTATCGCCCTCGACCTAAAAACGCACGGAGAGAAGTCGAAGTCGCCAGAAACCCTCCAGAGCCGCCATCGCGAAACTCCGTCTCGGGAGCCAGAAGTCTCCGTTCTGGCACTCCGCCGGGAATTGGAGGAGATCTTCACCGCCATCACCACCAACGCCTCTCCATCGACCAGCCATGTTTCCCCCATCCATGTGTGAGTAATTCCCCGCTGTAGGCTGAAGGGGATGGTAGGGATTGGATGAGATTGGTCATGTAATAGTCATAAGATTGTTAGGGCATAGTGCCTAGTATCCGTAGATGTCACTTTTATGATATTGTTGCAACTTGTTATGCTTAATGCTTGTCACTAGGGCCCGAGTGCCATGATCTCAGATCTGAACATGTTATTGATTCATGAAGATATTCGTTGTTTATGATCTTACCTGCAAGTTGTATACACATGTCGTTGTCCGGAACCAATGGCCCCGAAGTGACAGAAATCGGGACAACCGGAGGGAATGGTAGTGATGTGAGGATCACATGTGTTCACGGAGTGTTAATGCTTTGCTCCGGTACTCTATTAAAAGGAGTACCTTAATTTCCAGTAGTTTCCCTAGAGGCCCGGCTGCCACCGGCTGGTAGGACAAAAGATGTTGTGCAAGTTTCTCATTGCGAGCACGTACGACTAAATATGGAACACATGCCTATTGATTGATTAGTACTTGGATACCGTTTTATTATTATCTGCAAATGCCCCTGCTTTGATTGTTATATGAGTTTCTCTCATCCATGCAACGCCCGTTAATCCGTCCCTGTGCCTACGTATTTTAATCCTGCTGTTTACTATAATCACTACTGCTGTCTTTATTTCACCGCTGCTGTTATTTCACTATTCCTACTGCTATAAAACTGTTACTACTGATAAACTCTTGCGAGCAAGTCTGTTTCCAGGTGCAGCTGAATTGACAACTCCGCTGTTAAGGCTTACAAGTATTCTTTGTCTCCCTTTGTGTCGAATCAATAAATTGGGTAATACTTCCCTCGAAGACTGTTGCGATCCCCTATACTTGTGGGTCATCAAGACTATTTTCTGGCACCGTTGCCGGGGAGCATAACTTTATTTGGAAGTTCACTTGGATTGATATTGTTCGCTGCAAATTCTCCATCATGGGTAAACCTCGCGATACTAAGATCGCCATATTACCATCCACTACAAGAAAAGGTACAACTCTTAGTACCTCTGCTGCTCTTGATTCACCATCTGTGATAAGTAAACTTGTTTCACCACCACAAGCTTCAAATGCTGGTACTTCTGCTGAATCTGAAAATTCCTCTTATAATTGTGATGATGCTTCTGCTGTGCTTGATAATGATGGTTCGTTAGGATCTTTTCTAGATGCTACAATTGCTAGGTCTAGGCAAATTGAAAATACTGAAACTCCTAATGAAAATGCTGCTACACCTGTTAATTCACCTGAGTCTGTTGAATATTCTAGTGATGATCTTGATGAAGATTATGTGGAGCTTGATGATGATTTTATTGAAAAATGCAATGCTACTACTGATGCAAGAAAAATTAAAAAGTTGCTTGCAGAACATGCTGTTAGATATAAACTGTCTCCTGATCCTAAATTTGCCACATCTCCTATAAACATTAAGGATAAAGATTATGATTTTTCTCTTGATCTATCTCATATAGCTATTGTTGAGAAAACACCCTTTTGTGGTACTGAAAAAGAAAGTGTTGTTGAACACATGATTGAGTTATCTACTCTGAGTAGCTTGTTTTCTGATGATGTCAAGATGCGTACTTATTTTGTCGCTAAATTTTTTCCTTTCTCATTAAAGGATGATGCTAAAACTTGGTATAATAATTTGCCTCCTGGTTCTATTAAAAGTCCAATTGACTTGCGTGATGTTTTCTTTCGAAAATACTTTCCTGCTAGCGCTCAACATATTGCTTTGCAGAGAATTTATAATTTTGACCAGGAAGATGGAGAGAAATTGCCTGAGGCTTGGGCGAGATTTTGCTCTCTTATTAGAGCTCAGCCTGATCATGATTTGGAAAAGCATGATTTACTTGATATATTTTATAGTGGACTAACCATTGAGTCTAGGGCATACCTGGATAGTTGTGCTGATTGTGTTTTCAGGAAAAGAACTCCAGACGACGCTGAAGAATTATTGGCTAAAATAGGCCGGAATCATGATGATTGGTCTACACCTGAACCAACCCCGACACCGATATTGAAGAAGAGGGGTATGATTAAATTAAATGATGAAGATATGAGGGAAGCCAAGAAGTCTCTTAAAGAGAAGGGTATTAAACCTGAAGATGTGAAGAATTTACCTCCTATAGAAGATTTATGTAAGATAACTCCCCCTTCATCCATGATTGAGGTACACTCTCTTCAACGCTTTACTAGGGAAGATATTCCGTATTCAAAACCTCCTGCTCAATGCTTAGATGAGTTTGATAATTATATTGTTAAGCAAGAAAACTTTAATATGAGAGTAGAGAATCATTTAATGGAAAATTCTCGAGCTATTAGTGAATTGCATGATATTGTGGAGAGAACCTCCAATGATGTTAAGATACTTGTTAAACATTTTCATATGGTTCAAACTCAAATTGATCAACTCACTAAAGTGCAAAATGACTTGTTGGGAAATAATTCTAAAGAAAAACATGCTTATGAAGTAACAACTAGAGGTGGTGTTTCTACCCAGGATCCTCTATATCCTGAAGGGCATCCCAAAAGAGTTGAACAAGATTCTCAACTAATTAAAACTAGTGCTCCATCTAAGAAAAAGAAAAAGAAACATAAGAATGTTGTAGAATCCTCTGAACCTGTTAATGATCCTAATAGTATTTCTATTTCTGATGCTGAAACTGAAAGTGGTAATGAACATGATAAAGATAATGATAAGGATGATACTCCTGATAAAGAAGAGGTTGAAGAAGAACCTGAAAAGCATGCTAAAAATAAAAAGTACACTAAAGAAGATTTTATTGCTGAGAAACATGGTAATGAAAGAGAACCTTGGGTTCAAAAGCAAATGCCTTTTCCTGCTAAGAAACTAAAATCAAAGGAGGAGGAACATTATAATAAATTTTGTGATTGGATGAAACCTTTATTTTTGCAAATCCCTTTGACTGATGCTATTAAATTGCCTCCTTATTCAAAGTATATGAAAGATATTGTCTCTAACAAAAGGAAAATTCCCAATGAGGAGATTTCCACTATGCTCGCTAATTACTCCTTCAGTGGTAAGGTTCCAAAGAAGCTTGGAGACCCAGGTATACCAACTATTCCTTGTTCTATCAAGAATAATTATGTTCGAACTGCTCTATGTGATTTGGGAGCGGGTGTTAGTGTAATGCCTTTTTCTCTTTATAAGAGACTTGATTTAGATAAGTTGATACCAACTGATATATCTTTGCAAATGGCTGATAAATCTACTGCTATTCCTGTTGGTGTATGTGAAAATGTTCCTGTTCAAGTTACTCAACATTGCTTGATATTAACTGATTTTGTTGTGTTGGAAATGCCTGAAGATGATAATATGTCCATTATTCTTGGAAGACCCTTTCTTAATACTGCAGGGGCTGTTATTGATTGCAATAAAGGCAAGGTTACTTTCAATATTGATGATAAGGAACATACTGTTTATTTTCCAAGAGGATTGATAAAGTATATGGAGTTAATACAATTTTTAATGTGAAAACTATCAAAGTGGGATCCATTGATTGTCCTATATATGAGCCTAAAGAAGAATATCAAACTCTTGTGATTGGATCCATATCAATTCAATATAAGGTAACATGATTGATTTGAGGTTTATTTCTTCTTATGTCATATAAAATTTATTTGGTAGCAAGACTTGATCAACCTTGTTAACAAGTATATTTTAATGCATAAGAGAGCTAAACAACATTTCTTTCTTTCTTTCTCCCTCCATTTGTTTTACTTGCTGTAGCACTTTTTGTTTTGCAATATGCTTTAGTTGTTTAAGATTTTGGAAATCATTTTCCTGCGCAGTAATAATTAATTTAACACCCAGAAATGTGCATTTTTCGAAGTTCTCAAAAATTTACAAAAATTATACTGGTAGTCCTATTTTTCGAAGAGGCACCTGGGAGCACCTGGGGCTGACCAGTGGGGCACCCCAGGGTGGCACCCCACAGGCGGCGCGGCCAGCAAGGGGGGCGCGCCACCCTGGTGTGTGGGCCCCCCTTTGCCCCACTTCAGCATCTCTTCCTCCCATTCTCTTCTCTCTCCCGAAAAAACTCGCACCAGGTTCCTCTCACTCGCGTTTCTGCTCAAGAACTCGCGATTTCTCGATCTCTTTGCTCAGCCCAGATTTCTGTCTGAAATTTGGCACATTTGCTCCTTGGTATGTGACTCCTTTGATTGTCCAATTAGAATTTTGTTTGGTTGAGTATATCTTGAATATTTTGCTGCTGTAGATAACATGTTTAGTGAGCTTGCATGCTTGTTCTAAGTGGTAGAAACTAGTTTTGATGCATGTTTAGTACTCTAGCAAGTTCCTATAGTAGTTCCCCTCAATTATATACCTTGAAATCAAATTTTATAATGATTGTTGAAAATTTTCAGAAAATGGAAGGGAGTAGGCACCAACTAAATCAACAAGAATTGGAGGTACAACAAGTCATGAGAGTTCATCGCGAAGAGGGAGTATACCCCTCTTATTACCCATGCACGGATTTTATGCGGAATGCAGGAATCCTGCAAGATGTTCAAACACTGATTTCCAATGCAGGGTTGGAAGGTTTTACTGTTGGTGAACCTTACCAATATGCTAAACTAACGGTGTCGGTTGTGCAGGATTTCGAATTTCATCGGTCTCAAACTAACCCCATGGTCCGGTATAAGATTTATAACAAAACTATCAACTTGCCTTTCAGTGATTTTTGTGCAGCAATTAGAGTGCCGCAGTGGGGATCCTGCGAGAAGGTCAGGGGAACGCCGCGGGAGCTCTCGAATCTTTATACAATGATTTGTAATGGGAGGAGCTTCTCCGATGATGGTGGTAAGATTAGTAGCATTCAACTCCCAGCTATCCGCTACTTTGCTTATTTCGTTACAAAGTGTGTTCTTGCTAGAAAGAATGCAAGTAAGTTGTCTGTCCAAGATATGGCTTTCTTAGCTGCCGCTTTGCAACAGGATAGGACTTATAATTTGGGTGCTTTAATAGCTTGTAGACTTGCCACTAACCGTGAGAAAGGAGGAATTTGTGGAGGTCTTATCGCCTCTCGCTTATTAGCTATGCATGGTGTAGAACCTCACCATCTAGATATTCCGCTTTCCATAGAGAAACTTGATGTTGTTTCCATGATTAAACATGAGTTTATTTCAGATGCATCTAATTTGAACAACCTGTATTATAGGATAACTTTGTATAAGAAAAATTGGAGAATAACTAAGAAAATTGAAAAACTAGTACGATTGCCTGCACCTGCTCTGCTTAACCTTGATGCCAGGAAAGGGTGGTCGATCACAGAAAATGAGCTAAACGCATACATAGAAAGGGAAGGCCATCGTGCAAGGGAAGGCACGGAGGAGGCCGAGGAGCACCCCGACTCTTCATCCGATGCAGCGAGCTCCTCATATCAACATTATGGTCATGTGGAACCTCCACGACATTCTTCTGCGCAGGGGCCCTATTATCACTCCATGTATGATCCACCGGCGTGGAACTCCGACCCTCGTTGGGAATGAACTCCACTTAGGCCAAAAGCCTAAGCTTGGGGGAGGTATACCGGCATCACTCATTCTTTGCATATTATGGTTGCTGGATACTTTTACATACTTGTTTAGTTTCTTAGAGTGGTTTTCTAATGAGAAGGAGATGATATTTGGGGAAGTGCTGTCCAAAAACAGATTCTGGGCTGTTACCAAAAAAATTCGTACGCACAGCCAGAACGTTATTTTGAGTTGCCAATTTTTGAGCATGTGCCCCAGGTTGTTATCTAACTTTCATTAGTTGAACACTTTTTGAGCTGAGCAATGGAAGATTTTTGTTAATTTCGATTTCTGTACTGCTGTCAGGTTTTGGCAGATTTCTGTCATCCTGCTTTTCTGTGTTTCTGTTAGTTTGCATTCTTTTGTTTTCGCTTTGTTTCTTTCCTAAAACACAAAAAGACCAAAAATATTTCTGTTGTTTCTCTTCACCATTTGTTTATTTGGTTCTTTGCTCTTAGTTTACTTTATTTGCTATCGTTGGTTTGCTATGAGAAAACCCAAAAAGATTTTGCTTTGTTTTCTTGTTTCTTTTGTTCTTGTTTCCAATTCGAAAACACCAAAAATATTTGCTGTTCTTCTTTGGTTTGTAAAGTTCATCATGATTTCAATGGTCTTCGGTGGCTGGAGCGTGGTTTTCATTTCATATTATCCAAGCTACACAAGTGAAAGGCAATAATGACGATCTACAACAATTGGATTGTGGTGAGAGGCTGGTATGAACTCTATTTGTTTTCATTTTTGTACATATACTCATCCATGTGAGCATGCTTAGTTGGTTCATGTGAGGTATATGTTATTTGAGAAAGTCTAGTAGTTCATGATCTCTCATGTTTAGCTCCAATTTATTAATATGAGTAGCATGTCATGGATGTTCGCTTGCATTGTTTTATTCATAAGTAAGTATGGCATTGTGGTATCCTCCTCTGAATAATTCATTTATATCGACTTGGCACATGCTCACGCATGCATATGACTGAACAAAAAAGTCAATTAAGCCTCGATGATTTATATTGCTTCAGAGTTCTTGTATCACTTTTATGCCTCCGTTAATTTATTTTGCCGCAAGCATGATTATGACAGTTACTGCTCTCTTGATTTGTCGCTCCCTAGTCTTTTGCTAGCCTCCACTTGTACTGAGCGGGAACGCCGCTCGTGCTTCCAAACACCTGAAAACCAAGTTGTTCCAAAGTGTCCACCATAAATACCTATGCATGGCATTTCAAACCATTCCAAGTAAATTCTCATGCGCTACCTTTAAAACTTTCAAAATGCTTCTCAATTTGTGTTAATGTTTCATAGCTCATGAGGAAGTATGTGGTGTTTAGCTTTCAACCTTGTCATTTACTTTTGACGGACTCTCATATGGACTAGTGGCACATCCGCTTATCCAATAATTTTGCAAAAAGAGCTGGCAATGGGATTCCCAGTCCCAAATTAATTAACTTAAATAGACACTCCTCCATGGTTTGTGATTGTTGGACGGCACCCGAAGGATTCGGTTAGCCATGGCTTGTGTAAGCAAAGGTTGGGGGGAGTGTCATCATCATAATAAAACTTAAATAAAAAGGCACTCCTTCATGGTATGTGATTGTTGGCAGGCACCCGAGGATTCGGTTAGCCATGGTTTGTGTAAGAAAGGTTGGAAGGAGTGCCACATAAACATACAAATAATTCATGGGAGCCGCTCTTGGGAGTCCGGTTGATGAGGTAGTTAGTGTACCCATTACCATTCGTTGACAACAACAAGCACTTCTCAAAATAATTTTACTCCTGTTTTAAAAATGAAAAGCTCTAGCGCATGTTAATCCCTGCTTCCCTCTGCGAAGGGTCAATCTTTTACTTTTATGTTGTGTCTCCATTCTTTCTTTGAGTACTATCTTGAGAGCACAACTGTCATTCTTAGTATAATATGCTTGTCTCAAAATATGATTGATTGTGGTATAACTTTGATGCTTTTATCTTTGACAATCACTACTTCTAGTCTTTCTATGAACTCCAGAGGTGCCTGGGCATTTATGTTTTGCCGATCAAATACGGGTGTTGGGGGAATGACCCCCGGTATGCCAAAGGCATGCCAAACCGGATGGTCTTATCCATCAAGATACCGGTTTAATATTTATACCGGAGCTCAAAGATAGGAATTTGGCTAAGTAAGCTAAGCCGGTATCCCCAAGAGGGGTATACCGGAACCAGGAAGGAAAGATACCGGAGCACCGGAAGGAAGAGCATGTCGGCTGGCTGGTCAAAGATTCCGTCAGGAGCTAAAAGACAAGGATGAGCTAAGCAAAGTAGCTTTAAACGAAGGCCTGAAGACAAAGAAGAGGATGACGGCCAAAGAAGCCGGAGGACGTCAGCCTCCCTGTTTAAAGAAGACCCCGGTGTCATCTATGATTAAAGTAGCTTTATAAAGTATCTTTGTAAAGTAGTTTGTCTAGTCAAAGATCCCATTAGGGTTTCTTGTCCTGTAAGCCACCCTCTCCCCTATATAAGGAGAGGGGGCAGCCTCTTTCATACGCGCGTGACATTAGAGAGAGAACCCTGTAAGCTCAAACTTGTATCATGTGGAGATCAATGAAGATAGTGATCTAGAGCGAGTTCTTCCTTGTGTCTTTCTTCTTCAACCTCTGGCCTTGGCCAAGTTCTTGAGGAAACCATCCGGAAGTTCATCCCATCTAGTCGCAAACCCTCCCCCGAATCCTCTAGCGTCCATTCGGCCCCAAGATAAGCCATCCTATGGCATCTGTTTGTTCACCACGACGACAGTTGGCGCCCACCGTGGGGCATGAAGTGGCGCTTGCTGGAGTTCATATTCGGGCGGGCATCCTCGACATCAACGGCGAGCGCACGGTGTCCGCGCTCGTGCAACGCATCTACAACATGGACTTCATCAACGATAACGCGGGCTGCTTCGCCAACGGCGGCAAGTTCCCGCAGAACGGCCGCACCATCGAGTTCGGCAGCATCCGCGTCTATTTCGGCACCGCCTGTGCGCCAGCGCCTCTCGCCGGTGCTGGTGGCGCCGGATCCGCCAAGATGGCTGTGTGCTGGCCGCGCCGCCGGCAGCGTGGAGGTCATGATGGCTGGTGCGGTCAACACCGGCAAGGGAGCTGTGGAGGAAGGAGATGAACGTGCGGCATCGACCCGCCCGGCAAAACCGCCGCTGGAGCGTGACGCCGGCGTCGCGGGAGCATCATCAGCACCACCGGCAACACCTGGTCGTTCAAAGATCGCTGGTGATAGCGGAGGAAAAGAAAAGAATGCAAACTGCTGTTGCGCTGGCTCAGTCCTCAAAGTTGAGCTTAGCGGCAATGAGTGGAAACTTGGCTTCACCGGCATTCAAGCCGACAAACGAGACAAAGGACATTGTGCTGGATCCGGCTTACCCAGAGCGCACCGTTCGTATCGGTGCCGGCCTCAGTCAAGCATAGGAAAGCGCGCTCGTCAGCTTCCTCCGTGAGAATCGGAACATCTTTGCCTGGTCTACTGATGACTTGGTAGGAGTTCCGAGGGAGCTGGCTGAGCACTCTCTAAACGTCCGGAAAGATGCTAAGCCGGTGCGTCAACCTTTGCGCCGGTTCGCAGAAGATAGGAGGAAAATCATTGGAGAAGAAGTGACAAAGCTGTTGGTTGCCGGTTTCATCGTGGAGGTCACGCACACAGAGTGGCTGGCTAATCCGGTGATGGTCGAGAAGAAAAAAGATGAGAACCTGGAGGCACAAGCTCCAAAGGTGTGGCGCATGTGCATCGACTACACCAACCTCAACAAAGCTTGCCCAAGAGATCCTTTCCCTTTGCCCCGAATTGATCAAGTGATTGATTCTACTGCTGGGTGTGAGTTGTTGTCGTTCCTGGATGCGTATTCCGGCTTCCACCAAATCCCTCTGAAAAAAGAAGATCAAATAAAAACTGCGTTCATTACCCCGCACGGGGCTTATTGCTATGTTACAATGCCTTTTGGTTTGCGCAACGCTGGTGCAACGTACCAGCGCTGTATGCAAAAATGCTTGTTTGATCAAATCGGAAAGAATGTGCAAGTTTATGTGGATGATATTGTGATAAAAACTAAAGTAAAAGATACCTTAATCGATGACATCCGGCAAACATTTGATAACCTAAGGCGGTTCCGGATGAAACTCAATCCGGCAAAATGCACCTTTGGTGTCCCTGCCGGCAAGCTGCTCGGTTTCCTTGTGTCAAGCCGGGGCATTGAGGTCAATCCGGTAAAAATCCGGGCAATAGAAAGAATGACTATCCCACGGGAACTGAAAGATGTGCAAAAGTTTACCGGAAGCTTGGCATCGCTAAGCCGGTTCATAAGCAGGCTAGGAGAAAAGGCCTTGCCACTCTATGCTTTGATGAAAAAATCGGATACTTTCGTCTGGACCACACAGGCAGACGCAGCGTTTAAAGAATTGAAGAACATGCTCGTAACGGCCCCAATTTTGGCCTCACCTTTGGAAAGAGAACCTATGTTGCTTTATATAGCGGCAACAAACCGGGTGGTTAGCGTTGTGGTAGTGGTGGAAAGAGAAGAGGAAGGAAAAACCGTCCAGAGGCCGGTATACTACCTGAGCGAGGTGCTCTCCTCCTCAAAGCAAAACTACCCACACTTCCAAAAAATGACTTATGGCGTGTTCATGGCCGCCACGAAGCTCAAGCATTACTTTGAGGAGCACCCCATGAAGGTGGTGAGTGAGGCACCCATCTCCGATATCATGGGTAACAAGGATGCCAGCGGCCGGATTGCAAAATGGGCAATTCAGCTATCACCGTATGTACCGGTGTATGAAAGAAGAGATGCCATAAAGTCGCAAGCTTTAGCTGATTTCTTGGTCGATTGGGCGGAGATACAATACAAGCCGCCAGAACACAAAATAGAATACTGGAAGATGCACTTTGACGGATCCAAACTCAAAGAAGGTCTGGGTGCCGGTGTGGTACTCACCTCACCTAAGGGAGATCACCTCCGGTATGTTTTACAAGTGCACTTCAGGGCATCAAACAATGTCGCTGAGTATGAAGCTCTGATACACGGGCTTAAGGTCGCAAAAGAAATCGGAGCGCTCCGGATCATTTGCTACGGCGATTCAGATCTGGTGGTGCAACAGTGTTCCGGAGATTGGGATGCAAAAGATGCCAACATGGCCTCATACCGGTTTCATGTGCAAAAGATTGCCGGCTTCTTCGAAGGGTGTGAGTTTCACCATGTACCGCGGGCTGAAAATGAAGCCGCGGATGCTCTATCCAAGCTGGGCTCATCTAGGCAAGAAATTCCACCCGGAATAGCCTTGGCACATCTAAGAGTTCCATCAATCAAGCCAAGCCCGGAGTCGGAATCAATTTTCGTACCGGAGTCGCATGTGGTGCCAATGGAGATTGACGAAGGAAACCCGGGGACTGCTCCGGCAAACTCGGGGACTGTACCGGTAAACTCGGGGACTGCGACGCCCATGCCGGAGGAGGCAATGCTCGTGGACAGCATGGACATAGACATGCCGGTGTTTGTGGTTAGAGAAGCGCCATCTTGGGTTAAACCTATTAAGGAATTCCTGGTCAACGGCACCTTGCCGGTTGACGAAAATGAGTCCAGAAGGATACAGAGGAGGTCCAAAGCTTACACTATCATCAACGGTGAGGCATACAAAAGAAGTGTTACCGGTGTCCTCCAAAGATGTGTGGAGCCGGAAGAAGGAAGAGAAATGCTTGAGGAAATTCATCGAGGAGAATGCGGGCACCACGCCTCGTCAAGGGCACTGGTGGCAAAAGTGTTCCGGCATGGATTCTATTGGCCAACGGCTTTGGAAAATGCGGAGGATATGGTAAGAAAATGCAATGGGTGCCAGAGGTACGCCAAGCAAAACCATACCCCAGCATCCGGTTTAAAAACCATACCGCTAACTTGGCCATTCGCTGTCTGGTGCCTGGACATGGTTGGACCATTTAAAACCGCAAGGGGAAACATGACCCACATCTTGGTAATGGTGGATAAGTTCACCAAGTGGCTGGAAGTGAAGCCTATCGCAAAATGTGATGGCCACACAGCGGTAAAGTTCCTAAAAGATGTAATTCTGCGGTATGGATACCCGCACAGTATCATAACTGACAATGGCTCAAACTTTGCTCAAGGAGAGTTCAAACGATTTTGTGAAGACAAGAACATCCGGTTGGATTTGTGCTCAGTGGCGCACCCGCAAGGCAATGGCCAAGTTGAAAGAACGAATGCTTTGGTACTTTCCGGTATCAAACCAAGACTCATTGATGCAATGGAAAAATCGCCGGGATGTTGGATCGATGAGCTACCGTCAGTGCTGTGGAGTCTAAGAACAACTCCGAACCGGTCTACCGGATACACGCCATTCTTCATGGTTTATGGAGCAGAAGCGGTCATACCAACCGACATTCTCCATGATTCCCCAAGGGTGCAACTCTATACCGAAGAAGAGGTAAAGGAGGCCCGGGAAAATGATGTGGACTTGCTAGAAGAAGCAAGAGAACTAGCTCTGGCAAGAACAGCCATTTATCAGCAAAACCTCAGACGCTATCATAGCCGGAAGGTTAATCCAAGAGTGTTCCGAGAAGGGGACCTGGTGCTACGCCTGGTGCAGCGCACTGAAGGCCGGCACAAGCTTTCCCCTCCATGGGAAGGACCTTTCATTGTGAGCAAGGCTCTCCACAATGATGCCTATTACCTAATTGATGCACAGGAATGGAAGAAAGGAAAGGCGGACAAGTCAGGAGAGGAGACCAAACGCCCATGGAATGTAGCTTTGTTGCGTCCTTTCTACTCTTGAAGTGGTGCTGTAAGAGTTCCTTTTTGTACCTTAATTGCTATGAATAAAAAGATGTCGGAACCTCGAATGAATCTCGGGGACTACCCTTACTAAGTTGCATGAAACATGTTTATTTTTTCTGTTGCCGGTTGCTTATTGAATGTTTTTTCTTTCCGGTTTAGTAATGTGCTAGACCATACCGGAGTCTTCGACTCTGCTGTTGTCCATAACTTGGCTTCATGGCAAGCAAGATAAACCGGTAGGGGATAAGCACATGAACTGCGGAAAGAGAGAGCAGGAAAGAACAATCCGGAAAAGTTTAACTAACCCCGGTTATACCGGTTTTTTGCAAAAATTTCGAGTTATTTCTAAGTTCAAGAAAATGCTTGCTTGGTAAAAGAACTTTGTGCTCATACGCCAAAAATGCCCAGAGAAGGTAGGCAGAGCCAAGGCAAAAGAGCCAAGTGTGCATCAATTGGATGCGGAAACAATTTCGGAATCATTGCAAGTGCAAGAAAAAGCAACTCAACAAGCAAATATCTTAAGACAAACATAACTTAATAAGTTACCGGTACAGCTTACCGGCATAAAATGTTGCAGCACAAACCAAAAGGTTAAGTTTTATCTTACATCATAAGCCCCGGCATACCGGGGTAGAATTTAACAAGTTTTATGACAAAGTAATCAGGGACAGGTGATATCTATGACAAGGTCAGGCAGCAGGGGCTTCCGGGGGAGCAGCGCCGGCATCAGGAGTTGGCGGTGGCACGTCCTCGCCTTCATCTTCCTCCTCCTCGCTCAGATAATCTTTGACATCTTCAGGAGGGGGGATGAAGGTGCGCATGTCGGCATACTCCGCGATGTGGTACGCACGGTCCTGCCGCTTAGCGGTAAGAACCGGATCCACATCAGTGGGAGCACCTTCACGCACGCCGATGAAAGCATCCAGGTCCAGCTCCGGATACCAGGAGCAGGCAATGCGGAGCGCTGAGTCCGCTCCGGCACGGGCAGCAGAGCACTGCCACTCCCGGATCCTTCTGCAGGCACCTTTAACCGGTCGCTGATGAGGGAGAAGGTCTCCGGCACCGCTTCGCCAGGCCAGAGGGTCTTGAAAAGTTGGGAGGCTACTTCAGGGATGTCGGAAAGGTTCCGATCCACTGAGCGCATGTGGGAGATCCGCGCGCTCAGAGCAACCAAGTGATCATAAGGATCCCAAGGTGCACCCAAGTTGTTGCCGGCCTGCTGCGCCCGGTGCTCCCCAACCTTCTTGATAGCGTGAGCCTGGGAGTCCGGAAAGAGCCCTGCGAGACAAACAAAAGCTAAGTATATGATACCGGAATGAATAAGCTTGTAAGCAGAAACCGGAAAAGAGAAAAGGAGAAACATACGAAGGGCAAGCGCGTCAGTCCGCGTGACCAGAAGGTCGTACTCCTTCTGTTCCGCTTTCAGCCGCGCAACCTCGCTCTTGCTGGGCCTTCTTGGCCTCCTCCGCGGCAGCCTTGTGCGCTTTGGCGGCTTTGCCCTCGGCTGCTTTTAGCGCCTTGGCGCCCTCCTCCAGCTCTGCCTGCAACACCACATTGGCGTTGCCGGCATCCTCCAGCGCCTCGTTTAGCCTGGCCTCCGCGGCAGCTTCGGCGGCCTTCAGCTCCTCAGCGTACCGGACTCCGGCCTGCATAGCCTGGTCCTTGAGCTCTCTGGAGATCTCCTTTTGGGCGTCCAAGGCCTTCTGGTGATCCCGGATGAGCTGCTCCTTTTCAGCTAAGAGCCGGAAGAGAAGATATTAGCAAAACACAAAGGCAAGTGAGAAGCAAGTCAACCGGAAAGATAGAAGTTGTACCTTGGAGTTTGGCAACCTGGTCCTTGAGGGCCTCAATGGAGGCTTCCGGGATAGCTGTTGTGCAAAAAACTTGTAAGTCACAAAGAAAAGAAAAACCTTCCGGTAAAAAGATGTCGGAGGTGCGAGAAGTTACCTAGGCACTTGCTGTGCGCCTCAGCAAGGCTCCGGTGCTCCCATAGAAGCTCCTCAAAGAGGGCCTTCCGGGCGTCGGCCGTGCTCTGTTTAAGGAAATAATGTTAGTGAAGAACGAAGGATTTTTACCCGAAACTCGGGGACTGGGTTATGCCGGTTTCGTGCTAGTTTTTTGCGCTAAGAGCGAGCTCTCAACCCAAAACTCGGGGACTGGGAGTTTGCGGCATCTTTAAAAAGAAAGTTTTGCGCTAAGAGCAAGCTCTCAACCCAAAACTCGGGGACTGGGAGTTTGCCGGTTTCGGACATTCTTTAAAAGAGAGTTTTGCGCTAAGAGCAAGCTCTCAACCCAAAACTCGGGGACTGGGAGTTTGCGGTAAGAAAGATGCCGGTTTCGGAAATTCTTTTAAAAAGAAGTTTTGCGCTAAGAGTTGCACTCTAAACCCAAAACTCGGGGACTGGGAGGATAGACAAGATCCGGAAAGAAGAAAACCGGCATCAAGAAAATTTACAAGAGAAGTTGATAGAACTTACCACCACGTTGGCGGTGGCGTCGTACCACGCGCTGTCGAACTCCTTCACGGCACGCTTGAGGCGCGAGAAGTGTTCTTCAGTAGAGCGAGGGCCGGCAGGATCTGGCGCTGGGAGGCGGTCCTTCCCCAAGCCGCGGGTAGCTGCGGAGATGTCCGCAGCGTTCCAGCGCTGGGCGTAAGGAAGGAGAGGCCCCAAGTCTTGGCCCCCGCGCTTAAGCTCAACGATCCGGCCCAAGAGGCCGGAAGGTTTGTCTTGGACCACCATGGCGGCAGGCCCGGTGTGCAGCACTAAGGGCTGCGAGCCGCTTGAGGCGCTGCCATCCGTGGCCTTTCCGCGGGACGCCCCCGGCTTGAGATAGTCGGTGATCTTGAGGGACGCCGGCGGCGGCTTGGGCGCGGTCGCAGGAGCTCCTTGGGTCGGTGGAGGCGTTGGCGTGGGCCCGGTTGCCTCAGGAGCAGAGGTTTCCGGTGGCGGCGGCGGTGCTGAAGTTTCCGGCGCGGAAGCTTCCGGCGCGGTCTTGGAGGACGTTTTCTTCTTTTTCTTTTCAAGGACGGGAGGAACAGAAGGTTCCGCCCGCCCGGCAGGTTCTTTTCCGGCGCCCATGTTGCTGGCGCCGGTGTCTTGGGTCTCTGGAGGGGAGGCAAAGTCCTCCTCCGCGCGGGGATCTGGCGGTGTAGGGGCCGCGCGCCCCGAACTTGTTGTGCCCCCCAGAGGGGAGGCAGAGGTGTTGCCGGCACCAGATGGTGCCGGGCTGGAGTGAGGAGGAGGAGTCGAGGTCCTGGCCGAGCCGGCAGAGCCCTCAGGCCTGGGGCCAAGCTTGAGCGCAGGGCTGAGAGAGAGAAAAGAAGAAGGTTGGGAAAAAAGCAACCGGAAAAGAACTTGGTAAAAACAGAACAAGCAGAAAAAAGAAGCCTTACCCGGTGGCCGTCGGCATCTGCTTGCCCTTGTGGCGCCTCATGGCAACGACCTTACCCGCGACGGGCTCGGTCCGGAAGCGCTTGGCAGGAGGAGCTTGGCTTGAGCCGGCATCAGAGGCCGGCGTCTTGTTCTTCTGGCCCTGGGCCATGAGTTTGTCCACAAACTCTTTGCCTGCCTCGGCCTGCAGCGGCGCCACATGCTCATGGACCTGTGGGTTGAGGTTGGCTGAGGGCACATCTACAGAAGAACAATAGCAAAAGAATATGAGAGGAATGAAAGAAAAGCTACCTCAAGAATGGTCAATTCATCAGACGAACCGGAAGGTTCCGGCGGAGCTTTGCCAAGGCGCGCGGCTGGAGTCCGGCCCATCTTCAAGTCCTTCCAGAAGATGACGGGGTCGGGGTCAAACTTGTCGAGACCGCGCTTCCGGCAACGGCCTCGCTTGTCGGATTCGATGCCGGGGAAACGGTCCTTGGCCTGAAAAAACAAAAAAGGAAGAAGAGGTTAGCCGCAATAAAAGCTTCCGGAGAACCGACCCGAGTTATGTAATTTCTTACTTCTTGGGTCGGAGGGTTAGTGGAGCTAAGAGGCCGGAGGCCCCATTCCCAGTCTTCCGGCATGGAGGTCTGGCAGATCTGCCTGGCCTTGAGGACGACGTCCTTCTTGCTGAGAGGGAGGCCGGTGATCTTGGTAGGATCGCCGGGACCATACATCTCGCACATCTTGTGGGCGCGGCGCTTAAGAGGAAGCACCCGGCGCGAGATGAAGGTGCGGATGATGTCGTCAGAGCAGATGTTGGTGTCCTTCATCCGCTGTTTCATGAAGCGTATGATCCGGTTTGTCTCGTTGTGAGACTCCTTCGGATTGTAGCTCCAGTTAGTCTTGGTGGGCGGCGCCGGATCAAAAGGAGGCAGATCAATGAGATCTGCGGCGCCGTTGTTCCTAACATAGAAGAAGGTCCCTTGCCATGACCGGCATGACTCGAGACCGGAGAATTTGAAGAAGGGGCTCGCTTGACGAGAGCCAATGATGCAGGACCCGCATTGTACGGGGGGTTTGGGTTTCGGAATGTCTAAGCCCTGAACGGAATTAATCCGAAGGGCGAAGAATCGAGCAAACGTCTCGCGAGTGGGACGGATGCCAATGTATGCCTCCATGAAGGTGACATAGCAAGAAAGGTAGAAGATGGCGTTGCCGGGAAGATGGTGAGGTTGAAGTTTGTAAAAATCGAGAAAGTCCCGGAAAAAAGAAGAGACGGGGAGGCCGAAGCCGCGCTCGAAGTGAGCGAGAAAGACAACGCGTTCACCGGGTTCGAGCACCGGTTCAATCTCGTCGCCGGGAATCCGGCAGGATACTCCTTCCGGAATCCTCCGGGACCGGTATAACCAGTCAATCTCGTACTGGCTCACGCTGGAGCCCATCCAGGCTCCGCGGGTGACCTCGGAAAGATCAGTGCCGGAAGCTTGGCTAGAGCTTCCGGCATCTTGTTCTTGGGCGCTATCGCTTCCATCTGCGCTAGATCCGCGCTGACCCCGTCAGATGCGGGATCTTCCGGGTTACTGGAGGAAGAAGTGGAAACGTATTGTTCGGAAGACATTCGGATTTGAGAGTTTTCGGTATCTACTCGGAAAAACAGATTCCCCAAGAACTACCCCCGCGAGAAGATCTACGAAGGAGAGAAAAAGCAAAGAAAAGGAAAGAATAAATATGCTTTCAACTCAAGATCTGAACTGCAAGCAAAAGAGGAGAAAATGTGAGTAAGGCCTAACCTGGGGCGGCAGAGTCGCAGAAGGAGAAGTTCGCCGACGTTTGGACGAGCTTGCTGTAGGCGTAGAGGTCCGTCGACGGTGGGGCAGAGAGGAACTTGAAGGAGCTCCAATGTCGTCGCCAAGAGAAAGGCGCCGCGGAAGTAGTTCCCGCGATGAGGTCCGGCGGCGTCCGGCGGCGCGCTGGCAAAGATTTGCTCGGCGGCGGAGCTTAAGCAAGCAAATGGAGCGGCGGAGGCGTACGAGCGAGGAGCGGTAGTGCGCAAGGAAGTGGAAAATGCGAAGAAGAAGAAGGAGAAGGGGCGGTTTGACCTTATAAGGAGAAAGAAGTGGACTTGAAAACCGCCGAACCGTAGCGGTTCAGCCCATGGGCCGCGACGGTTCGCCTCGCGTGTAGCCACGTGGCGCGATGATACACGCGCGGAAGAGAAGGGTGATGGCGTGTAACTCACACGTTCGTTGGGAACCCCAAGAGGAAGGTATGATGCGCACAGTAGCAAGTTTTCCCTCAGAAAGAAACCAAGGTTTAATCGAACCAATAGGAGCCAAGAAGCACGTTGAAGGTTGATGGTCGCGAAATGTGATGCGGCGCAACACCAGGGATTCCGGCGCCAATGAACCTGCACAACACAACCAAGTACTTTGCCAACGAAGTGAGGTTGTCAATCTCACCGGCTTGCTGTAACAAAGGATTAAACGTATCGAGTGGAAGATGTTTGCAAAGAAAACAGTAAACACATTGCAGTAGATTGTATGCTATGTAAAGAATAGGACCGGGGTCCACAGCTCACTAGAGGTGTCTCTCCCATAAGATAAAAGCATGTTGGGTGAACAAATTACACAATTGACAAATAGAGAAGGGCATAACAATGCATATACATGATATGATAAATATAGTGAGATTTAATTGGGCATTACGAAAGTACATAGACCGCCATCCAACTGCATCTATGCCTAAAAAGTCCACCTTCAGGTTATCATCCGAACCCCTCCAGTATTAAGTTGCAAAGCAACAGACAATTGCATTAAGTATGGTGCGTAATGTAATCAACAACTACATCCTTAGACATAGAATCAATGTTTTATCCCTAGTGGCAACAGCACATCCACAACCTTAGAACTTTCTGTCACTGTCCCAGATTCAATGGAGGCATGAACCCACTATCGAGCATAAATACTCCCTCTTGGAGTTAAGAGTAAAAACTTGGCCAGAGCCTCTACTAGTAACGGAGAGCATGCAAGATCATAAACAACACATAAACAATAGATTGATAATCACCATAATCATAGTACTCTCTATCCATCGGATCCCGACAAACACAACATATAGTATTACAGATAGATGATCTTGATCATGTTAGGCAGCTCACAAGATCCAACAATGAAGCACAACAAGGAGAAGACGACCATCTAGCTACTGCTATGGACCCATGGTCCAGGGGTGATACGTCTCCAACGTATCGATAATTTCTTATGTTCCATGCTACTTTATTGATGATACCTACATGTTTTATGCACATTATATGTCATATTTATGCATTTTCTGGAACTAACCTATTAACAAGATGCCGAAGAGCCAGTTGCTGTTTTCTGCTGTTTTTGGTTTCAGAAATCCTAGTAAAGAAATATTCTCGGAATTGGACGAAACTTTCGCCCAGGGTCCTATTTTTGCACGAAGCTTTCAGAACGAAGAGATAACGAAGTGGGGCCACGAGGCGGCCAGAGGAGGCCGGCGCGGCCCAAGCCCTGGCCGCGCCGACCTACCCCCTGGGCCCTCGTGTGGCCCCCGCGTTGACCTTCCGCCTACTTAAAGCCTCCGTCGCGAAACCCCCAGTACCGAGAGCCACGATACGGAAAACCTTCCAGAGACGCCGCCGCCGCGAATCCCATCTCGGGGGATTCAGGAGATCGCCTCCGGCACCCTGCCGGAGAGGGGATTCATCTCCCGGAGGGCTCTTCATCGCCATGATCGCCTCCGGAGTGATGAGTGAGTAGTCCACCCCTGGACCATGGGTCCATAGCAGTAGCTAGATGGTCGTCTTCTCCTTGTTGTGCTTCATTGTTGGATCTTGTGAGCTGCCTAACATGATCAAGATCATCTATCTGTAATTCTATATGTTGTGTTTGTCGGGATCCGATGGATAGAGAGTACTATGATTATGGTGATTATCAATCTATTGTTTATGTGTTGTTTATGATCTTGCATGCTCTCCGTTATTAGTAGAGGCTCTGGCCAAGTTTTTACTCTTAACTCCAAGAGGGAGTATTTATGCTCGATAGTGGGTTCATGCCTCCATTGAATCTGGGACAGTGACAGAAAGTTCTAAGGTTGTGGATGTGCTGTTGCCACTAGGGATAAAACATTGATTCTATGTCTAAGGATGTAGTTGTTGATTACATTACGCACCATACTTAATGCAATTGTCTGTTGCTTTGCAACTTAATACTGGAGGGGGTTCGGATGATAACCTGAAGGTGGACTTTTCAGGCATAGATGCAGTTGGATGGCGGTCTATGTACTTTGTCGTAATGCCCAATTAAATCTCACTATATTTATCATATCATGTATATGCATTGTTATGCCCTTCTCTATTTGTCAATTGCCCGACTGTAATTTGTTCACCCAACATGCTTTTATCTTATGGGAGAGACACCTCTAGTGAACTGTGGACCCCGGTCCTATTCTTTACATAGCATACAATCTACTGCAATTGTGTTTACTGTTTTCTTTGCAAACATCTTCCACTCGATACGTTTAATCCTTTGTTACAGCAAGCCGGTGAGATTGACAACCTCACTGTTTCGTTGGGACAAAGTACTTGGGTTGTGTTGTGCAGGTTCCACGTTGGCGCCGGAATCCCTGGTGTTGCGCCGCATCACATTTCGCGACCATCAACCTTCAACGTGCTTCTTGGCTCCTGGTTCGATTAAACCTTGGTTTCTTTCTGAGGGAAAACTTGCCACTGTGCGCATCATACCTTCCTCTTGGGGTTCCCAACGGACGTGTACATCTATGCGCATCAAGCACTTTTTCTGGCGCCGTTGCCGGGGAGATCAAGACACGCTGCAAGGGGAGTCTCCACTTCTCAATCTCTTTACTTTGTTTTTGTCTTGCTTTATTTACTACTTTGTTTGCTGCACTAAATCAAAACAAAAAAAATTAGTTGCTAGTTTTACTTTATTTACTGTCTTGCTCTCTATATCAAAAACACAAAAAAATTAGTTACTTGTCTTTACTTTGTTTGCCTAGTTTACTTTTTGCTTATTGCATCATGTTTCCTTTTAATTTTACCACAAAAGACATACCGGTAGGACGTGGGTCCATAGTTGGGAGAAATAATATAGAAGAATTTTTCAATCATGTTAGTATCACTGAAGATTTTGAAGATAGACACTTGGTAGAACTTGCACCTACCTATGAAATTGCCGCTGCTGCTTTAGTTAGCATGTTGGAAACTAAATTTGTTAATCTCAATCCTATAATCCAACACATGTTTCTTACACTTGGTGATATGGAAGAAGGGGAAAAGAAAGATTTTGTTTTAGAAACTCTTCTTAGAGAATTTGGTGGTCTAGCAAGAGAGGCTAGAAAGGTTTTTGCTAAATTTAATATGCTAGGTTCTCATACCAATTTTATTGGTCTACTTGAAAAAATGGACATGGATAGAATAAGGTACACTAATAACATTAATGATGGTGGGGAAATCAAAGCACCAATACCATGTAAACTCCTAGCTATGAATGATGCACTAGAAGATAACTATGCTTGGCTTGTTCCTGAAAATTTGTTTGATGAGAGTAGCAAGCCTAAGACTAATGAAAAGGGAGACGCTAAAACTTATATATCAAATATACTATGCTTGGTTGAGAAAACTCCCAACACCCCTGGTAATGATGTTGATGCTTCATCTCTCGATAATACTTGATTTGCACTTTCTGCGCCTAGCTGAAAGGCGTTAAAGAAAAGCGCTTATGGGAGACAACCCATGTTTTTACCTACAGCAATTTTTGTTTTGTTGAGTCTTGGAAGTTGTTTACTACTGTAGCAACCTCTCCTTATCATGTTTTTGTGCCAAGTAAAGTTTCTATGCCAAAGTTGATGTTATATTTAGGATCGCTGCGCAGAAACAGCATTGCTGTCTGTCACGAATCTGGGCACAGTTCTCTGTAGAAAATTCGAAAAAATCTGCCAATTTACGAGCGTGATCCTCAGATATGTACGCAACTTTCATTAGTTTTGAGTTTTTCCATTTGAGCAAGTCTAGTGCCAGCTTTAAATTCGTCTTTACGGACTGTTCTGTTTTTGACAGATTCTGCCTTTTATTTCGCATTGCCTCTTTTGCTATGTTGGATTTATTTTTTTGATCCATTAATGTCCAGTAGCATTATGCAATGTCCAGAAGTGAAAATAATGATTGTGTCACCTCTGAATGTGTGAATTATTAATGATGCACTAACCCTCTAATGAGTTTGCTTGAAGTTTGGTGTGAAGGAAGTTTTCAAGGGTCAAGAGAGGAGAATGATATACTATGATCAAGAGGAGTGAAAGATCTAAGCTTGGGGATGCCCCCGTGGTTCACCCCTGCATATTTTAAGAAGACTCAAGCGTCTAAGCTTGGGGATGCCCAAGGCATCCCCTTCTTCATCGACAACATCATCAGGTTCCTCCCCTGAAACTATATTTTTATTCAATCACATCTTGTGTTCTTTACTTGGAGCGTCGGTTTGTTTTTGTTTTTGTTTTTGTTTGAATAAAATGGATCCTAGCATTCACTTTGTGGGAGAGAGACACGCTCCGCTGTTGCATATGGACACATGTGTCCTTAGGCTTTACTCATAATGTTCAAGGCGAAGTTTCTTCTTCGTTAAATTGTTATATGGTTGGAATTGGAAAATGCTACATGTAGTAATTCTAAAATATCTTGGATAATGTGATACTTGGCAATTGTTGTGCTCATGTTTAAGCTCTTGCATCATATGCTTTGCACCCATTAATGAAGAAATACATAGAGCTTGCTAAAATCTGATTTGCATATTTGGTTTCTCTAAGGTCTAGATAATATCTAGTATTGAGTTTTGAACAACAAGGAAGACGGTGTAGAGTCTTATAATGTTTACAATATGTCTTTTATGTGAGTTTTGCTGCACCTGTTCATCCTTGAGTTTGCTTCAAATAACCTTGCTAGCCTAAACCTTGTATCGAGAGGGAATACTTCTCATGCATCCAAAATCCTTGAGCCAACTACTATGCCATTTGTGTCCACCATACCTACCTACTACATGGTATTTCTCCGCCATTCCAAAGTAAATTGCTTGAGTGCTACCTTTAAAATTCCATCATTCACCTTTGCAATATATAGCTCATGGGACAAAATAGCCTTAAAAACTATCGTAGTATTGAATATGTACTTATGCACTTTATATTTTATTAAGTTGCTTGTTGTGCGATAACCATGCTTCTGGGGAACGCCATCAACTATTGTTGAATATCATGTGAGTTGCTATGCATGTCCGTCTTGTCTGAAGGATCTATCATTTTAGTGGTTGGAGCATGCAAAATTGTTAGAGAAGAACATTGGGCCGCTAACTAAAGCCATGAACCATGGTTGAAGTTTCAGTTTTGGACATGTATCCTCAATCTCATATGAGAATAATAACTTTGCTACATGCTTATGCATTTAAGAGGAGTCCATTATCTGTTGTCCATGTTGTCCCGGTATGGATGTCTAAGTTGAGAATAATCAAAAGCGAGAAATCCAAAATGCGAGCTTTCTCCTTAGACCTTTGTACATGGAGGTACCCCTTTGTGACACTTGGTTGAAACATGGCATGCAAAGATCCGGTAGTCCAAGCTAAGTAGGACGAGGTGCGGACACTATTAGTATACTATGCATGAGGCTTGCAACTTGTAAGATATAATTTACATAACTCATATGCTTTATTACTACCGTTGACAAAATTGTTTCATGTTTTCAAAATAAAAGCTCTAGCACAAATACAGCAATCGATGCTTTCCTCTTTGAAGGACCATTCTTTTACTTTTATTGTTGAGTCAGTTTACCTATCTCCTTCCACCTTAAGAAGCAAACACTTGTGTGAACTGTGCATTGATTCCTACATACTTGCATATTGCACTTGTTATATTACTTTATGTTGACAATATCCATGAGATATACATGTTATAAGTTGAAAGCAACCGCTGAAACTTAATCTTCCTTTGTGTTGCTTCAACACCTTTACTTTGATTTATTGCTTTATGAGTTAACTCTTATGCAAGACTTATTGATGCTTGTCTTGAAGTACTATTCATGAAAAGTCTTTGCTTTATGATTCAGTTGTTTACTCATGTCATTACCTTTGCTTTGATCGCTGCATTCATTACATATGTTTACAAATAGTATGATCAAGATTATGATGGCATGTCACTTCAGAAATTATCTTTGTTATTGTTTTACCTGCTCGGGACGAGCAGAACTAAGCTTGGGGATGCTGATACGTCTCCAACGTATCGATAATTTCTTATGTTCCATGCTACTTTATTGATGATACCTACATGTTTTATGCACATTATATGTCATATTTATGCATTTTCTGGAACTAACCTATTAACAAGATGCCGAAGAGCCAGTTGTGTTTTCTGCTGTTTTTGGTTTCAGAAATCCTAGTAAAGAAATATTCTCGGAATTGGACGAAACTTTCGCCCAGGTCCTATTTTTGCACGAAGCTTCCAAGACCGAAGAGATAACGAGTGGGGCCACGAGGCGGCCAGAGGGGAGGCCGGCGCGGCCCAAGCCCTGGCCGCGCCGACCTACCCCCTGGGCCTCGTGTGGCCCCGCTGACCTTCCGCCTACTTAAAGCCTCCGTCGCGAAACCCCCAGCACCGAGAGCCACGATACGGAAACCTTCCAGACGCGCCGCCGCGAATCCCATCTCGGGGATTCAGGAGATCGCCTCCGGCACCCTGCCGGAGAGGGGATTCATCTCCCGGAGGGCTCTTCATCGCCATGATCGCCTCCGGAGTGATGAGTGAGTAGTCCACCCCTGGACCATGGGTCCATAGCAGTAGCTAGATGGTCGTCTTCTCCTTGTTGTGCTTCATTGTTGGATCTTGTGAGCTGCCTAACATGATCAAGATCATCTATCTGTAATTCTATATGTTGTGTTTGTCGGGATCCGATGGATAGAGAGTACTATGATTATGGTGATTATCAATCTATTGTTTATGTGTTGTTTATGATCTTGCATGCTCTCCGTTATTAGTAGAGGCTCTGGCCAAGTTTTTACTCTTAACTCCAAGAGGGAGTATTTATGCTCGATAGTGGGTTCATGCCTCCATTGAATCTGGGACAGTGACAGAAAGTTCTAAGGTTGTGGATGTGCTGTTGCCACTAGGGATAAAACATTGATTCTATGTCTAAGGATGTAGTTGTTGATTACATTACGCACCATACTTAATGCAATTGTCTGTTGCTTAGCAACTTAATACTGGAGGGGGTTCGGATGATAACCTGAAGGTGGACTTTTTAGGCATAGATGCAGTTGGCGGTCTATGTACTTTGTCGTAATGCCCAATTAAATCTCACTATATTTATCATATCATGTATATGCATTGTTATGCCCTTCTCTATTTGTCAATTGCCCGACTGTAATTTGTTCACCCAACATGCTTTTATCTTATGGGAGAGACACCTCTAGTGAACTATGGACCCCGGTCCTATTCTTTACATAGCATACAATTTACTGCAATTGTGTTTACTGTTTTCTTTGCAAACATCTTCCACTCGATACGTTTAATCCTTTGTTACAGCAAGCCGGTGAGATTGACAACCTCACTGTTTCGTTGGGACAAAGTACTTGGGTTGTGTTGTGCAGGTTCCACGTTGGCGCCGGAATCCCTGGTGTTGCGCCGCATCACATTTCGCGACCATCAACCTTCAACGTGCTTCTTGGCTCCTACTGGTTCGATTAAACCTTGGTTTCTTTCTGAGGGAAAACTTGCCACCGCGCATCATACCTTCCTCTTGGGGTTCCCAACGGACGTGTACATCTACGCGCATCAGGTGAACTACTCACTCATCACTCCGGAGGCGACCATGGCGGTGTAGAGTCCTCCGGGAGATGAATCCCCTCTCCGGCAGGGTGCCGGAGGCGATCTCTTGAATCCCCCGAGATGGGATTCGCGGCGGCGGCGTCTCTGGAAGGTTTTCCGTATCGTGGCTCTCGGTACCGGGGGTTTCGCGACGGAGGCTTTAAGTAGGCGGAAGGGCAACGCGGGGGCCACACGAGGGGCCTAGGGGGTAGGTCGGCGCGGCCAGGGCCTGGGCCGCGCCGCCCTAGCCTCTGGCTGCCTCGTGGCCCCACTTCGTTATCTCTTCGGTCTTCTGGAAGCTTCGTGCAAAAATAGGACCCTGGGCGAAAGTTTCGTCCAATTCCGAGAATATTTCCTTACTAGGATTTCTGAAACCAAAAACAGCAGAAAACAGCAACTGGCTCTTCGGCATCTTGTTAATAGGTTAGTTCCGAAAATGCATAAATATGACATATAATGTGCATAAAACATGTAGGTATCATCAATAAAGTAGCATGGAACATAAGAAATTATCGATACGTTGGAGACGTATCAGCATCCCCAAGCTTAGTTCTGCTCGTCCCGAGCAGGTAAAACGATAACAAAGATAATTTCTGAAGTGACATGCCATCATAATCTTGATCATACTATTTGTAAACATATGTAATGAATGCAGCGATCAAAACAAAGGTAATGACATGAGTAAACAAGTGAATCATATAGCAAAGACTTTTCATGAATAGTACTTCAAGACAAGCATCAACAAGTCTTGCATAAGAGTTAACTCATAAAGCAATAAATCAAAGTAAAGGTGTTGAAGCAACACATAGGAAGATTAAGTTTCAGCGGTTGCTTTCAACTTATAACATGTATATCTCATGGATATTGTCAACATAAAGTAGTATAACAAGTGCAATATGCAAGTATGTAGGAATCAATGCACAGTTCACACAAGTGTTTGCTTCTTAAGGTGGAGGAGATAGGTAAACTGACTCAACAATAAAAGTAAAAGAATGGTCCTTCAAGAGGAAAGCATCGATTGCTGTATTTGTGCTAGAGCTTTTATTTTGAAAACATGAAACAATTTTGTCAACGGTAGTAATAAAGCATATGAGTTATGTAAATTATATCTTACAAGTTGCAAGCCTCATGCATAGTATACTAATAGTGCCCGCACCTCGTCCTACTTAGCTTGGACTACCGGATCTTTGCATGCCATGTTTCAACCAAGTGTCACAAAGGGGTACCTCCATGCCGCCTGTACAAAGGTCTAAGGAGAATGCTCGCATTTTGGATTTCTCGCTTTTGATTATTCTCAACTTAGACATCCATACCGGGACAACATGGACAACAGATAATGGACTCCTCTTAAATGCATAAGCATGTAGCAAAGTTATTATTCTCATATGAGATTGAGGATATATGTCCAAACTGAAACTTCCACCATGGTTCATGGCTTTAGTTAGCGGCCCAATGTTCTTCTCTAACAATTTTGCATGCTCCAACCACTAAAATGATAGATCCTTCAGACAAGACGGACATGCATAGCAACTCACATGATATTCAACAATAGTTGATGGCGTTCCCCAGAAGCATGGTTATCGCACAACAAGCAACTTAATAAAATATAAAGTGCATAAGTACATATTCAATACTATGATAGTTTTTAAGGCTATTTTGTCCCATGAGCTATATATTGCAAAGGTGAATGATGGAATTTTAAAGGTAGCACTCAAGCAATTTACTTTGGAATGGCGGAGAAATACCATGTAGTAGGTAGGTATGGTGGACACAAATGGCATAGTAGTTGGCTCAAGGATTTTGGATGCATGAGAAGTATTCCTCTCGATACAAGGTTTAGGCTAGCAAGGTTATTTGAAGCAAACTCAAGGATGAACAAGTGCAGCAAAACTCACATAAAAGACATATTGTAAACATTATAAGACTCTACACCGTCTTCCTTGTTGTTCAAAACTCAATACTAGATATTATCTAGACCTTAGAGAGACCAAATATGCAAATCAAATTTTAGCAAGCTCTATGTATTTCTTCATTAATGGGTGCAAAGCATATGATGCAAGAGCTTAAACATGAGCACAACAATTACCAAGTATCACATTATCCAAGACATTTTAGAATTACTACATGTAGCATTTTCCAATTCCAACCATATAACAATTTAACGAAGAAGAAACTTCGCCTTGAACATTATGAGTAAAGCCTAAGGACACATGTGTCCATATGCAACAGCGGAGCGTGTCTCTCTCCCACAAAGTGAATGCTAGGATCCATTTTATTCAAACAAAAACAAAAACAAAAACAAACCGACGCTCCAAGTAAAGAACACAAGATGTGACTGAATAAAAATATAGTTTCAGGGGAGGAACCTGATGATGTTGTCGATGAAGAAGGGGATGCCTTGGGCATCCCCAAGCTTAGACGCTTGAGTCTTCTTAAAATATGCAGGTGAACCACGGGGTGATGTCACGTTCCCTCCTTTCCTGTAGACAGTGTTGGGCCTCCAAGTGCAGAGGTTTGTAGAACAGCAGCAAGTTTTCCCTTAAGTGGATCACCCAAGGTTTATCGAACTCAGGGAGGAAGAGGTCAAAGATATCCCTCTCATGCAACCCTGCAACCACAAAGCAAGAAGTCTCTTGTGTCCCCAACACACCTAATAGGTGCACTAGTTCGGCGAAGAGATAGTGAAATACAGGTGGTATGAATAAATATGAGTAGTAGCAACGGTGCCAGAAAATAGCTTGCTGGCGTGTAGTTGATGGTGGTAGTATTGCAGCAGTAGTAACACAGTAAAACAGTAAACAAGCAGTAGTAACTCAGCAGTATTTAGGAACAAGGCCTAGGGATTACACTTTCACTAGTGGACACTCTCAACATTGATCACATAACAGAATAGATAAATGCATACTCTACACTCTTGTTGGATGATGAACACATTGCGTAGGATTACACGAACCCTCAATGCCGGAGTTAACAAGCTCCACAATAATGCTCATGTTTAAGTAACCTTAAGTGTAAGATAGATCAAAAGACTAAACCAAGTACTAGCATAGCATGCACACTGTCACCTTCATGCATATGTAGGAGGAATAGATCACATCAATATTATCATAGCAATAGTTAACTTCGCAATCTACAAGAGATCATGATCATAGCATAAACCAAGTACTAACACGGTGCACACACTGTCACCTTTGCACACATGCAGGAGGAATAAAACTACTTTAATAACTTTGCTAGAGTAGCACATAGATAAATTGTGATACGATGCACATTGCAATCATAAAGAGATATAAATAAGCACTTCACTACGCAGTGAATAAGTATTCTGTGAAATATAGCCTAAGAGACCCACACGGTGCACACACTGTCACCTTTACACACGTGGGACAAGGAGTCTCCGGAGATCACATAAGTAAAACTCACTTGAATAGCATAATGACATCTAGATTACAAGCATCATCATATGAATCTCAATCATGTAAGGCAGCTCATGAGATTATTGTATTGAACTACATAGGAGAGAGATTAACCACATAGCTACCGGTACAGCCCCGAGCCTCGATGGAGAACTACTCCCTCCTCATGGGAGCAGCAGCGGTGATGAAGATGGCGGTGGAGATGGCAGCGGTGTCGATGGAGAAGCCTTCCGGGGCACTTCCCCGCTCCGGCAGGTGCCGGAACAGAGACTCTGTCCCCCAGATCTTGGCTTCGTGATGACGGCGGCTCGGGAAGGTTTCGTGGGGTTCGCCGTACGCCTGTTTTCGCGACGGAGGCTTTAAATAGGCGGAAGGGCAATGTCGGTGGACTTCTGGGGCCCACACTATAGGGGGCGCGCCCCCCGGCCGCGCCGGCCTAGGGTTTGGTGGCCCTGTGCCCCCTCTCTGGCGGTTCTCGTGTGTTCTGGATGGTTCCGGGAAAAATAGGAATCTGGGTCTTGATTTCGTCCGATTCCGAGAATATTTCGTTACTAGGATTTCTGAAACCAAAAACAGCAGAAAACAGGAACTGGCACTTCGGCATCTTGTTAATAGGTTAGTTCCAGAAAATGCATAAATATGACATATAACGTGTATAAAACATGTAGATAACATCAATAATGTGGCATGGAACATAAAAAATTATCGATACGTTGGAGACGTATCAGCATCCCCAAGCTTAGTTCTGCTCGTCCCGAGCAGGTAAAACGATAACAAAGATAATTTCTTAAGTGACATGCCATCATAAACTTGATCATATTGTAAACATATGTAATGAATGCAGCGATCAAAACAATGGTAATGACATGAGTAAACAACTGAATCATAAAGCAAAGACTTTTCATGAATAGTACTTCAAGACAAGCATCAATAAGTCTTCCATAAGAGTTAACTCATAAAGCAATAATTCAAAGTAGAGGCATTGAAGCAACACAAAGGAAGATTAAGTTTCAGCGGTTGCTTTCAACTTATAACATGTATATCTCATGGATATTGTCAACATAAAGTAATATAACAAGTGCAATATGCAAGTATGTAGGAATCAATGCACAGTTCACACAAGTGTTTGCTTCTTGGGATGGAGAGAGATAGGTAAACTGACTCAACATAAAAGTAAAAGAAAGGTCCTTCAAAGAGGAAAGCATCGATTGCTATATTTGTGCTAGAGCTTTTATTTTGAAAACATCAAGAGAGCATAAAAGTAAAGTTTTGAGAGGTGTTTGTTGTTGTCAACGAATGGTAGTGGGCACTCTAACCCCCTTGCCAGACAAACCTTCAAAGAGCGGCTCCCATTTTATTTTATTTTTGGGTGGCACTCCTTCCAACCTTTCTTTCACAAACCATGGCTAACCGAATCCTCGGGTGCCGTCCAACAATCACATACCATGGAGGAGTGTCTATTTTTGTTAATTAATTTGGGACTGGGAATCCCATTGCCAGCTCTTTTTGCAAAATTATTGGATAAGCGGATGAAGCCACTAGTCCATTGGTGAAAGTTGCCCAACAAGATTGAAAGATAAACACCACATACTTCCTCATGAGCTATAAAACATTGACACAAATAAGAGGTAATAACTTTTGAATTGTTTAAAGGTAGCACTCAAGCAATTTACTTTGGAATGGCGGAGAAATACCATGTAGTAGGTAGGTATGGTGGACACAAATGGCATAGTGGTTGGCTCAAGGATTTGGATGCATGAGAAGTATTCCCTCTCGATACAAGGTTTAGGCTAGCAAAGTTATTTGAATCAAACTCAAGGATGAACCGGTGCAAAACTCACATAAGAGACATATTGTAAACATTATAAGACTCTACACCGTCTTCCTTGTTGTTCAAAACTCAATACTAGATATTATCTAGACTCTAGAGAGACCAATTATGCAAACCAAATTTTAGCATGCTCTATGTATTTCTTCATTAATAGGTGCAAAGTATATGATGCAAGAGCTTAAACATGAGCACAACAATTGCCAAGTATCACATTATCCAAGACATTTTAGAATTACTACATGTAGCATTTTCCAATTCCAACCATATAACAATTTAACGAAGAGGAAACTTCGCCATGAATATTATGAGCTAAGAACACATGTGTTCATACGAACCAGCGGAGCGTGTCTCTCTCCCACACAAGGATGAACTTATTCAGAGAACTAAGATAACAAAACAAAAACAAAAATAAAAGCACACAGACGCTCCAAGTAAAGTACATAAGATGTGACGGAATAAAAATATAGTTTCACTAGAAGAAACCTGATAAGTTGTCGATGAAGAAGGGGATGCCTTGGGCATCCCCAAGCTTAGATGCTTGAGTCTTCTTAAAATATGCAGGGATGAACCACCGGGGCATCCCCAAGCTTAGACCTTTCACTCTTCTCGATCACATTATATCACCCTCTTCTATTGACCCTTGAAAACTTCTGCCACACCAAACTTCAAGCAAACTCATTAGAGGGTTAGTGCATAATTAAAAATTCACATGTTCAGAGGTGACACAAACATTCTTTTCACTTCTGGACATTGCATAAAGCTACTGGACATTAATGGATCAAAGAAATAAATCCAACATAGCAAAAGAGGCAATGCGAAATAAAAGGCAGAATCTGTCAAAAACAGAACAGTCCGTAAAGACGAATTTAAAGCTGGCACCAGACTTGCTCAAATGGAAAAACTCAAAACTAATGAAAGTTGCGTACATATCTGAGGATCACGCTCGTAAATTGGCAGATTTTTTCGAATTTTCTACAGAGAACTGTGCCCAGATTCGTGACAGACAGCAATGCTGTTTCTGCGCAGCGATCCCAAATATAACATCAACTTTAACATAGAAACTTTACTTGGCACAAAAACATGATAAGGAGAGGTTGCTACAGTAGTAAACAACTTCCAAGACTCAACAAAACAAAAATTGCTGTAGTAAAATAAACACATGGGTTATCTCCCAAGAAGTTCTTTCTTTATAGCCATTAAGATGGGCTCAGCAGTTTTAATGATGCACTCGCAAGAAATAGTAGTTGAAGCAAAAGAGAGCATCAAGAGGCAAATTCAAAACACATTTAAGTCTAAAATGCTTCCTATGCATAGGAATCTTGTAAATAAACAAGTTCATGAAGAGCAAAATAACAAGCATAGGAAGATAAAACAAGTGTAGTTTCAAAAATTTCAGCACATAGAGAGGTGTTTTAGTAACATGAAAACTTCTACAACCATATTTTCCTCTCTCATAATAACTTTCAGTAGCAACATGAGCAAACTCAACAATATAACTATCACATAAAGCATTCTTATCATGAGTCTCATGCATAAAATAATTACTACTCCCAACATAAGCATAGTCATTCTTATTAATTGTAGTGGGAGCAAATTCAACAAAGTAGCTATCAAATATAGGAGGTATATTGTAATCATAATCAAATTTATCCTCCATAACAGGTGGTAACAAAAGACTACTATCATTATAATCATCATAAATGGGAGGCAAAGTATCATCAAAGTAAATTTTCTCCTCAATGCTTGGGGGACTAAAAATATCATGCTCATCAAAGCCAGCTTCCCCAAGCTTAGAATTTTCCATAGCATTAGCAACAATGGTGTTCAAAGCATTCATACTAATAACATTCCCATTATCATGCATATAAAGTTCCATGGGTTTTTTAATTCTTTCTTCAAACACATCATGTCCTAATTCAAGATAAAGTTCATAAAGATCTCTCATATTTTTGTTGTTTTCCATTATGCCTAACTAGTGTAAACAAGAAACCAAATGTCGCAATTGCAGAGTCTAAAGGAAATAGCTTCGAGTACTTACAACGGCGCCGAAAATAGCTTAGTAGCCGAGATCCGGAGTGTGAGTACCTTTTACCTTTCCTCCCCGGCAACGGCGCCAGAAAATTAGCTTGATGTCTACGTTCCCCCTCCTTTCCTGTAGACAGTGTTGGGCCTCCAAGTGCAGAGGTTTGTAGAACAGCAGCAAGTTTTCCCTTAAGTGGATCACCCAAGGTTTATCGAACTCAGGGAGGAAGAGGTCAAAGATATCCCTCTCATGCAACCCTGCAACCACAAAGCAAGAAGTCTCTTGTGTCCCCAACACACCTAATAGGTGCACTAGTTCGGCGAAGAGATAGTGAAATACAGGTGGTATGAATAAATATGAGTAGTAGCAACGGTGCCGAAAATAGCTTGCGGCGTAGTTGATGGTGGTAGTATTGCAGCAGAGTAACACAGAAACAGTAAACAAGCAGTAGTAACTCAGCAGTATTTAGGAACAAGGCCTAGGGATTACACTTTCACTAGTGGACACTCTCAACATTGATCACATAACAGAATAGATAAATGCATACTCTACACTCTTGTTGGATGATGAACACATTGCGTAGGATTACACGAACCCTCAATGCCGGAGTTAACAAGCTCCACAATAATGCTCATGTTTAAGTAACCTTAAGTGTAAGATAGATCAAAAGACTAAACCAAGTACTAGCATAGCATGCACACTGTCACCTTCATGCATATGTAGGAGGAATAGATCACATCAATATTATCATAGCAATAGTTAACTTCGCAATCTACAAGAGATCATGATCATAGCATAAACCAAGTACTAACACGGTGCACACACTGTCACCTTTGCACACATGCAGGAGGAATAAAACTACTTTAATAACTTTGCTAGAGTAGCACATAGATAAATTGTGATACGATGCACATTGCAATCATAAAGAGATATAAATAAGCACTTCACTACGCTCTTCAACAGTGAATAAGTACTTCGTGAAATATAGCCTAAGAGACCCACACGGTGCACACACTGTCACCTTTACACACGTGGGACAAGGAGTCTCCGGAGATCACATAAGTAAAACTCACTTGACTAGCATAATGACATCTAGATTACAAGCATCATCATATGAATCTCAATCATGTAAGGCAGCTCATGAGATTATTGTATTGAACTACATAGAGAGAGATTAACCACATAGCTACCGGTACAGCCCCGAGCCTCGATGGAGAACTACTCCCTCCTCATGGGAGCAGCAGGCGGTGATGAAGATGGCGGTGGAGATGGCAGCGGTGTCGATGGAGAAGCCTTCCGGGGGCACTTCCCCGTCCGGCAGGGTGCCGGAACAGAGACTCCTGTCCCCCATCTTGGCTTCGTGATGACGGCGGCTCGGAAGGTTTCGTGATTTCGTCGTACGCCTCAGGGTTTTCGCGACGGAGGCTTTAAATAGGCGGAAGGGCAAGGTCGGTGGACTTCTGGGGGGCCCACACTATAGGGGGCGCCCCTTTGGCCGCGCCGGCCTAGGGTTTGGTGGCCCTGTGCCCCCTCTCTGGCGGTTCTCGTGTGTTCTGGATGGTTCCGGGAAAAATAGGAATCGGGTCTTGATTTCGTCGATTCCGAGAATATTTCGTTACTAGGATTTCTGAAACCAAAAACAGCAGAAAACAGAACTGGCACTTCGGCATCTTGTTAATAGGTTAGTTCCGAAAATGCATAAATATGACATATAACGTGTATAAAACATGTAGATAACATCAATAATGTGGCATGGAACATAAGAAATTATCGATACGTTGGAGACGTATCAGGGGGCATCCCCAAGCTTAGAGCTTTCACTCCTCTTGATCATAGTATATCATTCTCCTCTCTTGACCCTTGAAAACTTCCTTCACACCAAACTTCAAGCAAACTCATTAGAGGGTTAGTGCACAATTAATAATTCACACATTCAGAGGTGACACAATCATTATTTTCACTTCTGGACATTGCATAATGCTACTGGACATTAATGGATCAAAGAAATAAATCCAACATAGCAAAAGAGGCAATGCGAAATAAAAGGCAGAATCTGTCAAAAACAGAACAGTCCGTAAAGACGAATTTAAAGCTGGCACCAGACTTGCTCAAATGGAAAAACTCAAAACTAATGAAAGTTGCGTACATATCTGAGGATCACGCTCGTAAATTGGCAGATTTTTTCGAATTTTCTACAGAGAACTGTGCCCAGATTCGTGACAGACAGCAATGCTGTTTCTGCGCAGCGATCCCAAATATAACATCAACTTTGACATAGAAACTTTACTTGGCACAAAAACATGATAAGGAGAGGTTGCTACAGTAGTAAAAACTTCCAAGACTCAACAAAACAAAAATTGCTGTAGTAAAAACATGGGTTGTCTCCCATAAGCGCTTTTCTTTAACGCCTTTCAGCTAGGCGCAGAAAGTGCAAATCAAGTAACATCGAGAGATGAAGCATCAACATCATTACCAGGGGTATTGGGAGTTTTCTCAACCAAGCATAGTATATTTGATATATAAGTTTTAGCGTCTCCCTTTTCATTAGTCTTAGGCTTGCTACTCTCATCGAACAAATTTTCAGGAACAAGCCAAGCATAGTTATTTTCTAGTGCATCATTCATAGCTAGGAGTTTACATGGTATTGGTGCTTTGATTTCCCCACCATCATTAATGTTATTAGTGTACCTTATTCTATCCATGTCCATTTTTTCAAGGAGACCAATAAAATTGGTATGAGAACCTAGCATATTAAATTTAGCAAAAACCTTTCTAGCCTCTCTTGCTAGACCACCAAATTCTCTAAGAAGGGTTTCTAAAACAAAATCTTTCTTTTCCCCTTCTTCCATATCACCAAGTGTAAGAAACATGTGTTGGATTATAGGATTGAGATTAACAAATTTAGTTTCCAACATGCGAACTAAAGCAGCAGCAGCAATTTCATAGGTAGGTGCAAGTTCTACCAAGTGTCTATCTTCAAAATCTTCAGTAATACTAACATGATTGAAAAATTCTTCTATATTATTTCTCCCAACTATGGACCCACGTCCTACCGGTATGTCTTTTGTGGTAAAATTAAAAGGAAACATGATGCAATAAGCAAAAAGTAAACAAGGCGAATAAAGTAAAGACAAGTAACTAATTTTTTTGTGTTTTTGATATAGAGAACAAGACAGTAAATAAAGTAAAACTAGCAACTAATTTTTTTGTGTTTTGATTTAGTGCAGCAAACAAAGTAGTAAATAAAATAAAGCAAGACAAAAACAAAGTAAAGAGATTGAGAAGTGGAGACTCCCCTTGCAGCGTGTCTTGATCTCCCCGGCAACGGCGCCAGAAAAAGAGCTTGATGGCGTGTAACTCACACGTTCGTTGGGAACCCCAAGAGGAAGGTATGATGCGCACAGTAGCAAGTTTTCCCTCAGAAAGAAACCAAGGTTTAATCGAACCAGTAGGAGCCAAGAAGCACGTTGAAGGTTGATGGTCGCGAAATGTGATGCGGCGCAACACCAGGGATTCCGGCGCCAACGCGGAACCTGCACAACACAACCCAAGTACTTTGTCCCAACGAAACAGTGAGGTTGTCAATCTCACCGGCTTGCTGTAACAAAGGATTAAACGTATCGAGTGGAAGATGTTTGCAAAGAAAACAGTAAACACAATTGCAGTAGATTGTATGCTATGTAAAGAATAGGACCGGGGTCCACAGTTCAGAGGTGTCTCTCCCATAAGATAAAAGCATGTTGGGTGAACAAATTACAGTCGGGCAATTGACAAATAGAGAAGGGCATAACAATGCATATACATGATATGATAAATATAGTGAGATTTAATTGGGCATTACGACAAAGTACATAGACCGCCATCCAACTGCATCTATGCCTAAAAAGTCCACCTTCAGGTTATCATCCGAACCCCTCCAGTATTAAGTTGCAAAGCAACAGACAATTGCATTAAGTATGGTGCGTAATGTAATCAACAACTACATCCTTAGACATAGAATCAATGTTTTATCCCTAGTGGCAACAGCACATCCACAACCTTAGAACTTTCTGTCACTGTCCCAGATTCAATGGAGGCATGAACCCACTATCGAGCATAAATACTCCCTCTTGGAGTTAAGAGTAAAAACTTGGCCAGAGCCTCTACTAGTAACGGAGAGCATGCAAGATCATAAACAACACATAAACAATAGATTGATAATCACCATAATCATAGTACTCTCTATCCATCGGATCCCGACAAACACAACATATAGTATTACAGATAGATGATCTTGATCATGTTAGGCAGCTCACAAGATCCAACAATGAAGCACAACAAGGAGAAGACGACCATCTAGCTACTGCTATGGACCCATGGTCCAGGGGTGAACTACTCACTCATCACTCCGGAGGCGACCATGGCGGTGTAGAGTCCTCCGGGAGATGAATCCCCTCTCCGGCAGGGTGCCGGAGGCGATCTCCTGAATCCCCCGAGATGGGATTCGCGGCGGCGGCGTCTCTGGAAGGTTTTCCGTATCGTGGCTCTCGGTACTGGGGGTTTCGCGACGGAGGCTTTAAGTAGGCGGAAGGTCAACGCGGGGGGCCACACGAGGGGCCTAGGGGGTAGGTCGGCGCGGCCAGGGCCTGGGCCGCGCCGCCCTAGCCTCTGGCCCCTCGTGGCCCCACTTCGTTATCTCTTCGGTCTTCTGGAAGCTTCGTGCAAAAATAGGACCCTGGGCGAAAGTTTCGTCCAATTCCGAGAATATTTCCTTACTAGGATTTCTGAAACCAAAAACAGCAGAAAAAGCAACGGCTCTTCGGCATCTTGTTAATAGGTTAGTTCCAGAAAATGCATAAATATGACATATAATGTGCATAAAACATGTAGGTATCATCAATAAAGTAGCATGGAACATAAGAAATTATCGATACGTTGGAGACGTATCAAAGGGCCACAGGGAGGCACACACGGATCCGGAGAAGTGGTTGGGATCCGCTGCGAAGCAGTTAATGCGAGCGCGGAAGCCGAACGGAAGTGACCCCTGACACTGGCGCGTCAGTCACAGTGTGCATGTCTCTGTCAGGCGCGGGACCCGATATATTCTCGACTTCGCCGAGGAAGTATTTAATGACCAAGATGCCGGAAGATAAGCTGCCGGAGAGTGCCTTGCAAAGAGAGAAGGCATGAGTCCGGGCAAAGATGCCGGAGCCAAGTTGAGCGCCGGATAGATTAAACCGGTATACAAGAACATGGGAACCTGGCATGGTCTGTTGGATAGAATCCGCCAGACTATACCAGCTTCGGGGACTAATGTTGGGGGGATGACCCCCGGTATGCCAAAGGCATGCCAAACCGGATGGTCTTATCCATCAAGATACCGGTTTAATATTTATACCGGAGCTCAAAGATAGGAATTTGGCTAAGTAAGCTAAGCCGGTATCCCCAAGAGGGGTATACCGGAACCAGGAAGGAAAGATACCGGAGCACCGGAAGGAAGAGCATGTCGGCTGGCTGGTCAAAGATTCCGTCAGGAGCTAAAAGACAAGGATGAGCTAAGCAAAGTAGCTTTAAACGAAGGCCTGAAGACAAAGAAGAGGATGACGGCCAAAGAAGCCGGAGGACGTCAGCCTCCCTGTTTAAAGAAGACCCCGGTGTCATCTATGATTAAAGTAGCTTTATAAAGTATCTTTGTAAAGTAGTTTGTCTAGTCAAAGATCCCATTAGGGTTTCTTGTCCTGTAAGCCACCCTCTCCCCTATATAAGGAGAGGGGGCAGCCTCTTTCATACGCGCGTGACATTAGAGAGAGAACCCTGTAAGCTCAAACTTGTATCATGTGGAGATCAATGAAGATAGTGATCTAGAGCGAGTTCTTCCTTGTGTCTTTCTTCTTCAACCTCTGGCCTTGGCCAAGTTCTTGAGGAAACCATCCGGAAGTTCATCCCATCTAGTCGCAAACCCTCCCCCGAATCCTCTAGCGTCCATTCGGCCCCAAGATAAGCCATCCTATGGCATCTGTTTGTTCACCACGACGACAGCGGATACCACTTTATCATACTCTCTTATGAACATTGCAATCCTGCTTATATACATGATTCATGATGCTTATTATTAATTGTTGGTACCTCTCCATGATTGACATAGCTGTTGGATGATCTTATTTGCATGTGTCTCATTATGAACTGCTTGAGTATTAGCCATAGCATGAGAATATATACATCATATGAGCAAATGTGTTCGTGAAAGTTCTTTTATCGCTCAGTTGTTAACTGAATTGCTTGAGGACAAGCAATAAGCTAAGCTTGGGGGAGTTGATACGTCCAAAACGTATCTACTTTCCCGAACACTTTTGCTATTGTTTTGCCTCTAATTTGTGTATTTTGGATACAACTAACACGGACTAACGCTGTTTTCAGCAGAATTGCTCTGGTGTCTCGTTTTTGTGCAGAAATCCAACTTTCAGGAAAAACCTCGGAATTTATACAGAAGGCCCTATTTTCCCAGAATATTGGCGGAGCCAGAAGGGCAAGCCAGGTGGGGGCACGAGGGCCCCACACACTAGGCCGGCGCGGCCCAGGAGGGGCCCGCGCGGCCCTAGTGTGTGGCGGCCTCGGCTGGCCCCCGACGCCCTCCTTCGGACTACTTATCGCCCTCGACCTAAAAACGCACGGAGAGAAGTCGAAGTCGCCAGAAACCCTCCAGAGAGCCGCCACATCGCGAAACTCCGTCTCGGGAGCCAGAAGTCTCCGTTCTGGCACTCCGCCGGGACGGGGAATTGGAGGAGATCTTCACCGCCATCACCACCAACGCCTCTCCATCGACCAGCCATGTTTCCCCCATCCATGTGTGAGTAATTCCCCCGCTGTAGGCTGAAGGGGATGGTAGGGATTGGATGAGATTGGTCATGTAATAGTCATAAGATTGTTAGGGCATAGTGCCTAGTATCCGTAGATGTCACTTTTATGATATTGTTGCAACTTGTTATGCTTAATGCTTGTCACTAGGGCCCGAGTGCCATGATCTCAGATCTGAACATGTTATTGATTCATGAAGATATTCGTTGTTTATGATCTTACCTGCAAGTTGTATACACATGTCGCTGTCCGGAACCAATGGCCCCGAAGTGACAGAAATCGGGACAACCGGAGGGAATGGTAGTGATGTGAGGATCACATGTGTTCACGGAGTGTTAATGCTTTGCTCCGGTACTCTATTAAAAGGAGTACCTTAATTTCCAGTAGTTTCCCTAGAGGCCCGGCTGCCACCGGCTGGTAGGACAAAAGATGTTGTGCAAGTTTCTCATTGCGAGCACGTACGACTAAATATGGAACACATGCCTATTGATTGATTAGTACTTGGATACTGTTTTATTATTATCTGCAAATGCCCCTGCTTTGATTGTTATATGAGTTTCTCTCATCCATGCAACGCCCGTTAATCCGTCCCTGTGCCTACAGTATTTTAATCCTGCTGTTTACTATAATCACTACTGCTGTCTTTATTTCACCGCTGCTGTTATTTCACTATTCCTATTGCTATAAAACTGTTACTACTGATAAACTCTTGCGAGCAAGTCTGTTTCCAGGTGCAGCTGAATTGACAACTCCGCTGTTAAGGCTTACAAGTATTCTTTGTCTCCCCTTGTGTCGAATCAATAAATTGGGTAATACTTCCCTCGAAGACTGTGCGATCCCCTATACTTGTGGGTCATCAGACCTCAAGCGTGGGCACCACACGTAAGTGACAGACCTGTTGGTGTAAAAACTCGGTTGATTTATAGTGCATTAGAACAAAGTTTCCTATGGATTCAAGGGTAGGAAATCCAAGTTAACTCATTTACGTGTTAAACTTGTCTAAATCTTGGTCAAACCTAGGATTTGACCAAGATTCAAATGGGCAGAAAAATAAAAAAAAAAAATGAAAAACAAAATCACATAGTCTTCTTATGTCATATAGTAAGCATTCAAGTTGATAAACAAGGTCTAGACATATCAAACCATACAAATCATGTATCTACCCCTAACCCCTAAACTCCGTCTTATGAAGTCAAGCATGAAGAGAAGTGGTTTTGGGTTTCAAACATGGAAATTTCAAAATCCTCCCAAAAGCCCCTTTTCAAATATTTCAAACTTATTCAAATTTGGTTCAAATTTGAAAGACATACAAGTTATAGCACACATAGTGCATACATTTTCACACAAACTGCACTAGATGCTAACCCTATAGCTTGAGGCCATTTGGATGAGGTCGAAAAAATTCTTGGATTAGAATCGTGTTGTTCGAACCCCGTAGTTGGATTTTTTTGAACCCTTGATCTGTAGAACTGGGCAAAACCCGAGTTTAGAGTGACTAAGAAGGATACTGTTATCACCAGAATTTGACCAAGTCAGAGGTGGGCCGCGATCAAGACGGATTTGAAGATATACATATAGAAGAAATATGTGAATCGGCCTTGTTTACCAAGTTTGGGCTAGTTAGCCCGTGTATCTGTAACATATTAGATCGCATCTTAGTTTAGAAGTTAGAGTTTTACCCGTGCACGGTTTAGTGCACGCCCACATTAGAAAGTCCCCTGGACTATAAATATGTACCTAGGGTTTATGGAATAAACAACAACCAACGTTCAACACAAACCAATCTCGGCGCATCGCCAACCCCTTCGTCTCAAGGGTTTCTCCGGTAAGCACCATGCTGCCTAGATCGCATCTTGCGATCTAGGCAGCACGAGCCTGCCCACGTTGTTCATGCGTTGCTCGTACTGAAGCCTTTTTGATGGCGAGCAACGTAGTTATCATAGATGTGTTAGGGTTAGCATTGTTCTTAGTATCATATGCTGTCGTAGTGCAACCCTTGCGCATCTAGCCGTCCCTGTACCTCATCATGGGTGCAGGGGCGGCACCCCGCTTGATCGTTATTTAGTAGATCTGATCCGTTACGATTGCTCCTTGATTCATCAAGGATTAGTTTAATATCTGCAATAGTTAGGCCTTACAAAGGGTTGGAGGATCCAGCGGCGTGTAGGGTGTAGTTTGCTGGCCCTAGACAGGATGTTCCGAGGATCAACCTCGTGTTGGTTTTTAGGCCTTGTCTAGGGTTGGCTTACGATCACCGTGCGCGAGCGCGAGGCCCAATCGTGAGTAGGATGATCCGATTATGCGGTGAAAACCCTAGATCGTCGTGGATCTCATATGCTTTATCTTGATCAAGCAGGACCACCATATATTCGGCCACCTTGGACGAATCATGGGTGGATCGGCTCCATGAGCCGATTCACAGGATAACCTGAGAGCCGATCGAGGCTCGTATTTAACGTGTACGTGTGTGCCCTGCAGGAAACTAAGCGAGGCATCATCCACACCTTCCTGACCAGGTATAGGTCAGGTGGCACGCCCTTGCAATTTGCATCGGCGCGCGACCAGGAGGCTTTGCGGGCCGTCGCTCTGAGGGACTGGGGCCAGCCGCAGCCCTAGTTGTTCCCGGCTCTACGGTGTTGACCAGTCACTGCCCGCCGGTGGGTTTCTGACGTCAACACATTCTGGCACGCCCGGTGGGACACATCTTCAACGACAACCACCTCGCCATCCACATCAGAGATGGCGGAAGAAACTCCGGTCACCTACGAGGAGCTCTCTGGCGAGCTCAAGAAGAAGTATGACGAGGTCAAAGCCTTCCTCGAAGCCGACCTAATCGGCTCTTTCCACAGGACCCGTTCCCATGGCATCAGATGGAAGGGGTTCTCACCTGAAGGCGCGCTTGATGGAGTGGACCTGTCCACCCCGTCAGAAGAACGCACCAGGTCGCTGCGTCAGGAGATAAACTTCATGGTGGCTCATTCGCTGCACCGCCATTCTGAGAGCCTGGTGAATACGTTGGAGCGCGTCGCTCTGCGCGTGATCCAGGAGATCATGAGCCATCAGTACTCTCCGTCAGGACCAGCCCTAGGGACTCACCAAGGGGAATTGCTACTCCAGTCCCGTCCACCGCTGCCGTTCGCGTTGGCAGCGCCCGAAGCGCCGAACTCATCGGCCTATGTCGTCTACAAGATTGGTGGTGACCCCAGTGACTACCAATTCCTACATGACGCGCCCAAGGAGATCCCGCACGGATACGCATGCGCATACGTGCCAGACTGCAGCACCTGGGCACCCTCGAACCAGGTTGCTACAGCAGGGACTTCTGGAGCAACAGGAGGAACGTCGGAGGCAGACCCTGAGAAGCAAACGTGGCTAGCTAAATACGCCACCCCGACAAAACTCCCGAGCCCAGCTCCTGCAGTTGGCTCAGAACCGGAAAAACAAGCATGGCTGGTTAAGTACGCCACTCCGACGAATCTTCAGGGTTCGGCACCTTCAGCCATCACCGCGGATCAGATTTGTACGATTCTGAAAGATCAGTTCGGCATGATGCCGAAAAGGAAGACGGTCGGCTATACCAAGCCGTACCCCAACGAGTACGAATTGATCCCGCTACCACCCAAGTATCGGCTCCCGGACTTCACAAAGTTCAGCGGATCAGATGGTTCCAGCTCCATCGAACATGTGAGCCGATATTTGGCACAGCTGGGCATGATCTCAGCGTCAGATGAGCTGCGTGTGAGGTACTTCTCACAGTCCCTCACAGGATCGGCTTTCGGTTGGTACACATCGCTGCCACCGAACTCAGTCCAGACTTGGAAGCAGTTGGAAGAACGGTTCCATGAGCAATATCACTCAGAGGCTTCCGAGGCTGGCATTGCCGATTTGGCACAAGTACGACAGAAGCGCGGGGAAACAGTGGCGGAATACATCCAGCGCTTCAGGACCGTTAGGAACCGATGCTATTCGGTTCACGTGAGCGAAAAAGAAGCAGTCGAGTTGGCGGTGGTGGGTCTATCATCATCGATCAAGGACGTGGCCTCCCAAGCGGACTACCCTTCATTAGCACACATGGTGCAGAAGCTGTCAGCGTATGAACAGCGTCACCCAGATGTCTACCAGGACAAATTCAAGCGCGTGGTGACCATGGTTGACGCAGGCGAAGATGAAGGTGCTACGGGAGAACAAGAGGTCGCAGTGGCCGAGTGGACTCGAGCGGCAGGCCCAGTAACCTGCAAATGGGTAAAGCCACCAGGGCCTCCAAGAGGGTTCGACTTCGACGTGACGAAAACCGAGCAGATTTTCGATCTCTTACTCGCGGAGAAGCACATAAAGATACCCGAAGGCCACAAGGTCCCTACAGTGCAAGAGCTGAACGGAAAGCCATACTGCAAGTGGCATAACACGTTCACCCACACCACTAACGACTGCAGGGTGTGGCGTCAGCAGATCCAAATGGCGATAGAAAATGGGCGACTAATTTTTAACCAGTACGCCATGAAGGTCGACACACACCCCTTTCCCGCCGTCAACATGGTGGAGTTTACTCACCTCGGAGGGTGCCAGCCAGATTTCTCAGCCAGCATCAACATGGTAGAGCTTGGACACCACTCTGAGAAGGGCGGGGATGAGGACTGCTACTCTCATAGCAAAGACACAGAGGAGGCCGCTCCATGCGATCGGCTCCGTCAAGATGGCAAGCGCTACGTCACAGAGGGAGAAGTGAAGAACATAAGATATCAACGACCCCTCTCTGATCACCTCCTCAACAAGTATGTGAGTCGGTATGACCAACACCGGCGACACGGCGACGATGATGAAAGAGATCGTCTGGCCAGAAACGACAGAAGGCATCGTCGGCATAATCACGATGAGGAGCGGCAGGAGCGCCACGCCAGGGAGCAAGACGATACGGACAGGCATTGGGACTGCCCTTTCTTCAGACACTGCTGGGATTCAGGAATGAGCCGATTACCAACAATCGGCAACTGCCCAGAATGCAACCAGAAAAAGAAGGAGGCAGCCAACGTGTCTGTGTTCGAGCGCCTAGGGCCTCTCCCACCACAAAACAGACGTGCTGAGACCCCTCGGTTGGAAGATCTCGAGGATTCGGAAGACGAGGGGGAAGACGAAGAAGACAGGTACCACCGTCCAAGGTGGTGCCCTGATGGTCTCAGCCATTCACAAAAGCGCAGGGTTCAGCGATTGCGCGGTCTGGAGGAAGCCGAAAGGTTATACTTGCATACGCTGAGGAAGGCACGACCTGATTTGGCTGCAAAAGTCCAGAGGACCCTGGATGAAGAGGGGCTGCCGCAAAGAAAAGAGTGGCGCCCCAAGCAAAGGAAAGCCGATGATGAAACATCGGCTGGCACGAACATGGTGCTCGTTCGTCCGGCGGAGTGTAGACCTCCACGATCACACGTTGCACCCAAGGTGGACATCAGCAAGCGCTCCAACGTGATAAAATCGGAGATTGGGCTGGTTTTATCCACCGACATGGACGAGTAGCAAGACTACGTCAATAAGCAACGTGGCGAGGCTGATCCTTGCGATCGGCCCTCAAAAATTTATGAAGGGATTACAAAACCTTCACCGAGCAAGCAACGTGGAGGCCGATTCCAGCAATCGGCCAAAATTATCCTCACCATCTATTCTGCCTGGGATCAACGTTTGACCCAACAGGGACTACCTGAAGAGCCGATACCATCAATTCTCTTGACAGAATCGGCTCGGGGGGCACCTAGGTGGATAAAACACGAGGTATGAGATAATACTATCAAGTATGGGGGCCGATACACAAATCGGCCTAAAAAATTTAAAATTTTTGAGTACAGCCGATGCAGCATACATCGACTTAAGGATATGAAAGCCGATGCGTCGGCCATCGACTCAAGAGGTGGACTGCCAGAAAGGGAAAGAGGAGAGGGGCTCAGGAGACATCTTGCTTTGGAAGCCTACTTGGGGTCGGAAGGCTACAGGGGGCTGGCCGAATAAAAGGGGGCCCTGGTTTAAGGCCAAGCAGTTTCCGAGGAGGTGATGCCTAGAAAATTTTTCGGACGCGTGGAGAAGTGGAAGGGGCAAGACATCATGATGAAGGATTCTGCGGTGATTTCTGCTCTGCCACGACATGACCCGATGGAAGGAAGCGTAATGATTTTGGAAATGTCATTTCCAAAACCAGGGGGGCATGTGTTATCACCAGAATTTGACCAAGTCAGAGGTGGGCCGCGATCAAGACGGATTTGAAGATATACATATAGAAGAAATATGTGAATCGGCCTTGTTTACCAAGTTTGGGCTAGTTAGCCCGTGTATCTGTAACATATTAGATCGCATCTTAGTTTAGAAGTTAGAGTTTTACCCGTGCACGGTTTAGTGCACGCCCACATTAGAAAGTCCCCTGGACTATAAATATGTACCTAGGGTTTATGGAATAAACAACAACCAACGTTCAACACAAACCAATCTCGGCGCATCGCCAACCCCTTCGTCTCAAGGGTTTCTCCGGTAAGCACCATGCTGCCTAGATCGCATCTTGCGATCTAGGCAGCACGAGCCTGCCCACGTTGTTCATGCGTTGCTCGTACTGAAGCCTTTTTGATGGCGAGCAACGTAGTTATCATAGATGTGTTAGGGTTAGCATTGTTCTTAGTATCATATGCTGTCGTAGTGCAACCCTTGCGCATCTAGCCGTCCCTGTACCTCATCATGGGTGCAGGGGCGGCACCCCGCTTGATCGTTATTTAGTAGATCTGATCCGTTACGATTGCTCCTTGATTCATCAAGGATTAGTTTAATATCTGCAATAGTTAGGCCTTACAAAGGGTTGGAGGATCCAGCGGCGTGTAGGGTGTAGTTTGCTGGCCCTAGACAGGATGTTCCGAGGATCAACCTCGTGTTGGTTTTTAGGCCTTGTCTAGGGTTGGCTTACGATCACCGTGCGCGAGCGCGAGGCCCAATCGTGAGTAGGATGATCCGATTATGCGGTGAAAACCCTAGATCGTCGTGGATCTCATATGCTTTATCTTGATCAAGCAGGACCACCATATATTCGGCCACCTTGGACGAATCATGGGTGGATCGGCTCCATGAGCCGATTCACAGGATAACCTGAGAGCCGATCGAGGCTCGTATTTAACGTGTACGTGTGTGCCCTGCAGGAAACTAAGCGAGGCATCATCCACACCTTCCTGACCAGGTATAGGTCAGGTGGCACGCCCTTGCAATTTGCATCGGCGCGCGACCAGGAGGCTTTGCGGGCCGTCGCTCGAGGGACTGGGGCCAGCCGCAGCCCTAGTTGTTCCCGGCTCTACGGTGTTGACCAGTCACTGCCCGCGGTGGGTTTGACGTCAATACATGCTTCCCTTTTCATTTTCATGTTTTAAACTTGTTTAAATTATCTTGGTCAAACCTAGGATTAGACAAGATTCAAATGGGCATCAAAATTGAAAAAAAAAGCAAAAAGAAAAACCAAAGCAAATAGTTTTCTTATGTCATATAGTAAGAATTAAAGTTGATAAACAAGGTCTAGACATATTCAAACCAGACAAATCATGTAGCTATACCCCTAACCCCTAAACTCTGTCTTATGAAGTCAAGCATGTGAAGAGAAGTGGTTTTGGGTTTCAAACATGGAAATTTCAAAAACCTCCCAAAAGCTTCATTTTAGAGTGACTAAGAAGGATCCATGCTTCCCTTTTCATTTTCATGTTTTAAACTTGTTTAAATTATCTTGGTCGTCAAACCTAGGATTTGACAAGATTCAAATGGGCATCAAAATTGAAAAAAAAGAAAAAAGAAAAACCAAAGCAAATAGTTTTCTTATGTCATATAGTAAGCATTGAAGTTGATAAACAAGGTCCATACATATTCAAACCACACAAATCATGTATCTATACCCCTAACCCCTAAATTAATTAACTATGTCTTATGAAGTCAAGCATGTGAAGAGAAGTGGTTTTGGGTTTCAAACATGGAAATTTCAAAAACCTCCCAAAAGCTTCATTTTAGAGTGACTAAGAAAGATCCATGCTTACATTTGCATTTTCATATTTTAAACTTGTTTAAATCATTATCAAACCTAGGATTTGACCAAGATACAAATGGGTGGGCACAAAATTCAAAAAAATCAGAAAAATGAAAAACAAAAGCACATAGTCTTCTTATATATGTCATATCGTAAGCATTCGAGTTGATAAACGAGGTCTAGGTATATATATCCAAACCAGACAAATCATGTATCTACCCCCGTCGATCTTATGAAGTCTAGCATGAAGAGAAGTCGTTTTGGGTTTCAAACATGGAAATTTCAAGAACATCCCAAAAGCTTCATTTTAGAGTGACTAAGAAGGATACATGCTTACCTTTTAATTTTCATGTTTTAAACTTGTTTAAATCTTGGTTGAACCTAGGATTTGACCAAGATTCAAATATATGGGAATAAAATTAAAAAAAACAGAAAAATGAAAAACCAAAGCACATAGTCTTCTTATGTCTATAGTTAGCATTAAAGTTGATAAACAGGTCTAGACATATTCAAACTAGAAAATCATGTATATATCTACACCCCTAACCCTAAACTCTGTCTTATGAAGTCAAGCATGCATGAAGAGAAGTGGTTTTTTTGTTTCAAAAACCCTCCCAAGAGCTACATTTTGGGGTGACTAAGAAGGATAGATGCTTATTTTTTCATATTCATGATTTAAACTTGTTTAAACCATGGTCAAACCTAGGATTTGACAAAGATTCAAATGGGCATCAAAATTGAAAAAAAATCAGCAAAAAGAAAAACCAAAGCAAATAGTTTTCTTATGTTATATAGTAAGCATTAAAGTTGATAAACAAGGTCTAGACATATTCAAACCAGATAAATCATGTATCTATACCCCCTAACCCCTAAACTCTGTCTTATGAAGTCAAGCATGAAGAGAAGTTTTTTTGGGTTTCAAACATGGAAATTTCAAAAACCTCCCAAAAGCCCCTTTTCAAATATTTCAAACTTATTCAAATTTGGTTCAAATTTGAAAGACATACAAGTTATAGCACACATAGTGCATACATTTTCACACAAACTGCACTAGATGCTAACCCTATAATTTGAGGCCATTTGGATGAGGTCGAAAAAATTCTTGGATTAGAATCGTGTTGTTCGAACCCCGTAGTTGGATTTTTTTGAACCCTTGATCTGTAGAACTGGGCAAAACCCGAGTTTAACCTATTTAATTATAGATTCGTATATCGATTTTTCTACTACCTTTTTATTATTACTATGCAGCACATGGGTGTTTGCCCGTCGAGTGAAACTCGGAGGAAGAGGGATCACTCGGAAGGAGAGAAGAAGGGAGAGAATTATGGTGTCTCCCTTTTTCGGGTGATGATGTTGACTTTTGTGCAGGGTTTGTCAGGAGGAGGTGCGGGAGCGCGAGTCGAGCGAGGCCGAGAATGAGAGAGATTTGTTTTTTTGTGAGAGGGACAACCGAAGGATCCAGAAGGACCCACAGACTTCCAATACGCATCCTGATGCGTCTTCTCTTGACAAAGAAGATGGCTGGGAGTTTGCGTACCTATTGCACGTGACTTGTGCTCACTGAAGTGTGGGACCTCAAGCGTGGGCACCACACGTAAGTGACAGACCTGTTGGTGTAAAAACTCGGTTGATTATTATAGTGCATTAGAACAAAGTTTCCTATGGATTCAAGGGTAGGAAATCCAAGTTAACTCATTTACGTGTTAAACTTGTCTAAATCTTGGTCAAACCTAGGATTTGACCAAGATTCAAATGGGCATAAAAATAAAAAAAAACAGAAAAATGAAAAACCAAATCACATAGTCTTCTTATGTCATATAGTAAGCATTAAAGTTGATAAACAAGGTCTAGACATATCAAACCATACAAATCATGTATCTACCCCTAACCCCTAAACTCCGTCTTATGAAGTCAAGCATGAAGAGAAGTGGTTTTGGGTTTCAAACATGGAAATTTCAAAATCCTCCCAAAAGCCCCTTTTCAAATATTTCAAACTTATTAAAATTTGGTTCAAATTTGAAAGACATACAAGTTATAGAACACATAGTGCATACATTTTCACACAAACTGCACTAGATGCTAACCCTATAGCTTGAGGCCATTTGGATGAGGTCGAAAAAATTCTTGGATTAGAATCGTGTTGTTCGAACCCCGTAGTTGGATTTTTTTGAACCCTTGATCTGTAGAACTGGGCAAAACCCGAGTTTAGAGTGACTATGAAGGATACATGCTTCCCTTTTCATTTTCATGTTTTAAACTTGTTTAAATTATCTTGGTCAAACCTAGGATTAGACAAGATTCAAATGGGCATCAAAATTGAAAAAATTCAGCAAAAATAAAAACCAAAGCAAATAGTTTTCTTATGTCATATAGTAAGCATTAAAGTTGATAAACAAGGTCTAGACATATTCAAACCAGACAAATCATGTAGCTATACCCCTAACACCTAAACTCTGTCTTATGAAGTCAAGCATGTGAAGAGAAGTGGTTTTGGGTTTCAAACATGGAAATTTCAAAAACCTCCCAAAAGCTTCATTTTAGAGTGACTAATAAGGATCCATGCTTCCTTTTTCATTTTCATGTTTTAAACTTGTTTAAATTATCTTGTCAAACCTAGGATTTGACAAGATTCAAATGGGCATCAAAATTGAAAAAAAACAGAAAAAAGAAAAAACAAAGCAAATAGTTTTCTTATGTCATATAGTAAGCATTGAAGTTGATAAACAAGGTCCATACATATTCAAACCACACAAATCATGTATCTATACCCCTAACCCCTAAATTAATTAACTATGTCTTATGAAGTCAAGCATGTGAAGAGAAGTGGTTTTGGGTTTCAAACATGGAAATTTCAAAAACCTCCCAAAAGCTTCATTTTAGAGTGACTAAGAAGGATCCATGCTTACATTTGCATTTTCATATTTTAAACTTGTTTAAATCATTATCAAACCTAGGATTTGACCAAGATACAAATGGGTGGGCACAAAATTCAAAAAAATCAGAAAAATGAAAAACAAAAGCACATAGTCTTCTTATATATGTCATATCGTAAGCATTCGAGTTGATAAACGAGGTCTAGGTATATCCAAACCAGACAAATCATGTATCTACCCCCTGTCGATCTTATGAAGTCTAGCATGAAGAGAAGTCGTTTTGGGTTTCAAACATGGAAATTTCAAGAACATCCCAAAAGCTTCATTTTAGAGTGACTAAGAAGGATACATGCTTACCTTTTAATTTTCATGTTTTAAACTTGTTTAAATCTTGGTTGAACCTAGGATTTGACCAAGATTCAAATATATGGGCATAAAATTCAAAAAAAATAGAAAAATGAAAAACCAAAGCACATAGTCTTCTTATGTCTATAGTTAGCATTAAAGTTGATAAACAGGTCTAGACATATTCAAACTAGAAAATCATGTATATATCTACACCCCTAACCCTAAACTCTGTCTTATGAAGTCAAGCATGCATGAAGAGAAGTGGTTTTTTTGTTTCAAACATGGAAATTTCAAAAACCCTCCCAAGAGCTACATTTTGGGGTGACTAAGAAGGATAGATGCTTATTTTTTCATATTCATGTTTTAAACTTGTTTAAACCATGGTCAAACCTAGGATTTGACCAAGATTCAAATGGGCATCAAAATTGAAAAAAAATCAGCAAAAAGAAAAACCAAAGCAAATAGTTTTCTTATGTTATATAGTAAGCATTAAAGTTGATAAACAAGGTCTAGACATATTCAAACCAGACAAATCATGTATCTATACCCCTAACCCCTAAACTCCGTCTTATGAAGTCAAGCATGAAGAGAAGTGGTTTTGGGTTTCAAACATGGAAATTTCAAAAACCTCCCAAAAGCCCCTTTTCAAATATTTCAAACTTATTCAAATTTGGTTCAAATTTGAAAGACATACAATTTATAGCACACATAGTGCATACATTTTCACACAAACTGCACTAGATGCTAACCCTATAATTTGAGGCCATTTGGATGAGGTCGAAAAAATTCTTGGATTAGAATCGTGTTGTTCGAACCCCGTAGTTGGATTTTTTGAACCCTTGATCTGTAGAACTGGGCAAAACCCGAGTTTAACCTATTTAATTATAGATTCATATATCGATTTTTCTACTACCTTTTTATTATTACTATGCAGCACATGGGTGTTTGCCCGTCGAGTGAAACTCGGAGGAAGAGGGATCACTCGGAAGGAGAGAAGAAGGGAGAGAATTATGGTGTCTCCCCTTTTCGGGTGATGATGTTGACTTTTGTGCAGGGTTTGTCAGTGAGCAGGAGGTGCGAGCGAGTCAAGCGGGGCCGAGAATGAGAGAGATTTGTTTTTTTTGTGAGAGGGACAACCGAAGGATCCAGAAGGACCCACAGACTTCCAATACGCATCCTGATGCGTCTTTTCTTGACAAAGAAGATGGCAGGGAGTTTGCGTACCTATTGCACGCGACTTCTGCTCACTGAAGTGTGGGACCTCAAGCGTGGGCACCACACGTAAGTGACAGACCTGTTGGTGTAAAAACTCGGTTGATTTATAGTGCATTAGAACAAAGTTTCCTATGGATTCAAGGGTAGGAAATCCAAGTTAACTCATTTACGTGTTAAACTTGTCTAAATCTTGGTCAAACCTAGGATTTGACCAAGATTCAAATGGGCAGAAAAATAAAAACAGAAAAATGAAAAACAAAATCACATAGTCTTCTTATGTCACATAGTAAGCATTAAATTTGATAAACAAGGTCTAGACATATCAAACCATACAAATCATGTATCTACCCCTAACCCCTAAACTCCGTCTTATGAAGTCAAGCATGAAGAGAAGTGGTTTTGGGTTTCAAACATGGAAATTTCAAAATCCTCCCAAAAGCCCCTTTTCAAATATTTCAAACTTATTCAAATTTGGTTCAAATTTGAAAGACATACAAGTTATAGCACACATAGTGCATACATTTTCACACAAACTGCACTAGATGCTAACCCTATAGCTTGAGGCCATTTGGATGAGGTCGAAAAAATTCTTGGATTAGAATCGTGTTGTTCGAACCCCGTAGTTGGATTTTTTTGAACCCTTGATCTGTAGAACTGGGCAAAACCCGAGTTTAGAGTGACTAAGAAGGATACATGCTTCCCTTTTCATTTTCATGTTTTAAACTTGTTTAAATTATCTTGGTCGTCAAACCTAGGATTTGACAAGATTCAAATGGGCATCGAAATTGAAAAAAAATCAGAAAAAAGAAAAACAAAGCAAATAGTTTTCTTATGTCATATAGTAAGCATTGAAGTTGATAAACAAGGTCCATACATATTCAAACCACACAAATCATGTATCTATACCCCTAACCCCTAAATTAATTAACTATGTCTTATGAAGTCAAGCATGTGAAGAGAAGTGGTTTTGGGTTTCAAACATGGAAATTTCAAAAACCTCCCAAAAGCTTCATTTTAGAGTGACTAAGAAGGATCCATGCTTACATTTGCATTTTCATATTTTAAACTTGTTTAAATCATTATCAAACCTAGGATTTGACCAAGATACAAATGGGTGGGCACAAAATTCAAAAAAATCAGAAAAATGAAAAACAAAAGCACATAGTCTTCTTATATATGTCATATCGTAAGCATTCGAGTTGATAAACGAGGTCTAGGTATATCCAAACCAGACAAATCATGTATCTACCCCCGTCGATCTTATGAAGTCTAGCATGAAGAGAAGTCGTTTTGGGTTTCAAACATGGAAATTTCAAGAACATCCCAAAAGCTTCATTTTAGAGTGACTAAGAAGGATACATGCTTACCTTTTAATTTTCATGTTTTAAATCTTGTTTAAACCTAGGATTTGAACCAAGATTCAAATATATGGGCATAAAATTCAAAAAAAACAGAAAAATGAAAAACCAAAGCACATAGTCTTCTTATGTCTATAGTTAGCATTAAAGTTGATAAACATGTCTAGACATATTCAAACTAGAAAATCATGTATATATCTACACCCCTAACCCTAAACTCTGTCTTATGAAGTCAAGCATGCATGTTTCAAACATGGAAATTTCAAAAACCCTCCCAAGAGCTACATTTTGGGGTGACTAAGAAGGATAGATGCTTATTTTTTCATATTCATGTTTTAAACTTGTTTAAACCATGGTCAAACCTAGGATTTGACCAAGATTCAAATGGGCATCAAAATTGAAAAAAATCAGCAAAAAGAAAAACCAAAGCAAATAGTTTTCTTATGTTATATAGTAAGCATTAAAGTTGATAAACAAGGTCTAGACATATTCAAACCAGACAAATCATGTATCTATACCCCTAACCCCTAAACTCTGTCTTATGAAGTCAAGCATGAAGAGAAGTGGTTTTGGGTTTCAAACATGGAAATTTAAAAAACCTCCCAAAAGCCCCTTTTCAAATATTTCAAACTTATTCAAATTTGGTTCAAATTTGAAAGACATACAAGTTATAGCACACATAGTGCATACATTTTCACACAAACTGCACTAGATGCTAACCCTATAATTTGAGGCCATTTGGATGAGGTCGAAAAAATTCTTGGATTAGAATCGTGTTGTTCGAACCCCGTAGTTGGATTTTTTGAACCCTTGATCTGTAGAACTGGGCAAAACCCGAGTTTAACCTATTTAATTATAGATTCATATATCGATTTTTCTACTACCTTTTTATTATTACTATGCAGCACATGGGTGTTTGCCCGTCGAGTGAAACTCGGAGGAAGAGGGATCACTCGGAAGGAGAGAAGAAGGGAGAGAATTATGGTGCCTCCCTTTTTCGGGTGATGATGTTGACTTTTGTGCAGGGTTTGTCAGTGATCAGGAGGTGCGAGCGAGCGAGCGAGTCGAGCGAGGCCGAGAATGAGAGAGATTTGTTTTTTTTTGTGAGAGGGACAACCGAAGGATCCAGAAGGACCCACAGACTTCCAATACGCATCCCGATGCGTCTTCTCTTGACAAAGAATATGGCTGGGAGTTTGCGTACCTATTGCACGTGACTTGTGCTCACCGAAGTGTGGGACTTCAAGCGTGGGCACCACACGTAAGTGACAGACCTGTTGGTGTAAAAACTCGGTTGATTATAGTGCATTAGAACAAAGTTTCCTATGGATTCAAGGGTAGGAAATCCAAGTTAACTCATTTACGTGTTAAACTTGTCTAAATTTTGGTCAAACCTAGGATTTGACCAAGATTCAAATGGGCAGAAAAATAAAAACAGAAAAATGAAAAACCAAATCACATAGTCTTCTTATGTCATATAGTAAGCATTAAAGTTGATAAACAAGGTCTAGACATATCAAACCATACAAATCATGTATCTACCCCTAACCCCTAAACTCCGTCTTATGAAGTCAAGCATGAAGAGAAGTGGTTTTGGGTTTCAAACATGGAAATTTCAAAATCCTCCCAAAAGCCCCTTTTCAAATATTTCAAACTTATTCAAATTTGGTTCAAATTTGAAAGACATACAAGTTATAGCACACATAGTGCATACATTTTCACACAAACTGCACTAGATGCTAACCCTATAGCTTGAGGCCATTTGGATGAGGTCAAAAAATTCTTGGATTAGAATCGTGTTGTTCGAACCCCGTAGTTGGATTTTTTTGAACCCTTGATCTGTAGAACTGGGCAAAACCCGAGTTTAGAGTGACTAAGAAGGATACATGCTTCCCTTTTCATTTTCATGTTTTAAACTTGTTTAAATTATCTTGGTCAAACCTAGGATTAGACAAGATTCAAATGGGCATCAAAATTGAAAAAAAAATCAGCAAAAAGAAAAACCAAAGCAAATAGTTTTCTTATGTCATATAGTAAGCATTAAAGTTGATAAACAAGGTCTAGACATATTCAAACCAGACAAATCATGTAGCTATACCCCTAACCCCTAAACTCTGTCTTATGAAGTCAAGCATGAAGAGAAGTGGTTTTGGGTTTCAAACATGGAAATTTCAAAAACCTCCCAAAAGCTTCATTTTAGAGTGACTAAGAAGGATCCATGCTTCCCTTTTCATTTTCATGTTTTAAACTTGTTTAAATTATCTTGGTCGTCAAACCTAGGATTTGACAAGATTCAAATGGGCATCAAAATTGAAAAAAAATCAGAAAAAAGAAAAACCAAAGCAAATAGTTTTCTTATGTCATATAGTAAGCATTGAAGTTGATAAACAAGGTCCATACATATTCAAACCACACAAATCATGTATCTATACCCCTAACCCCTAAATTAATTAACTATGTCTTATGAAGTCAAGCATGTGAAGAGAAGTGGTTTTGGGTTTCAAACATGGAAATTTCAAAAACCTCCCAAAAGCTTCATTTTAGAGTGACTAAGAAGGATCCATGCTTACATTTGCATTTTCATATTTTAAACTTGTTTAAATCATTATCAAACCTAGGATTTGACCAAGATACAAATGGGTGGGCACAAAATTCAAAAAAATCAGAAAAATGAAAAACAAAAGCACATAGTCTTCTTATATATGTCATATCGTAAGCATTCGAGTTGATAAACGAGGTCTAGGTATATCCAAACCAGACAAATCATGTATCTACCCCCGTCGATCTTATGAAGTCTAGCATGAAGAGAAGTCGTTTTGGGTTTCAAACATGGAAATTTCAAGAACATCCCAAAAGCTTCATTTTAGAGTGACTAAGAAGGATACATGCTTACCTTTTAATTTTCATGTTTTAAACTTGTTTAAATCTTGGTTGAACCTAGGATTTGACCAAGATTCAAATATATGGGCATAAAATTCAAAAAAAACAGAAAAATGAAAAACCAAAGCACATAGTCTTCTTATGTCTATAGTTAGCATTAAAGTTGATAAACAGGTCTAGACATATTCAAACTAGAAAATCATGTATATATCTACACCCCTAACCCTAAACTCTGTCTTATGAAGTCAAGCATGCATGAAGAGAAGTGGTTTTTTTGTTTCAAACATGGAAATTTCAAAAACCCTCCCAAGAGCTACATTTTGGGGTGACTAAGAAGGATAGATGCTTATTTTTTCATATTCATGTTTTAAACTTGTTTAAACCATGGTCAAACCTAGGATTTGACCAAGATTCAAATGGGCATCAAAATTGAAAAAAAATCAGCAAAAATAAAAACCAAAGCAAATAGTTTTCTTATGTTATATAGTAAGCATTAAAGTTGATAAACAAGGTCTAGACATATTCAAACCAGACAAATCATGTATCTATACCCCTAACCCCTAAACTCTGTCTTATGAAGTCAAGCATGAAGAGAAGTGGTTTTGGGTTTCAAACATGGAAATTTCAAAAACCTCCCAAAAGCCCCTTTTCAAATATTTCAAACTTATTCAAATTTGGTTCAAATTTGAAAGACATACAAGTTATAGCACACATAGTGCATACATTTTCACACAAACTGCACTAGATGCTAACCCTATAATTTGAGGCCATTTGGATGAGGTCGAAAAAATTCTTGGATTAGAATCGTGTTGTTCGAACCCCGTAGTTGGATTTTTTTGAACCCTTGATCTGTAGAACTGGGCAAAACCCGAGTTTAACCTATTTAATTATAGATTCGTATATCGATTTTTCTACTACCTTTTTATTATTACTATGCAGCACATGGGTGTTTGCCCGTCGAGTGAAACTCGGAGGAAGAGGGATCACTCGGAAGGAGAGAAGAAGGGAGAGAATTATGGTGTCTCCTTTTTCGGGTGATGATGTTGACTTTTGTGCAGGGTTTGTCAGTGAGCAGGAGGTGCGAGCGAGCGAGCGAGCGAGTCGAGCGAGGCCGAGAATGAGAGAGATTTGTTTTTTTTTGTGAGAGGGACAACCGAAGGATCCAGAAGGACCCACAGACTTCCAATACGCATCCTGCGTCTTCTCTTGACAAAGAAGATGGCTGGGAGTTTGTGTACCTATTGCACGTGACTTGTGCTCACTGAAGTGTGGGACCTCAAGCGTGGGCACCACACGTAAGTGACAGACCTGTTGGTGTAAAAACTCGGTTGATTTATAGTGCATTAGAACAAAGTTTCCTATGGATTCAAGGGTAGGAAATCCAAGTTAACTCATTTACGTGTTAAACTTGTCTAAATCTTGGTCAAACCTAGGATTTGACCAAGATTCAAATGGGCAGAAAAATAAAAAAACAGAAAAATGAAAAACAAAATCACATAGTCTTCTTATGTCATATAGTAAGCATTCAAGTTGATAAACAAGGTCTAGACATATCAAACCATACAAATCATGTATCTACCCCCTAACCCCTAAATTAATTAACTATGTCTTATGAAGTCAAGCATGTGAAGAGAAGTGGTTTTGGGTTTCAAACATGGAAATTTCAAAACCTCCCAAAAGCTTCATTTTAGAGTGACTAAGAAGGATCCATGCTTACATTTGCATTTTCATATTTTAAACTTGTTTAAATCATTATCAAACCTAGGATTTGACCAAGATACAAATGGGTGGGCACAAAATTCAAAAAAATCAGAAAAATGAAAAACAAAAGCACATAGTCTTCTTATATATGTCATATCGTAAGCATTCGAGTTGATAAACGAGGTCTAGGTATATCCAAACCAGACAAATCATGTATCTACCCCCGTCGATCTTATGAAGTCTAGCATGAAGAGAAGTCGTTTTGGGTTTCAAACATGGAAATTTCAAGAACATCCCAAAAGCTTCATTTTAGAGTGACTAAGAAGGATACATGCTTACCTTTTAATTTTCATGTTTTAAACTTGTTTAAATCTTGGTTGAACCTAGGATTTGACCAAGATTCAAATATATGGGCATAAAATTCAAAAAAACAGAAAAAGAAAAACCAAAGCAAATAGTTTTCTTATGTTATATAGTAAGCATTAAAGTTGATAAACAAGGTCTAGACATATTCAAACCAGACAAATCATGTATCTATACCCCCTAACCCCTAAACTCCGTCTTATGAAGTCAAGCATGAAGAGAAGTGGTTTTGGGTTTCAAACATGGAAATTTCAAAAACCTCCCAAAAGCCCCTTTTCAAATATTTCAAACTTATTCAAATTTGAAAGACATACAAGTTATAGCACACATAGTGCATACATTTTCACACAAACTGCACTAGATGCTAACCCTATAATTTGAGGCCATTTGGATGAGGTCGAAAAAATTCTTGGATTAGAATCGTGTTGTTCGAACCCCGTAGTTGGATTTTTTGAACCCTTGATCTGTAGAACTGGGCAAAACCCGAGTTTAACCTATTTAATTATAGATTCGTATATCGATTTTTCTACTACCTTTTTATTATTACTATGCAGCACATGGGTGTTTGCCCGTCGAGTGAAACTCGGAGGAAGAGGGATCACTCGGAAGGAGAGAAGAAGGGAGAGCATTATGGTGTCTCCCCTTTTCGGTGATGATGTTGACTTTTGTGCAGGGTTTGTCAGTGAGCAGGAGGTGCGAGCGAGCGAGCGAGTCGAGCGAGGCCGAGAATGAGAGAGATTTGTTTTTTGTGTGAGAGGGACAACCGAAGGATCCAGAAGGACCCACAGACTTCCAATACGCATCCTGATGCGTCTTCTCTTGACAAAGAAGATGGCTGGGAGTTTGCGTACCTATTGCACGTGACTTGTGCTCACTGAAGTGTGGGACCTCAAGCATGGGCACCACACGTAAGTGACAGACCTGTTGGTGTAAAAACTCGGTTGATTTATAGTGCATTAGAACAAAGTTTCCTATGGATTCAAGGGTAGGAAATCCAAGTTAACTCATTTACGTGTTAAACTTGTCTAAATCTTGGTCAAACCTAGGATTTGACCAAGATTCAAATGGGCAGAAAAATAAAAAAATAGAAAAATGAAAAACAAAATCACATAGTCTTCTTATGTCATATAGTAAGCATTAAAATTGATAAACAAGGTCTAGACATATCAAACCATACAAATCATGTATCTACCCCCTAACCCCTAATCTCCGTCTTATGAAGTCAAGCATGAAGAGAAGTGGTTTTGGGTTTCAAACATGGAAATTTCAAAAACCTCCCAAAAACTTCATTTTAGAGTGACTAAGAAGGATACATGCTTCCCTTTTCATTTTCATGTTTTAAACTTGTTTAAATTATCTTGGTCAAACCTAGGATTTGACAAGATTCAAAGATACATGCTTCCCTTTTCATTTGACATGAATCCTTGTGGCACGACCATGTTGGGGTCACTCCTGGCTGTCTACCCAGCCGAGCATGCGGGCTCTATTACCTTGTACGAATCCTCGTTTTAAACCAAGAAGAAGTGAACAAACTCCCCCCCCCACACACACTCTCTCTCTCTCTCTCTCTCTCTCTAACCGGCTTTAGATATCGCATCATTTGTCTGTCAGACTCCATTGATTTGCCCCAAGTTCAACAAGGTCGCCCCCTTTTCCTCTGAGAGTCCATTGATTTTTATTTGCTGGTGTCACTTGTGCTAAACTGTCATTCCTTGTACTCCCTCCGATTCATATTATTTGATGGTAATATAGATGCATCTATACACATTATAGTTGTAGATACATCCATTTTACCATCAATTAATATTGATCGGAGTTGCAGCGTGGTATGAGGCCTGCCGCCTGCCACCGTCGGCGAGGTTCCAAGTAAACGGCGCCAGAAGAAGAGTAGCGCGGCTCCGGATTCAACCAACTGGCGGCGATGGACGGCACTATGGAAATAAACGCTACGAATTTGGAGGCCATCGCGTACAACATCGCTGGAACGGCGCAGGTCATGTGCTCCCACGACGGCTGCGGGGTCATCGTCAGCTACCACGAGTCCCTAAGCCACCAGATCGCGTGCCCGCACGGCCGGTGCAACTGCACGGAGCAGGGCTGCGACTTCGCCGCCCCACCGTCAGCGCTCCTCGTTCACCTCGCAGAGGCCCACTCGATTCAGGTGCACAGGTTAGAGTATGGCAAGTCCATAGAGTTCCGGGTGACCATGACGCACCCGTGCTCGCCGTGCAGGCTGCTCGTCGTCGAAGGGGATGACGGCTCCGTGTTCGTCCTGTACATCGACGCGCTCGGCCCGGCCATTGTCTTGTCTTTGGTATGCGTCAGTTCGGCCACATCCGTGTGGCCGCTCTACAGGGTGAAGATCTGGGCGCACGGCCCGCCGCCGTCCTCGAAATCGGACTGCAGGCGGGATGTCGTGAAGATGTCTGCCGATGCTTCTGGCAGCGCGTCGCCGGGCGCTGTCGTGTTTGAGGAGCTCACGTCGTTCCTCGTTGTGCCGGGGCCATACCTCGTTGGTGCTGGATCGTCCAAGGAGCTGCGTTTCTACATTCGCATATGCAAGCAGATGTAGCTACTGCTACTTTGCGTAGTTGAAAAAACTGTCAATTTGTCATGAGGAATGATAAATTTCGCTGAAAAGTACTTGATTGTTCGTACGGCTGCTATTTTTTTATGGATTCTTCGTTTCATATTTGTGCTGAACTGTTTGTAGTAGTACTTATACTTAATAATAATGCAGCGTGGAAGTGAATACTCCTTTTTTTTGTGAATCGGAAGTGAATACTCCAACTATATGTAATTGTAACCCCTCCATCTGATTTATATAAAACTATGTGCACTTCCAGATCATTTCTCCTGTTTTTTAGATGTCCTTTCACTTACTATAAAAAACAAAGAAGCACTGCTGCTTTGATTCAAAGGAATGTGGAGAGTGTAGAAATAGGAAAGGTGTAGGATTGAAATTTTCCCATAGGAATCAAATCCAACATAATTCCTATGTCAATCCTATGAATCAAAGAAGCCCTAAGTGGTTACCGGTGCTTAATGCACAGTTCCAAAAAGTTCATCCCGCAGTCCAAATAACTAATAATCAGATGATGTCAATTTTTGTGTATGTAGTTGTGCCTATTACCATCACAAATATAGTCTCAAATAGTATGATGGTGGAGATACACATTTTTTAACTACCATGATTTTCGGTAAATGCTTAGTCAATTTTGACATAATTTGACTTTCTAAAAATAATATAAGCTAAGCTTTGAGATGGAGGTACTATATTGGGTTTTCCTCGTCTTAAGCAAAATCCCTTCCCATCCCCTTAAATAGAGTACTCCAGCCTCGAGGCTAGGAGATAAGAGAGGCCATCGATAGGCCATACTCCTCGCGCGCTCGCAATGCTGGAAACTGTCACCGTTACCCTGAAGATGGACTCCACCGTGCTTCACTGCATTTTCTGCTCCCAGCCCCTCAAGCCCCCCGTCTTCAAGGTCGATCCCTTTCCCTCCCACACTCCATTGATGTTTCTTTTGTGGGTTCACTACTGCAAAAATGGCAATCCACGAACTTTGATTTGTGCAGTGCAAGGGTAATCATTTGGCCTGCGGCCGCTGCCTCAGCGAGCTTCCCGGGAACCGGTGCCATAGGTGCGTGGAACCCCGCGGCGGATTCGAGCACGACCCGGCAATGGACGCCGTCGTATCAGCGGCGACGGTTGAGTGCCCCCACAGCAGCTGCGGGAGCTTGGTGGCCTACCACCAGGTCCACGACCACAAGATTGCATGCCCGCACGCCCCTTGCGCTTGCACGGAGCCCGGCTGCGACTTCGCCGCCCCGCCAACAGCGCTCGTCGCCCACTTTGCAGCGGCCCACTCGATCCAAGTGCACAAGCTCCCGCCGTACAACACGACCAAAGTGTTCGAGGTGCTGGTGCCGGTGCCGGGTTCGCCGTGCCTGCGGATCATCGCCGAAGGGGAGGACGGCGCCGTGTTCGTCCTGATCATCGGCGTGCTCGGTTCGACTTCGACCACCATCGTGTCTACCGTGTGCGTTAGGGCGGCCGCGTGCGTGTGGCCTCTGTACACGGCAAAGATGTGGGCGAATGGGCCGGCGTCGTGCTCGTTGGCGCACTCGAGGAGCAGGGCGGACACCGTGAATGTGTCATTGGAGGCGTCGAGCTGCGCCTTGCCGGGCGACGTCGCGTTTGATGAACTCACGTCGTTCCTCTCGGTACCGCCGCTGTACCAGGTGCTTGGTGGACCTTCCAAGCTGCTGCGTTTCTACATTCGCATCGAGAAGGAGAACAATTAATCCTCAAAATAAGTACTCCTACTCCATATGATGATACGTACTAGTATAGTGCTAATGCGGATGTAACCTCTAGTAAAGTACTAGTACTAACACTGTCTGAGTTGTACTATTATTTCAGTTTCGCTTCTATTGTTGGGTAACATCATCAGGAACATAACTTGAACTTATTGGTTTCAAATATGTGACAACAAAAGAAAAAGAACAAGAAAGGGAGTAACTGTTTTTCGTCCTGCTAATGCAACCTTGAGGTGACCGGGACAACTTTGTACAAAGCATCGTGCTCATATAAATATACGTACTCTACAAAATCATCAGCAGTGGAGTACCTCGATAGGTGCCATGTCCATGGATCGACAAGACAAGACACACACATAGACTGGGTCACTGGGAGATGGATATTACTACTGGATAGCTGTCCTGACGTGATAGGATGCCTACATACACCCTACTCGGCAGGTGACGATACCTTCCCAACAAAGGTATCCAGTCCCATCCATTGATTATTTTATTATGGACGGAGAGCATTCTACTAGAAGAGATGTCATGTCTTGGGGCAGAGGTTCGGCTTAATCATGGTTTAGATATGGCCATGACTTTTGTCATTTAAGGCACCACCTATGGGAACCACAAGATTACTGAAACAGCAACTACATTACTTGACTCTAATGTAGATGTATCTAGACATATTGTAACTATAGATACTTCCATTTTAGCATCAAGTAATGTGGATCGGAGGGAGTAATACTATAGTACAATATACTCAGTATAAGGTTAACTTTGGCACACGCTGGGACGCACATATTTGTTAGAAGTACACACATGCAAGACAGAGCACAGAGTAAAATAATTACTATTTACTTATGGGCAACCAAAAGCTTGTACGTGTCCACTATATATATGGGCATGGACTACACTTATTGCTTGTGGACGAGGATAGCTGTTGTGGACAACACAGTGGATGCTGTTAGAGTGAAACGGCACACTTATTATGGATCGTAGGGAGTATGCAAGATAAAAAAAGATCTACCATACATATTAGTATTATTATCATCAGTTATGTACTCATGACACTGGGAGCATACACACACGATCGTACATACTACAGTAGTACTGTACTACTTTTAAAACTACTTGCAAGATAAAATATAGCTGGATGTACAGAACTACTTATCACTGGGTGCATACACACACGATCGTATACATACTAGTACTGTACTACTTTTAACACTAGGCTATCCTTTTCAGTGGTCTTCCTCTTCAGCTTCCACAGCCTGTACCATGTTGCTCTTCTTCTTCTTCTTCTTCTTCTTCTTCTTCTTCTTCTTCTTACTCCCGCTGTCCTGGAATTCCGCCAATTTTTGTTGACCCTTCTCAAAGTTCACTATTCGCCTGTATACCTCATATGTCGCGTATGCGTCGATGCTTGCATACAGGATATGCTTCATGGACAAGGGCACCTGCTTCCACAGCTTGTGTTCCTCTTTCGTAAGTTTTTTCATGATAGATTTGTACTGGCTGTCTATAATGGCCGCAGCATAGTCAGCCAACGAATCCTTATTGTTACTAGTGGAATCGGCAGGCTTCCACCTTTTCTGGATGTCCACGAAGTTCGCCACTGAGAGGTTGCAACGCCCAAGCCTGGTAATGTCGTTGCCGATGTCAACACCTGCAAATGTTATGTCAGGCCTGCCAAGAAAGTCAGCGAGTTTGGGGCAGGGCTGGTCGGCCGAGGAAATCTGGTACAGGAGGCAGTCTGTGCCCATGCACAACTGTATGAGGGCAGCCTTCTGTTCAGGCCCATAGGTGTACTCTACGTCTAGGCCAACAATTTTGTACGAGTCTTCTTTCTCCAGTATCAACTCGATTTTGTTGATGTGTTCCTCCACCTTAGACGCCATATTGGTATAGTTCGCCGTAATGGTGGTTGTTCCATGAGCGAGGAAAGTGTGTCCTTGGTAGAACGCTTCCATGGAGGGTAGCGAGAGAGGGGCACAGGCGAGAGTGTCAGGGAGAAGACGAAATGAGGAAGACGAATGTTAACCGCCACGCCAGGGCCTGCAAACCGCCCGTCGCTAGATGCATGCATTTGGACGGTTTTGAAGATGACGGGCCATAGGGCACGAATGCAGTTTCCCTGTTAAAATAATAATAACCGCCCACGTACTTAATTAATTGTATGCTTATTTGTTTCTCGAGAGGAGCCTAGTTTTTTTCTACGAAACTCTGAAGATCTATTAAAAATCATCAACATTAGTACAAAGAGATTCAAAATTAATATTACCTTCGTCTAAAAGGAGGTGTCTTAGTTTTGTCTAATACGGATGTATATAGACATATCTTAGTTGTAGAAATTACAAATATGTCTTCTTTGCACCACTTAGCTACCACTACAAAGTACAAACACTAACGCAAGGTAGATCAGCATCATGCAATGTAGACATTACAGTATTTTTGTACTACTGTACTTGTCTTCCCTGGTCTATGATTCAATATCTAGTATACTGTACTGCTTATACACCAGGGAGATTCAAAATACGAGTTGAGCGCCAAAACTCCCGCCTCCATACACATATTTCGAATTCCCTTTCGACCCTATTAGCAATGACGCAAAGGCAGACAAGTGAAGCCGGCGTTGGTTGGGGTCTCGTTCGTAATTTACACATCCCCTCTGATATATATAGTCTACCGCCTTCCATTCGTCTTCCCCATTTCCGCAAAAAATCTGTCGCAATACTCCAGGCCCATCATCTCTCACCTGCCGGACCACCGCACCGGAATATCCCAGCCGTACTTAGCCGGCATACCACCTCACCTACCTGAGGCCACCGACTCCCTCGTCCGCAGCACCAGATCCGCTTCACCAACGCCGCCGTGTACTGCATCGGATCTGCTTCACCGACTGCTTCATCCGCAGCACCAGATCCGCTTCACCAACGCCGCCGTGCACTGCACTATCTGAGTTCACCGACTCCCTCGTCTGCCGTACCTGATCCGCTTCACCAACGACGCCGTGCACTGCACCGGATCTGCTTCACCGACTCCCTCGTTTCAGATCTGCTTCCCCGAACCCATCATCGACCGCCCCAGATCTGCTTCCTCGACGCCGACGCCCACCGCAACCGCAGCACCCCCGCCGTCGTCGACGTGACCCGCAAGGATGCCGAGTATGACTACACGAAGCCGCCGTCGAGGTAACCAGACCCCCTCCCCCCTACACGTTTTGGTCTGTTACCATAGAAGGTTCAAGCATGTCTTGGTCAACTAGAATGTGTCTATATACTGATTCGTCCGTCTAAAAAAGCATCGACAGAGAAGTCCCATAGATCCAGCTCCGCCCCGCTCTCAATGCGCGTGGCAGATGGCAGGATCCTGCGCATTTGCCCATGCCACTCCTCGAGCTCTCTGTCTTGATGTGCTTCACACACAGGGCTTATAATACTAGGAAGCTTGTGCCTCACATACACTTACACACAGGGCTACTACTACTAGGAAGCTTTATTGGATATCTCAGTGGTACAAAGCTTACTTACATGGGACGGGTGATACTCTATTTAAACTTTTGTACATGACCCTTTAGATTGTTGCCATGTGCCAGAATCCAAACCCTATACCATACTTCTAGAATACTCTACAAACTCTAGATATTTCATACTACTCGTAAATATCTTACTCTAGAACATTCCCCATTCTACAGTTCTCTCTACATACCTTGGATACTTCATGACTAAGCTAGCTCCTTTACTAGCCAACCACATTGATAAGATTACTACTAACAATCCCCCCATAATCTTGTCATATAAACTATCTTTACTATTAAATTTAAAATAGGCCGCGGTGGTTGGTGATGGTACGTCAAACGTGTATACAACTCACCCCGAACATAAAAAGTAAGGTCAGCGTGACCGGCTCCATGAGGAGTTCTTATCAGGATTAGTTAGGTCACGACCAAAATCCAATCCGTAGCACTAGGTAGCAAAATCAGCATCCCTTTCCTAATTCTAATCGGTAAGACAAGCATAGATCGGTCCAGCCACACATCTTTTTTGTTCGCTCCCCTTTTTATTCTCTAAGGAACCCTCTCCTTAACGAGCGTAGATTGATGGAGATGGTTTTTGTACCGGTCAATCTTTATATCCTTTCTGGCATAGTTCTGTAAAAGATCGGCAGGTGATCCGTCCTTTCTCCTCTGCCGTAGTTCATCAACGCGTGTCCGGCAATCCCGGTTAGATCGACACAATCGGCAAAAAAGAAAAAGGCCAAAAGAGACCCATTGATTAGGCTCCTCTTGCCGTGCTACTTTAAATTTTCTAACTTTTCTTTCATTCGCAAACATACAGTGACAATCTATATGACTCTAGGTTTCTTTTCCTAATTTTTGCACGTGCATGCATTTTCCCTTTAAAATTCGTAGGACATACAAATCTCAACACTTATGCAACTAAAAATCCTTAAAAAAACAAAGCTTTCATACCCTGCAGCTTTTAAGAGGTTAGTGACAAGAATCAACCACATGTTTTGGAGCGCAGTGACATTCTCCCTAAAAAAACCATGTTTCATGCGTGGGTGTTTCATTAATAAAGAGAAATATCTGTTCAGTTGGGGCCACGTTTCGACGTGTGTTCTCGACAAATCAGTTTCTCAGACAAAGTATCTCGAAGGTGTTCATAGAGATTGCATGTGCATTTGTGCGTTCGTAGGAGCGAGTATGCATTTAGTGAGCATTTATATTGTACCGTGTTTTGTTAAAAAAGATGGTGTAAAACGGGCACCTTTTACGATATACTCCCTCCGTCCCAAAATGTAAGGCGTCTAAGGATTGGTCAAAAGTCAAACCTTACAAACTTTGACCAAATATTTTAAAAAATATTTACATCTACAATATCAAATTGACATATTAAGAAATTATACTTTAGGGTGACTCTATTGATAATGATTTAGTATTGTAAATATTTATATTTTTGTGTGTAAACTTGGTCAAACTTTAAAAACATTGACTTTTAACTAATCCTTAGACGCCTTATTTTTGGCACGGAGGGAGTATCATTCAATAAATACTATGAATTATTCGATCGTTTGTTCAAACATGTTAATTAGATCGGTCGATTGATCAACTCGGATCGGTCGATCGAGCATCAGAGTTGTCTCAGTGATGACAAAAAATAATGCACATTGTATGATACTGACGTACCACAGATTCTAAAGAAAAATGAGGACCATGTGGCCACACATCCTGGACATAGACATTGCGATTATATTCCATTTATTCTATATTTGGAGGGAGCCATCTTTCGTTATTAACCCGTTGCAACACACGGGTATTATGCTAGTATCCCCTAATCCAGATCACATGGACCATGCACTTCATCTTGTGATGGCATCACACCGACTCACGTCAAGCAACGACGCCGCACCCTGCTTGTTAGCCTGACACCGACTTCATTTTAGATATCATGTAGTACATGTCAAGTACCAAATCACTGAGAACCAACCTGTGGTTGGATGGTTAGGAGGGCAGTGGCACCCCCAGATTTAACGCTTTGGTGTCTCAAAAATGGAGGAATATTCTTCTGTGGGATGCGGCGTTCCCGATGACATTGTGGTGCTAGTGGTGACTTCGTCAATCTCAATACCCGTCGGAACAGTTTCTTGGATGCAGTTTCCTGAAGGTGCTCGAAGGGGTAGTGTGTGTGCTTGAGTGATGAGTGTATGTATGTACGTGTGAGCGTCTATGATTGTACTGTGTGTTGCAAAAAATAGTATTAATTTTGTCTTGTTCATACTAAGACTAGCAAAGCGTTCCCTGCTCTATAAACTCTCAAGAAACACCCCTATAATATCTATCTAGTTCGTCCTAATGTTAGAACAGTAATTGCATGCTATGTAATTCATCTATTTTTGTTAGGAAACCTACATGTTTGTTTGCTTTTCTTATTCTCAGGTGACAGGTTGTGTGCTGGGACCATAGCCGCCGTCTGTTTTGTTCGTTGCAAAATGTTGTTTTATATTCCGCCATTCTGTGCTCTTCTGTGTTCACAAGGTTTTACATTATAATTTCCATCTGTTTTGTTGTAAACAATGACGGTAAATGCCAATTACTATTTCCTTTCTGCTATCCTTTTGCCATCCTGTAGTACATGTGTGAACTCATTGCTCTGGTACATTTAAATTCTTCATTGTTTTTTTTCTTCAAGAGCTGCAACCCTAACTCTTTGCTGTAATTTCATGTTGCACTATCACATGGAACACAGCAAATCGTGGAGTGAATCACCCCTATAATCCAGTAAGTACCTTTCATTTTTGTATTGATATGCTTATCGTGCTGGAACCAGTTTGTGTTTAACACATTTACTCTCCATATAGATAGGATAACTGGTTTGAAATAAATCATGCTATTTGTATGACTGCACGTCTTCGTTCATTTTCCTGCTAGCTTCTCAAACTTGTTCTATTGCCTGTCTAATCTTTTTTTGTTTGATCGTGATTAAACCAATTTAATTGTTCTGCTTAACTTAAATGATCTGGCATTTTATTCCAGCCACATAATGTTTGATTGCTCATGCACTTCCTCATACCGTTATGTCTTCTGGATTTCTTCCATAATGATAAGAATGTTTTGCTTGGTGAATATGAGTCAGATGATGATTCAATTGGTTATTAGTCCTTGATTCATTGAGTTGACTGATGATTAAAACATATAAACCTTGCGACTATCTGGCATGCTTGTTGTGGGATATAATGAGCATATTTGTTTTTTGTAAGACTTTTTTCGGATTTCACTGTTGATTAATCCAATGCCACCTTCTGTAGTAGGAAATCCACCTTCAGTAGGTATCATAAATAAGATTTGTTGTTACTTTTTGGCTGACCCATCTTTTATTTTTAGGCACAAAATGGTTCATTTGTTTGTTTCTCCTTCCCTTATATTGCGCTCATGGGTTAAACATTGAAATAATATGTCAGTTTATATGAATCCCAGAATGGTTGCTGTCTAATCTGTCTTAATTGGTCCTGCTCGTTTATATTTGGCACCAAATGGATATATTTCTCTTTTATCTGAGGCATTCCCATGGCTGGCTGATGATTAAAATAATGAAATTTAGGGGGTTGGAGATTCTCCAACTGCACAATGTCTGGCTACCACTTTTGTGGAACTTAAGGGATCTGAAGCACCCCTTCCAAGTGTCAATTTTAATAGACAGCTGTTATGCAGTTTCCTGGCTTATTTTATTAGGCACAGACTGTCTAGTTACTTGATTTATTTTGTTCATATTTGCCATCCGGTTGCTCTGCCTGTTGCATTGGGGTTGATAGCTTGCTTTGTTATATTATGCCTTGTGCTTTGTGAAAATCTGCCATCTGTTTTGATGCTTTGCAAAAATCTGTGACAACTAATAATATGGTTGTTTTCTCAAATTGTATGGTTCTGTAACTTGCACTGTCTTGTTTTCAGCCCCTGAATAGAGCAAGGAAGGCAGATGGCAGGGCATGTACATCAAGTGTCCAGGTCTTTCCACAGCACAGCCGTGACAATGCCAATTCATCTGATTGTCAGATGATAGCTACTGTCCCAGCCATTCCAGCGCAAACAATCGCTGCCTTTGCACACGAATCAATTGATATAATTCAGCAGCAAAGAGATGAAAGAGATTCAAATATCATCATAACAGTCAATGAGATACATGAATTGAAAAATAGGCAAGCTTGGATTGAGCAGATCCTTAATAATCTACTCTGCAGATCTAATGGAAAGCCAGCTGTTACTTGCACTCCGATGAATTCTACCTAACAGAAATGCAGTTTTGCCGATGATGCCATTTGTATGGCTTGTATCATTTGAGTTATTTCGACTTGTTGTTGTATTTGAGAATTTTTGCTGTTATTGTAATCCTTGAGCATTTTTTCCTGTTATTGCTATAGTTTGCAATCATTGTAACAAATTTTCAATGTAATGATTATTTTATCTTGCACTCGGCCTTAAACAGAACTACTAGTATGGTCTCACAATTTTTTATCATTATACTATGCAAGATTTAGCGGTTGCCCCAAATTCAGAGCATCTCCACCGGCGGCCCGGCCTGATAGCGATTTGGGGGCCGGCGTCGTTTTAGGGCTCGCACCGGTGCGCTCCAAACGGCGCCGGCCATTTGTCGAGCCCAGTAGAATCGCCGGCATCCCCGAGCCGGCCCCTTCGCCAGGGGCGCGAATCAGGCGCTCCGGGTGCCTCGCGGAACGACGGTTTTCGCTGGTGGAGGCGCCTTGTCAGCGAGAGGACGCGACTAAGGATGGCAATGGAGCGGGTTTGGACGGATATAGCAAAACCAGATCCATGCCCAAATCCATCAGCCTCGTCGCCCCGCCCACGAAAGTACCCATGGCATGGATGTCGCTCCAAATCCAAATCCGGATACCCGGATATCCATGGATATCCATGCCCATAAAAGTTCAATAGCATTTCAGCAATATTTCACTTGCATTTCAGCAACAATAAGCTAACATGAATATTTTGGCAGCATTTCGACATTATTTCGGTAGCATTTCAGCAATAATTATGTCGACAATTCAGCAATATTTCAAATCTCACACGATCATACCATACAATAGATACAATAGATGTCTCATTTCAATCTGAGGGAACATATATAGAAAGTGCTTTTTATTAGAAGATTTCAACACAACATCATGATGACAATAGTGTGTTGTACCGGAGTTTGATTCTCCAGCAAAATCATGATGACACCAATTACTAGAGTATAAAATCGTAATGCTTAAATTAAGGGCTTTTGGTGATTTGGGCCTTATAAATGAGGGGCAGCTAGACTAGTTAAAATCCTATGTGTCACTGACATGTGGGTCCCACATATTACCCGGATATCCATCGAATATCCACGGGGCAAAATCTTTGCCCGTGCCTGCTCCATGAATTATTGGATATCCGCCCCATGAATCCGTGGACACAATTGGTCTTCCATACCCGTGCCCGATGGACCGGATATCCGTGGATACCCGGATCCGTGGATAAAATTGCCATCGTGAGACGCGACGGTTCGCATCGACTGGCCACGACGCGGGAAGGTTGGTCGTCGGCGTTTAAATGGCCTCCCGCGCGGAAACCGAGGCAGCGACTGGCCACGCGGCGTCCAGTCGCCGTAAATGTGGGTAGTTGCCACCGCTAGATATATAGGACGTACGCCGTCCACCACCGCCGCTCCATTCTCTACTCTCCACATCAAGATGCCGCGCCGTCTGAAGACCACCTACTCGATGCTTGGCCTCAACGGCCGCGCGCTGCCTCCACCACCACGGCAGCCGCAGCCGGAGCCGGAGCCGGAGCTGCAGGCCGACGACGAGCACAGCTCCGACGAGGACGAGGACCCACGGTTCGAGTCCTGGCACGATGTCTACGTAGCAGAAGCGGAAGCAGAGGCGGCGGATCGAGGAGTCAGCGCAGTCGGGCGAGCCGCCGCAGGCCCCCACCGACCCGGAGCAGGCGGCGATCCTCGCGTCGCTGAACGCACAACGATACCAGCGGTTGAGGGAGGAGGAGCGCGAGTTCGTCAACGACGCGAACCTCGAGCACGTCCTCGAGATATCGCGCCAGCGAGCGGTCACGGAGGAGGCGGGACGCCGCCTCAAGGAGGCGGAGCGACAGAAGCTCGCAGAGCTCAACGCTCATCGCCACCAGGACGCGTTCGCTCGCCAGCAGGCGAGGCGCGCCGAGATCGAAGCTTCTCGGGAAAGGCTGGAAGCGCGGGGACAGCGCCGCCGGCAAGCCCCTGCGACGCCGGCCGCCATGCTCCACCGCCAGATGCGCGAAGCAACGAAGGAGAAGCGGGCACGGATGCAGGCGGCAATGGCGAAGAACAACGACGAGGCAGTGCCGTCGAGCGCCCCAACCGACGGCCCGTAGACCAGGATTAAGTTTAAGTTTAGTTATGTTTAAAGTCGAGCTACTTTGGTATAAATTTCGTATGATTTTGGGTTTTTAAATGTCAATTTTAATTTTAAAATGGCTGCCGTTTGGGGCCGCCGGTGTGGTGTGGGAGCAGCATCCCCAAATAGAGGATCATGGTAACAGAAATTGTCAACGTGATGATGATTTGATGTTGCACTCGACCTTGAACATAAGTACTAGTACGGTCTCACAATTTTTTTTAATCATTATACTTTGCAACATTTAGCGCGGATGCGCCAAATTCAGAGATAGATCATGATCATGGTAACAAATTTTCAACGTGATGATGATTTGATGTTGCACTCGGGCTTGAACAGAAGTACTACTACTGTCTCACAAATTCTTTATCATTATACTTTGCAAGATTTAGCGGATGCGCCAATTTCAGAGATAGATCATGATCATGGTACGTAACAAATTTTCAACGTGATGATGATTTGATGTTGCACTCGGCCTAGAAGAGAAGTACTAGTACGGTCTCACAATTCTTTTTATCATTATACTTTGCAAGATATAGCGGATACGCTAATTTCAGAGATAGAACATGATCATGGTAGTGACCGATATTCAAGGTGATGATGATTTGATTTTGCACTCGGCCTTGAACAGAGGTACTAGTACGGTCTCACAATTTTTTATCATTATACTTGGACCTTAGCCAAATTCAAAATCTCATAGCGGCAAAACTTCCCGCCCACAAAATACAAAAAATTCACACGCTTTCAAATTCCGATTCTACCCCTGTGGAGATGACAGCAAAGTCGGTTGGTGGGGGGTCTGGCCGTCATTTTTTGGATCACCACCTCCCTAGCCCCGGATACCCTCCCAAAAAAATTCATTTCCCTCAGTCTCTCATCTGAGACCACCCACCGGAACTTCTCAAGTCCCTCTCTCTACCACCTCCACGACCACCGCACCGGAACATCCCCGCCGGACTTCCCTGGCCTACCCGAGGCCTCGCGATCCTCGTCATCCGGCTGCCTGCCGGAGCCGCTTCATCGACGCCGTCATCAACCGGACCGGATCATCCCCGCCGAACCTCGAAACCATATGCTCATCCAGCAGTCTACCGCAGTCGCTTCAGCTGTATCGTCCACCGCATCGGATCTTGCTCACCGACACCGATGTGCATGAACCGAATCTGCTTCACCGGCGCCGTGCATGATCTAAACTCTTCTACTGTCACTTTTCTATTGCTTGCCTGCAAGTTCTTGTTTAATCTTGGGGGAACCTGTTTGTGCTAACGATGCGCCGTTACGTCTTTGCAGATGAGATGAGTAACCATGAAGTTTAATGGCCGTCTCTCCAACCCCAAGGAGCACATGTAGCGTACTTCATCACCGGATCTATCAACCCCAGGAAGATCTGCTGTGACTCCCACAGAGTGCTTCTCCTAATGTAAGTCCCTTGTTTTAGCGCCATGTTCTGGGTTCAGATGCTTGTTTGTCTGAAGCTCTTTTAGTTCATTCCTAGCTATGACCGTAACACCTTGCTATTTTCTAGTTCATTGCTAACTTTAAGCGATTGAACATTTTGGTTTGCATTCCCTGCTCTGTAGATGTAGCCATCATAACTTCTATCTTGCTCAGTCGTTGTTACAAAAATTATAGGTATTATAGTAACATCCTGCTATTATTTAGTTCATGGCCAATTTTAAGTAATTGCACATGTTGGTTCGCATTCCCTGCTCTATAGCTTTTGGCATCATAACTTCTATATTTGGTTTACATTCCCTGCTCTGTAGATCTAGCCATCATAACTTTATCTTGCTCAGTCGTTGTTACAAAAATTATGGCCTGCTACTATGTTGTTTGTGCCAATTTTTTACTCCATGAACATGTTGGCTTGCATTCCCTGTACTACAGGTGATGCCATTGTTTTGTATCTAGTTCATTGTAAGCTAACAAAGTAAGGACTTAGTTTGGCATGCTATCACTCTGCTATCTAGCCTGTAGTACAAATAAACTTGTCATACTACTAGATAATAATTTTGCGTGCCATCTTGTTCTTCAAAAGCTGCATTATTGACTTGTTTCTCTGACTTGGCATGACGCTCACATATGGAAAGCTGAACATATTGGTTTGCATTCCCTCTTATACAAGTTCACAGGTGATCCCACTATATTCTGTATCTGGTCCATCCTAAGCTCCAGCATTAACTATCCTCTATGTGTTGCTCATTACAAGTTTATATCCCGAAACATCTTGATTTGCATCCCCTTCACTATAAGTTCAGGAGTATTATTTAGTTCACGGCCAAAATGAAGTAATTGCACTTGGCACATGTTGGTTCACATTCCCTCCTCTTTAGCTTTTGCCATCGTAACTTCTATTTTTGGTTTACATTCCCTGCTCTGTAGATGTAGCCATCATAACTTCATCTTGCTCAGTCGTTGTTACAAAATTTATAGCCTGCTACTATGTTGTTCATGCCAATTTTGTACTCCCTGAACATGTTGGTTTGCATGGGACTCGACAGTAGTAAGTCTGCTGTTTCATTCTAACATGCTCTGTTATATTGGCTGTTGGTATGCGGCATGCACTCTTTGTTTGCTTATTGTGCGCATTACAATGATCTTGTTATAACGACGAAATGATGAGTTCCAAATTCTTTGCCAAACAATATTGTAGTGTCTTTGCCTTTCCATTGTTGTTGTCTTAACTTGTAATGTCTTTGTTTCGGATATAGGTGCTGCATGGACAACTTAAAAGATTGCCGGATCGCTTCATTGTATTGCTAGGTTTAATTACCATTCAATTTATCTGGGTTCTGTAATATTTTTTCAATGCCTTGCAGCTGATGTAATATTTAGTTAGTTTTTATAGTTCTTTCGCGCATTTTTTCTTTGTGCTTGTGGTAAGTGAGGCTATCCGACAGAAATCAATGCTGCGTAAATATTCTCAATCTAAATCACGAATTCCCATCCCTTAAACGGCCCAATTAAGCGAAATCACATATGTGCCTGCCCGCAAAATCCTAAAGCGCATATTATGCCGGCATATAAACAACAACTAAACAGGCTGGCCCACTTACTTATTGGGCCAGCCCATTTGATTTACGGTGGACCCCACACTCTAATTGGGCTGGCCCACTTGCTTTAAGGTGGACCCCACCACTGGGCCGGCCCACTAATTAGTTGGGCCAACCCATTTGCTTTTGTGGTGGACCCCACATACTAAATGGGTCGGCCATTTAAGAGGAAAGTGGGACCCATCTGTGTTTTTGGCCCGGCCCACTATCTTGTTGGGCCGGCCCACTTGCTATATGGTGGACCCCACATACTAATTGGGCCGGCCCTTTAACAGGAAAGTGGGGCCCACCTGTGCTTTTGGCCCGGCCCACTATCTTGTTGGGCCAGCCCACTTGCTATATGGTGGACCCCACATAGCAAATGGGCCGGCCCATTAACAGGAATGTGGGACCCACCTCTGTTTTTGGCCCGGCCACTATCTTGGTGGGCCAGCCCACTTGCTATATGATGGACCCCACATACTAAATGGGCCGGCCCTTTAACCGGAAAGTGGGACCCACTGTGTTTTTGGCCCGCCCACTATCTTGTTGGGCCGGCCCACTTGCTATATGGTGGACCCCACATACTAAATGGGCCGACCCTTTAACCGGAAAGTGGGACCCACCTGTTTTTGCCCGGCCCACTAGTTTGTTGGGCCGCCCACTTGATATATGGTGGACCCCACACACTAAATGGGGCCCTTTACAGAAAGTGGGACCCACTGTTTTTGGCCCGTCCCACTTGCTTCTTGGGGCCCAGCTTGTAAGGTGGACCCCACATGTTAAATGGGCCGGCCCATTTAAGTTTTGACCAGTCAACCTTAGAGGTTAGGCCCGGCCCACGTAACTAATGGACCAGCCCAGCTATATAGTTGACCGGTCAAACTATGTCATCTGGCCCGGCCCGCTTAAGACGTGGCAGGCCTCGTGTGGGCCTACCATCTACCACGGGGTTTCAGCTGGTTAACGCCGTTAATCGCGTTAACGGCGTCGCCACGTGTCGGTTGCATGACGTCGCAGTCAACGGGCTCCCGAAACACTTGCGCAAAGGTCCGATTTTCCGTGGCGGAAGGGCGCCCAAACGCGACGGACCGAAAACGTCGTAGGACTTTGCCTGACGCAGTTTCGACAACAGAACCCATATCGTCGGGTTAGGCCCATAGGCGACGAAAAATACCCCTTAGTGGACGATTTTGGGACGTTGTCTATCAGAACTTTTCTTGTAGTGTACTATTATCTACACCTTCATATCTCATTGATGAATTGTTATTTTGACCACCACAACTTCAAGAGAGAATAGTCAAGTGAACCCATGAACCCTGGTCCATTTTTTATCATAAGAAAACCTTTATATTTATTTTACCTTTTTCTATTTGCTGCACTATTTAATCTGAAAATAAAAAAAATTTACTTTCCTTATTTGCATCCAAAACACCAAAAACGATCAACCTCTTTACATTTTTACTTAGTTATTTTATCTAGTCCAGTTTTATTCGCTTAATTTTATGCTTGTGTTATTTAATTACACGAAATCTTGTGCTTGACAACCACACAGTGGAGTTGGGGACACAAGGCTTTTATTTTACTTGCATGATTAGGTACGTGATAACAAAAATAATTTTTGAGAAGACATGAAGCCAACACAATCTTGATCAAGTTATTGTAAAAGCATTGTGAGCTGGGATCAAAGTACTCTAAACATAGGCATGATAGATATAATTCTAACAATAGAACTTAGCAACTATGTTATAACATGAGAAGTAACTCAAACAAAGGATCATGAATAATTGTGCACTGAAAGCAACTGTTTGTTTTTTAGCATAGAGAAAACATAGCAAAGTGGTACTCAGCTTGTCCTTTATGAAGTAGCAAAACATAAATGCCAGGACACCTTTAAAGTTCAAAGGGTGACTAGATACAAGTAATTTGAGAACAAGCAATATCATAATCATGAATCAATCAATAATAAATTTTGGGACTATGCACATTATACTCAGAATGATAACTATGCTCTCTGAATTGGTGGATAAAGCAAGAAGATGAAGACTCAACATAAAAGTAAAAGAAATGCCCTGCGCAGAGGGAAGCAAGATTACTCATGTGCTAGAGATTTTTATTTTGAATGCAATAGGAGTGTTGAAAATATATTTTGAGAGGTATGCATGTCTATGTCAACGAATGGCATCAAATGATCTATCATCCTTTCATATAGTGACCTCAAGAGCGGCTCCCATGTAGTTCTCCATTGCACACCATTATTTAGGATCTCTCCAGTACATAATGTGCAGAGCTTTATTTGTTTATTTTATATTTTGTCTGGGATGGGCACCCAGTTGCCTTGCTCTTTTTGCAATATTAAGGACCAGCACATTATTCATGCTAGTCACAAAATGAAGTCATGAAAAGATAATAAACCATTCAATACTTCATCATGAGCTAAAACAAAACACAAAATAGGTAGTAATGTTTGAAGGTTTAAAGGTAGCACACAAGAAATTCACTTTGGAGTGGTGGTGAAATACCACATATAGGTATGTATGGTGGATACAATTGGCAAACTTTGGTTTTTGGTAGTTGGATGTACGAGTAGAGCTCATACTCAGTACAGGTGAATGCTAGCAAAAGACTGGGAGCGACCAACTAAGAGAGCAATAATGGTCATAATCATGCATAGCGACAAAACATTATTAATCAAAGCATAAAGTGATATTACAAGTTAAAAACTAAATGATCACAGAGGCTTTAGTTGACTGGTTTTTTGTCATAACATGATGTAAACATGTGCCAAGTCAACCCAATAAAGCATCAAAGGAGAATACCACAATATTATGCTTTGTATGATGGAAACAAAACATGATTCTTTCAATGGCACATTAAGCACTCTCAGCTATTTGAGACAAGTCATGCTACAACAATAACTACTAAGCATATGATAAGAATAACATCCAACATGACATGTCAAAGTCCATGCCACAGTCTAAACAAGCTTCCTTTTGCACCACTATAAACATGAAACATTTTACTCGTCTCCAACACCAATCAACTTATTTGAAACAACTCTCATAGATAAAAATCAATAAAGACCAGATATATAATCATACCTAAATAAAGAAAACTAACAAGCTCTGAAAAAATAAGAATGGAAAACCAAGAGCTAAACGTAGTACTAGCAAAACAGAACACTCGCAGAACAATAAGAGTGAAAACTAGATTGTTCTATGCAATTAAAATGGAGTGTGTCATTCTCCAAAACAAATATGTTGGGATCCAACCATATGCTACAACAAACAAAACTAAACTAAACTAAAAACAAAAATAAAGACGCTCCAAGAACAACACATAGCATATGAAGCAATAAAAATATAGCGAAAGATGACATGATACTTTGTCGATGAAGAGGGGATGCATTGGGCATCCCCAAGCTTTGACGCTTGTACCTCTTGGATATTTCTTGGGGTGACATGGGCATCCCCAAGCTTGAGATTTTATTCCATACTTCATCTCATTACATCATTCTTCTCTCCCTACACTTGAAAATTTCCTTCATATAAAACTTCACACAATCATTATTAGCAACATTGGTGCAATCAAAATAACAAACCCACTTGGGTTCAGTTCTAACATATATCAAACATTCATTAAAATATTAGGTACTGTATAAACTTCTTCAAAAAAAACTCTTCCCTCAAAAGAACTGAAAAAGAAAGAGATTAAGAGGCAAATGCAAATAGTGGCAGAAATTTGTCAAAACAGAAAAACACGTAAAGATCGATTTTTCAAAAATCTTCTGTTGCTCAGATCGAAAAGTGCTCAACTAACGAAAGTTAGATAATAACATGGGCCATATGCTCAAAAGTTGGCAGCTTAAAATTATGTTTTGGCTGTAAATACGAATTTTTATGGTGACAGCACAGAATCTGTTTCAGGACAGCCACTTCCCCCAAATCTTACTTTCTTCCTATTAGAGACTATTCTTGGCATAAAAACGAAATAAAGTGATAAGGAGAGGTTATTACAGAGGTAATAACTTCCAAGACTCAACAAAAAAAATACAGAAATTAAACATGGGTTATCTCCCAACAATGCTTTTCTTTAACGTCTTTTAGCTAGGCGCAGAAAAAGAGCTAGCATCAAGTATTTTCAAGTGAAGAAGCATCAACATCATAACTATAATAGAATCAAAAGGTGACTTCTTTCTTTTTCTAGGGAAGTGTTCCATACCTTTCTTGAGTGCAAATTGATATTTAATAATCCTATCTCTCATATCAATAGCAGCACCAACAGTTCTAAGAAAAGGACTTCCCAAAATAATAAGACAAGAAGCATTGCATTTAATATCCAAAACAACAAATCAACAGGGAAAAATTTATTATTAACCATAATAAGAACTTTATTAACTCTCCCCAAAGGTTTCTTTCTAGCAATATCAGCAAGATGAACATCCAAATAACATTATTCCAACGGTGGCAAATCAAACGTATCATAGATTTTTCTAGGCACTACAGAAATGTTTACACCAAAATCACATAAAGCATTGTAATAAAAGTCATCTACTTTCGTCTTAATGATGGGCTCCCAACCATCTTCTAGCTTTCTAGGAAGCTTCACATTTTAATTTCTCTTCTCTAATTTGCATGAGAGCATTTGTAATATGTTTTGTAAAAGCCATATTTATAGCACTAGCATTAGGACTTCTAGCAAGCTTTTGTAAGAACTTAATTACTTCAGAGATATTGCAATCATCAAAATCAAAGTCATTATTATCAAAGGTAAAAGGACTATTGTCTCCCATACTCCGAAAAATTTCAGCACTCTTCTCAGAAACAGTTTCAGTGGTTATAGACAATTTTGTTGAAGGAGTTGCGAATTTTGCTACACTAATTATTTTACCATTAATAGTAGGAGGTTTGATAGAATTTGAAGAATCAATATTACTAGTGGTGGTAATGGTACAAACTTTAGTCATATTCTTATTTCTAGCACTTTCATCCTCTCTTTCCCACCTAGCATGCAATTCAGCCAACATCCTAACATTGTCAATAATTCTAACTTGGATGGCATTCAAAGTTTTGATTTCTTTAACATCATGAGGCATAACCTTTAATTTAAGAAGTTCAACATCAAGAGCAAGGCTATCAACTTTAGAAGCAAGAACATCAATTTTGCCAAACTTTTCCTCAATAGATTTATTAAAAGTAGTTTGTTTACTAATGAAGTCCTTAAGAATGACTTCAGGATCAGAGGGTGCACTTCTATTGTTGATGTAGGAATTACCATAAGAATTTCCATAAGCATTACCATTATTAGAAGGATATGGCCTATAATTGTTACTACCAAAATTATTCCTATAAGCATTGTTGTTAAAATTATTGCTTTTAATGAAGTTCACATCAACATGCTCTTCTTGAGCAACCAAAGAAGCTAACGGAATATTATTTGGATTAATATGAGCTTTACCATTAACAAGCATATACATAATGGTATCAATCTTATCACTCAAGGAGGAGGTTTCTTCAATAGAATTTACCTTCTTACCTTGTGGAGCTCTCTCGGTGTGCCATTCAGAATAATTTATCATCATATCATCAAGGAGTTTTGTCGCAGCCCCCAAAGTAATGGACATAAAGGTACATCCAGTAGCTGAATCCAGAAGGTTTTTTGAAGAAATTTTTTGTCCTGCATAAAAACTTTGGATGATCATCCAAGTAGTCAGTCCATGAGTGGGACAATTCTTTACCAAAGATTTCATTATTTCCCAAGCTTGAGCAACATGTTCATTATCAAATTTTCTAAATTTCATTATGTAACTTCTCAAGGATATAACCTTATCAGGAGGATAATATTTTTCAATAAAAGCATCTTTGCATTTAACCAAAAATCAATACTATATCTAGGCAAAGATAGCAACCAATATTTAGCTCTCCCTCTCAAGGAGAAAGGAAACAATTTTTGTTTTATAATGTCACCATCTACATCCTTATACTTTTGCATCTCACAAAGTTCAACAAAATTATTAAGGTGAGAAGCAGCATCATCAGTACTAACACCAGAAAATTGCTCTTTCATAACAAGATTTAACAAAGCAGGTTTAATTTCATAAAAAGCTGCTTCAGGAGCAGGTGGAGCAATAGGTGTACAAATAAAATCATTGTTGTTTTGTGCTAGTAAAGTCACATAACTTAGTGTTTTCAGGAGTACCCATTTTAGCAAAATTAAAACAGATCAACAGAAATAAAAGCTATAATAACTATTTTTTTGTGTTTTTGATATAATGAAGCGAACAAGACAAAGTAAAATAAACTAAGAAAAACAATAAAAAAAAGTAAAGCAATTGGAGATGAGAGACTCCCCTTGCAGAAATCCTCTTTCTCCCTGGCAGCGGCGCCAGAAAAGTAGCTTGATGAACGCAGATTGCACACCGTTGGGGAACCCCAAGAGGAAGGTATGATGAGCACAGTAGCAAGTTTCCCTCAGTAAGAAACCAAGATTTAATCGACTAGTAGGAGAAAGGCGTGACTTCTGAAGGTGTTGCTAGCTGACTTGTGGCAGGGCGCACTACCGGCGTCAGCAACAACGTGGAACCTGCACACAACACAACCAAAATACTTTGCCCCAACTTACAATGGAGGTCAATCTCACCGGTTTGCTGAAAACAAAGGTTTAACTGTATAGTGTGGAAAGAGATGTTTGTGTGCAGTGGAATTAAAGAGAACATTGTTTGCAGTAAGTAAACAGAACTGTAGGATAACGTTGCATAGAAAACAAAAATTTTCCTATCGCGAACACGCAATCCAAGCCAAGATGCAATCTAGAAGACGGTAGCAACGAGGGGATGATCAAGACTAACCCTTGAAGAGATTCCAAAGCCTATAAGAGTAGGCTCTTATTGCTGCGGTAGACGATCACTTGCCGCTTGCAAAAGCGCGTAGAAGATCTTGATCACGATCGGTTCCGGCGCCACGAACGGGCAGCACCTCCGTACTCGGTCACACGTTCGGTTGTTGATGAAGACGACGTCCACCTCCCCGTTCCAGCGGGCAGCGGAAGTAGTAGCTCCTCTTGAATCCGACAGCACGACGGCGTGGTGTCGGTGGTGGTGGAGAAATCCGGCGGAGCTTCGCTAAGCGTGCGGGATGTGGTGGAGGAGAGAGACCGCTAGGGTTTGGGGAGAGAGGGGGAGGCTAGGGCGCCGGCCAAGGGCAGCCCTAGGTGGTGCGGCCAAGAGTGGGCAGCCCCCTCCCTCTCCTCCTCATTATATAGGTGGAAATCCCCAAGTGTTGGTATCCAAGTCTTCGAATAAGACCCCAACAATGAAACCTCCCATATGTAGGGAAACCTACCCAAGGTGGGAATCCCACTTGGGGTGGGATTCCCCCCTTCCATGAGGGGGGTTGGCCGGCCACCCTAGGGGAGTCCACCTTGGACTCCTCTCCTTTAGGGTTGGCTGGCCATGCAAGGTGGAGTCCCTCCGGGACTCTACTTTCCATGGTGATTTCTTCCGGACTTTTCTAGAACCTTCTAGAACCTGCCATAAATGCACCGGATCATTTCCAAACTTGGAATATGACTTCCTATATATGAATCTTATTATCCGGACCATTCCGGAACTCCTCGTGATGTCCGGGATCTCATCCGGGACTCCGAACAAATATTCGAACTCCATTCCATATTCAAGTACTACCATTTCAACATCCAACTTTAAGTGTGTCACCCTACGGTTCGTGAACTATGCGGACATGGTTGAGTACTCACTCCGACCAATAACCAATAGCGGGATCTGGAGATCCATAATGGCTCCCACATATTCAACGATGACTTTAGTGATCGAATGAACCATTCACATATGATACCAATTCCCTTTGTCACGCGATATTTTACTTGTCCGAGGTTTGATCATCGGTATCACACTATACCTTGTTCAACCTCGTCTCCTGACAAGTACTCTTTACTCGTACCGTGGTATGTGGTCTCTTATGAACTTATTCATATGCTTGCAAGACATTAGACGACATTCCACCGAGAGGGCCCAGAGTATATCTATCCGTCATCGGGATGGACAAATCCCACTGTTGATCCATATGCCTCAACTCATACTTTCCGGATACTTAATCCCACCTTTATAACCACCCATTTACGCAGTGGCGTTTGATGTAATCAAAGTACCTTTCCGGTATAAGTGATTTACATGATCTCATGGTCATAAGGACTAGGTAACTATGTATCGAAAGCTTATAGCAAATAACTTAATGACGTGATCTTATGCTACGCTTAATTGGGTGTGTCCATTACATCATTCATACAATGATATAACCTTGTTATTAATAACATCCAATGTTCATGATTATGAAACTAATCATCTATTAATCAACAAGCTAGTTAAGAGGCTTACTAGGGACTCTTTGTTTGTTTACATAACACACATGTATCAATGTTTCGGTTAATACAATTATAGCATGGTATGTAAACATTATCATAAACACAAAGATATATAATAACCATTTATTATTGCCTCTTGGGCATATCTCCAACAGTCTCCCACTTGCACTAGAGTCAATAATCTAGTTTACATATGTAAAGATATAACACCTTGGCCTTCGGTGCTTTATCATGTTTTGCTCACGGGAGAGGTTTTAGTCAACTGTTCAGAAACGTATGTATTTTGCAATTCATATGCGTCTCAGCGCATCACTCATTTTCCAAATGAGTCGGCATATATGCTTAGTCCTCTGGTGGAACCTTAATTCCGCGGTCTGAAATATGTCACTAATATTGTCACACACAATATAGCTTCAAAGTTCTGACACTATCGGAACTACACCAAGTTCTCAAAGAACTTTTCGACTTAACATCCTTAGTCATTGTCAAAACAATGACATACTCTGCCTTCATTTGTAGAATCCGTCACAATATTTAGAACTCTTCTAAATCTAGCATTGTGCTACCTTTTTAATAACACTTAGCCTAATTGAGATTTGAAATTAATTCTTATATGTGACCAAACAAATATCGGTGCAACACCTTACAGCGATTTGTTTGTCATTACTCCATATAAAAACATATATATGTCCTTGGTTCTTCTGAAGCACACAGGGATATTCTTACTGTTTGTCCAATGATCATCACATGAATCATTCTGGTATATGCTCCTAACCTTTTAGAGCACAGGACATCTGATTTTGTACATATTATTTGTGATCCAAAATCACTCAAGTGTTTTTACTCATCGAGTGTCAAATACACTCAAGTCTTGTTAAACCTTTGTATGCAAAGAACACCTTCTTAATATTTCTATATTGAACTACTTCAATATCCATTTTATGTACTTTGACTTAAACTTATTATGTGTTTTAATCTATCTTCATAGATCTTGACACTAAATATGTTTCTGTCCATATCCTTTCATTGAAGCTAATTCTCAATGAAACCTTTTAATCAATTATATAATTACAATATTTATAATCAACGATATGTCAGCTACATAAAGTATTACAAATATGTCTCAGCGCTCCCACTTAATTTCTTGCAAATGCAAGCATCTTCATCGTTTCTGATGAAATCAAAAACTCTTTGACTATTTCATCCGGTGAAGATTCCAACTCCGCAATACTCACTTTATCCAATTGAAGTTCGTATTCCTATCTAGTATTCTACGGACTAGCAAAACTCTTGGTTGTATCTTGTATACACCTTTAATACACACTTCTGTTAAGTAATATATTTTGCCATCCTACTAGCATATCTCATAAAGAAATATGTAGTGATTACTAGAATAATCCACATAGACTATAAGCATTGCTACGAAAGATCTAATCTTATCGTAGTCAACTCTTTGAACTTTGTCGTAAACAATTTTTCGACAAGTCGAGCTTCTTTAAGGATATTTCATCCAAGTCTATAGATCCATTTACTTTCAAAAAGTATTCATCTATTATGGATTTCATGGCGCATGGCCATTTTAACGGAGTCAGGGCCCATCATAACTTCTTTGTTTGTAGTTGGTTTATCATTATTCAAAATCAATCCTTTGTTCACAAATCATTTATTTGATCACAAAGTAAACCATACCTACAAGGTTCAATATGTACTTCGATCTCCATGGCTAAAACACTTTGTAGTCATGGGAGCCATGATCGTCGTGGCCGCTTCCGAAACAAATTCCGATGCTGCGCTACTCTGATCATTATGCTCAGGTTCATAAACCTTATCAAATTATATTGTCCTCCCACTCAAATATTTCACTAGAAACAATTTCTCGGAAATAAGAAACATTGACAAACACTTTTGTCTTTGTCTCGTGGGAAGAATTCCCAATTAAATCTCTGGGATAACCAACAAAGACATTCATCCGATTTTGGTTGTAAACTCTTAGACCAAAATTTAAAGAAAGACTATTAGGGTTTATACCCATACCATAACTCGTATGGTGTCATTTCAACGGATCATGATGATGCTCTATTCAGTGTAAAAGCGGTAGTCACTAAAGCATAATCCACAAAAATATAATGGCGTCATAATATTTTATCTCATCATTAATCCAACAAGGTTTGGATACATATCTCGGATACTATATCATCATTATGATACTCCAAGAAATGTGAGTTGTAGAACAATTTCATAATTCTCTTAGATGTTCGCTAAAACTCGTAATTCAAATATTTCTACCATGATCCAATCATAGATATTCGACTTTTCTATTACGATGATTTCCACTTCATGCTGAAATTTATTTGAATCCATTCAAATGTTTCAAACTTCTTCCTTATTGAATATATCCACATATATACTCAATTCATTGTTGAAAGTTTTCATGAAGTAGAAGAATCTCCCGCACACAACTATGCCCAGTGAACCACATACATCATCATGTATTTTTCCACTAAGTTAGTTGCCCGTTCAACTTTTGGCCTATGAACGGTATTTTAATCATTCTCTTTAGAAAAGATTTGCAAGCGTCAAATGATTCAAAAATCAAGTGACTCCAAAAATCCATTTGCATGGAGTTCCTTCATGCGTTCCTTTCTAACATGACCTAAATGGCGGTTCCACAAATAAGTGGAATTCAAATCATTTGCCTTATGGCATTTTAGCGTCAGTGTTATGTATGTGTGTTTCACCATTAAGATTTATAATAACTTATCCATCATACATGGAGTAATGTCATAATTTGAACAACTTATTGTTTTCATTTGACCAGAGCAAAATAACAATTATTAAGTTCTTTATTATAAATTCTAAGGGCTAGATAGAATGCCAACGATGAACATAATAACTCTTTATTTTTGTTCCAGACGTGCATTCCTATCATATTCCTTGTCAGTCACTTAGGCCATTGTATTCTTGTATTGCGTTGTTTTGTATGACACTTCATACCAACCAATATGGTACTAATACCCAAGAATTTTATTGTGTGACCAAACGAGGAATACATTCATAACATGTATATCATTTATATACACCTGAGCTAGACTTTCTAGTCTTTTCTTTCTTTCTTTCTGCCAATAATCTTTTGTAGTTTCTCTTTTAGCTTTCCTCATTATTCAGAAAAACACTTCAACATCAATAACTTCTAGGTTTGTTGATCAAATACCAATAACCTTGAGGTTCTTTGAAGTTGATCATCATATGACAAGTGTTCCGGATTTCACTATTAGTAACCTTTTAATATGATGAACAATTTCACTCATAATTTTATCCATCATATCATGACGACTTTCCGAGACCATGTCTGTACATGCTAGGCTCGTAAAGTTTAACCTTAGTATTCGCATGTGCAAATCTGGCTTGCACCCGTTGTATGCACACGTAGAATCGATAACACCCGATCATCACGAGATGCTTCGAAACGATGAGTCTTAGCAACGGTGCATACTAAGGACGATCACTTCATGGATATGCAAATATCGTTAGTGCCCCAATAGTTGGAGGATTGGGACGCCGGGCGTCTTCAACCTTCGTACATTCCCATAAAACTTATGAGTTTATGTAGTCTCACTAGATTATATTCTATCATCTTGCAATAAGGTCTTAGATATCGCATATATCTCATACCTCGCTTATTTCTGAAAACAAACTTTTCAGCTCCTTACTTTTCAAACGAATTTGAACATCAAGTTTCACGGAGACAAGATAATTGTAGGTACTAATTTAAACCATAGCTCTTTGAATCAACAATGTGAGGTTTACTAAAAGTTTGCAATAGGACTTAATCAATTCTTGATTCTTTAACAATACGGTACCAATCCGTAAAGTTTCTTATCAGATTTTAACAGTATTTCTATCTCAATAATAAGACTAGCGCATGGTAGAAAACGGATGCCAATACTACAAAATTAATTCAAAATACTACTCAGACTATGTTTATGATAATTAGTTCATGTTTTAATCTAATTACTAATGAACTCCCACTTAATATAACATCCCTCATAGTTGTTAAGTGGTACACGATCCAAATCCACTACATCAAAACCGATCATCACGTGAGATGATGTAGCTTCAATGGTGAACATCAACATGTTGATCATATCATCCATATGACTCGTGTTCAACCTTTCGGTTTCCGTTGTCCCGAGGCCATGTCTGTACATGCTAGGCTCGTCAAGCAAACCCAAGTATTCCGCGTGTGCAACATGGCTTACACCCGTTGTATGTGAACGTTGAATCTATCACATCCGATCATCACGAGATGCTTCGAAACGACGAACTGTACAACGGTGCATACGAGGGGAGAACATTTTATTATCTTGATATTAATGTGAGGGATCATCTTATAATGCTACCGTCGCGATCTAAGCAAAATAAGATGCATAAAGGATTAACATCACATGCAGTTCATATGTGATATGATATGGCCCTTTTGTCTTTGCGCCTTCGATCTTCATCTCCAAAGCACGGACATGATCTCCATCATCAACGGGCATGATCTCCATCATCGTCGGCGTAGCGTCAAGGTCCATGGCGCCGTCTTCATGATTGTTCACCTCATGTAGCAACTATTACAACTACTTTGAAATACTACTCAACATGAAATTTAAAGACAACCATAAGGCTCCTGCCGGTTGCCACAATACAATAATGATCATCTCATACATATTCATCATCACATTATGGCCATATCACATCACCAAACCCTGCAAAAACAAGTTAGACGTCTCTAATTTGGTTTGCATATTTTACGTGGTTTAGGGTTTTCGAGTAAGATCTAATCTACCTACGAACATGAACCACAACGGTGATACTAGTGTTGTCAATAGAAGAGTAAATTGAATCTTCACTATAGTAGGAGAGACAGACACCCGCAAAGCCACTTATGCAATACAAGTTGCATGTCGAGCGTGGAGCAAATCTCATGAACGCGGTCATGTAAAGTTAGCCCGAGCCGCTTCATCCCACTATGCCACAAAGATGCAAAGTACTCAAACTAAAGACAACATAAGCATCAACGCCCACAAAACCATTGTGTTCTACTCGTGCAACCATCTATGCATAGACACGGCTCTGATACCACTGTAGGATAACGTTGCATAGAAAACAAAAATTTTCCTATCGCGAACACGCAATCCAAGCCAAGATGCAATCTAGAAGACGGTAGCAACGAGGGGATGATCAAGACTAACCCTTGAAGAGATTCCAAAGCCTATAAGAGTAGGCTCTTATTGCTGCGGTAGACGATCACTTGCCGCTTGCAAAAGCGCGTAGAAGATCTTGATCACGATCGGTTCCGGCGCCACGAACGGGCAGCACCTCCGTACTCGGTCACACGTTCGGTTGTTGATGAAGACGACGTCCACCTCCCCGTTCCAGCGGGCAGCGGAAGTAGTAGCTCCTCTTGAATCCGACAGCACGACGGCGTGGTGTCGGTGGTGGTGGAGAAATCCGGCGGAGCTTCGCTTAAGCGTGCGGGATGTGGTGGAGGAGAGAGACCGCTAGGGTTTGGGGAGAGAGGGGGAGGCTAGGGCGCCGGCCAAGGGCAGCCCTAGGTGGTGCGGCCAAGAGTGGGCAGCCCCCTCCCTCTCCTCCTCATTATATAGGTGGAAATCCCCAAGTGTTGGTATCCAAGTCTTCGAATAAGACCCCAACAATGAAACCTCCCATATGTAGGGAAACCTACCCAAGGTGGGAATCCCACTTGGGGTGGGATTCCCCCCTTCCATGAGGGGGGTTGGCCGGCCACCCTAGGGGAGTCCACCTTGGACTCCTCCCCTTTAGGGTTGGCTGGCCATGCAAGGTGGAGTCCCTCCGGGACTCTACTTTCCATGGTGATTTCTTCCGGACTTTTCTAGAACCTTCTAGAACCTGCCATAAATGCACCGGATCATTTCCAAACTTGGAATATGACTTCCTATATATGAATCTTATTCTCCGGACCATTCCGGAACTCCTCGTGATGTCCGGGATCTCATCCGGGACTCCGAACAAATATTCGAACTCCATTCCATATTCAAGTACTACCATTTCAACATCCAACTTTAAGTGTGTCACCCTACGGTTCGTGAACTATGCGGACATGGTTGAGTACTCACTCCGACCAATAACCAATAGCGGGATCTGGAGATCCATAATGGCTCCCACATATTCAACGATGACTTTAGTGATCGAATGAACCATTCACATATGATACCAATTCCCTTTGTCACGCGATATTTTACTTGTCCGAGGTTTGATCATCGGTATCACACTATACCTTGTTCAACCTCGTCTCCTGACAAGTACTCTTTACTCGTACCGTGGTATGTGGTCTCTTATGAACTTATTCATATGCTTGCAAGACATTAGACGACATTCCACCGAGAGGGCCCAGAGTATATCTATCCGTCATCGGGATGGACAAATCCCACTGTTGATCCATATGCCTCAACTCATACTTTCCGGATACTTAATCCCACCTTTATAACCACCCATTTACGCAGTGGCGTTTGATGTAATCAAAGTACCTTTCCGGTATAAGTGATTTACATGATCTCATGGTCATAAGGACTAGGTAACTATGTATCGAAAGCTTATAGCAAATAACTTAATGACGTGATCTTATGCTACGCTTAATTGGGTGTGTCCATTACATCATTCATACAATGATATAACCTTGTTATTAATAACATCCAATGTTCATGATTATGAAACTAATCATCTATTAATCAACAAGCTAGTTAAGAGGCTTACTAGGGACTCTTTGTTTGTTTACATAACACACATGTATCAATGTTTCGGTTAATACAATTATAGCATGGTATGTAAACATTATCATAAACACAAAGATATATAATAACCATTTATTATTGCCTCTTGGGCATATCTCCAACAAGAACATGATGATTTTATCAATGTAAAAGAAAGGACCGGGGTCCACAGTTCACTAGAGGTGTCTCTCTATAAAGATAAATAAGATGTTGGGTGAACAAATTACAGCTGGGCAATTGACAGAATAAAGACCATACATGACAAGATGATTATTATGAGATTTGTTTGGGCATTACAACATAATACATAGACCGTAATCCAACTGCATCTATGACTAATAATCCATCTTCCGGTTATCATCCGAACCCCTTCCAGTATTAAGTTGCAAGCAATAGATTATCGCATTAAGCAATGTGTGTAAAGTAAACAATAGAATTATCCTTAGATAAAGCATTGTTGTTTTCTCCCTAGTAGCAACAACACATCTACAATCTTAGAAGTTATTGTCACTCTTCCAGATTACTAGAGGCATGAACCCAATATCGAGCATAAATACTCCCTCTTGGAGTTACAAGCATTTACTTGGCCAAAGCATCTACTAGCAACGGAGAGCATGCAAGATCACAAATAACATATGACAAATATATAATCGATCTCAACATAGTATTCAATATTCATCGGATCCCAACAAACACAACATGTAGCATTACATAAAGATGATCTTGATCATGATAAGCAACTCACAAGATCTAAACATGAATCATAGAAGTGATAAGACATCCATCTAGCTACTGCTATGGACCCGTAGTCCAGAGATGAACTACTCACACATCACTTCAGAGGGCGGTATGGCGATGTAGAGGCCTATGGTGATGATCTCCCTCTTCGGTAGGGTGCCGGGAAGAGCTTCAGAACCCTCCCGAGCTAGGGTCGGCGATGGCGGACGCGATGGAACTTTTCGTGGATGGAGGCTCGGGTATTTAGGTTTTCCCAGGATCATGAATAAATAGGCGGAAGGGCGAGGTCGGTGGGCCCGGGGCCCACACTACCCCATGGCGCGGCCAGGCCGGGCCACGCCATGGCCTGGTGTGGCCTCCCAGTGGCGCCCCATCATCTCTCCTCTGGACTCGGTCTTCATTACAGTAAAATAGGAACTTCCGCTTTTGTTTCGTCCAATTATGAGAATATCTCCTGTATAACTTTTGTCAAATACAAAACAGCAGAAAACAGGGAACTGGCACTTTGGCATCTTGTCAATAGGTTAGTGCCCAAAAAGGTACAAAAGTGCACCGAAGTGTAAGCAAAACATATATAAATTGGTGTAAAACAAGCATGGAGCATCAAAAATTAAATATACATTTGCAATCTATCAATCTCCACCTTCTCCAATGTCTTCATCATCATCACCATGACCAAGAGGGAGTAGTCCACCTATGGACTACGGGTTTGTGGCAGTAGCTTGATCTATTTCTCTCATTTTCTTCATAGTTCTTAGTGCTATATGAGTTGCCTATTGATACGTCTCCAACGTATCTATAATTTCTGATGTTCCATGCTTGTTTTATGACAATACCTACATGTTTTGCTCACACTTTATAATGTTTTATTGCGTTTTCCGGAACTAACCTATTAACGAGATGCCGAAGGGCCAGTTGCTGTTTTCTGTTGTTTTTGGTTCCAGAAAGGCTGTTCGGGCAATATTCTCGGAATTCAACGAAACGAAGACCCAACATCTTATTTTTCCCGGAACCTTCCAGAAGTCAAAGTGGGACCAGAGGGGTGCCCTGGGGGCCCCACACGTGGTGGCGCGCCCTGGCCGGGGCGCGCCTACTGTGAGGAGGCCCCGTGGCCCCTCCGACTCCGACTCTTCGCCTATTTAAGCTGTCCTGACCTAAAACATCGATACCATTTGACGAAACTCCAGAAAGACTCCAGGGGCGCCGCCGCCATCGCGAAACTCCGTTTCGGGGGACAAATCTCTGTTCCGGCACGCCGCCGGGACGGGGAAGTGCCCCCGGAAGCCATCTCCATCAACGCCACCGCCTCCATCATGCTCCGTGAGTAGTTCCCCCATGGACTACGGGTTCTAGCTGTAGCTAGTTGGTATTCTCTCCCCCATGTACTTCAATACAATGATCTCATGAGCTGCCTTACATGATTGAGATTCATCTGATGTAATCGGTGTTGTGTTTGTTGGGATCCGATGGATTGTTACATTATGATTAGTCTATCTATATAAGTTTGTGAAGTTATTGTTGCTGCAATCTTGTTATGTTTAATGCTTGTCACTAGGGCCCGAGTGGCATGATCTTAGATTTAAGCTCTATACTTATTGCTTAGATTGTATCTACAAGTTGTTTGCACATGTCTATGTCCGGAACCCGAGGCCCCAAAGTGACAGAAATTGGGACAACCGGAGGGGAAGGCGTAGGTATGAGGATCACATGTTTTCACCAAGTGTTAATGCTTTGCTCCGGTGCTCTATTAAAAGGAGTACCTTAATTACCAGTAGTTTCCCTTGAGGCCCGGCTGCCACCGGCTGGTTGGACAAAAGATGTTGTACAAGTTTCTCATTGCGAGCACGTATGACTATATATGGAAAACATGCCTACATGATTAATAATCTTGATGTTCTGTCTTAATGCTATTTCAATCCTATCAATTGCCCAACTGTAATTTGTTCACCCAACACTTGTTATTGGAGAGTTACCACTAGTGTAGATAGCTGGGAACCCCGGTCCATCTCTCATCATCATATACTCGTTCTTTATGTCATTGGAAGTAGTATTAACTATTTTCTGGTGCCATTGCCTCTGTGTTACTATTGCTGCTGTGTTACTGTTACTACTGCTCTCATATTACTGCTACTTTCACATCACCCCTGTTACTAGTGCTTTTCCAGGTGCAGCTGAATTGACAACTCAGTTGTTAAGGCTTATAAGTATTCTTTACCTCCCCTTGTGTCGAATCAATAAATTTGGGTTTTACTTCCCTCGAAGACTGTTGCGATCCCCTATACTTGTGGGTTATCAAGACTATTTTCTGGCGCCGTTGCCGGGGAGGCATAGCTCTACTCATAAGTTCACCTGGGGAGTACACTCCACCTCTCTCTCTGTTTTTTTTGTTTTGTTTAGTTTACTTTTGTCTAGTTTATTTTTGTCTTGTTTTATTTTCCCTATATACCCGAAAATCCATAAAAATTTGAAAAACCTAAAAATTAAAAACTGCTATTATGGGAGAACCTACAACCTATTTGGAGCTTATAGCATTATATAATAATTATAGAGAATCAAGAACGGGAAAAGTTATGAGTGCTGTGATAGAAAAATTAAATACAATTGCTAAAATCTTGCTTAAACGCCATGATATAAACTGTTGCTCTAAACAGGATACTAAACATCTTAAATTTCAATGTGGCTTTAGTGAGGAAGTTTTAATTAAGAACTATAATTGGAATAGCTATATTCATTTTGGGTTCGAAGAGGTAGAACAATTTGTCTTATTTATGGGAGCCTCTGAGATAGAATCATTCATGGTTAAAAATTATGAAACTTGTGTTGTTTGTAAGGACCTTAAAGATTATGTCTCTTCTATCCTTAATTTTTGCATAGAAAGCTACAGTGATAATCCTTATATCATTGATTATAAAGAGAGACTCATTAATGCACAAGAATGCACTCACAATTTGCAGGAACCAGTGGAAGAAGAAATTGATGAACCTGAAAGCTCATTGGATGAAAAAGAGGAGGAGAGTGATGAACAAAAGGAGGAAGAATGGATTAGCTACCCATGCCAACCTTCTAATGAGAGTAACTCTTTATCTCTTACACTATTTGATTGTCCTCCATGCTTACCGAAAGAGGATGAATGTTATGTTCCTGTGGATTCTCTTGAAATATTTCCTATGAGTAAAACTTGTGAGAATAATTATGCTACTGTCATTTATGATAATCCATGCTACTTTGATAAATCTTATGATAATGCTTTGTTTGTGCCTGATGTCGAAATGCATGGTACTAAAGAGTTTTGCTTGGCAAATGTTTATGATAAATCTCTAGATGATGGTCCTATGTTACTTGATAATATTAATTGTACTACTAATGAAAATGGGATTGGAGAGGTCTTGACTTTATCTATGAGTCCCATATCTTTTGAGATTGATCAATCATCTTGTTATATTATTGATAAAAGTGGGTTTGAAAGTTTTAATCCTATTATTTCTGAGCTTGATAAAAATTATGTGTTTATGGATCATGAAAAGCATGCTTTATGTGATAGTTATATTGTTGAGTTTATCCATGAAGCTACTGAAAATTATTATGAGAGAGGAAAATATGGTTGTAGAAATTTGCATGGTACTAAAACACCTCTCTATATGCTGAAAATTTTGAAGTTACTCTTGTTTTATCTTCTTATGCTTGTCACTTTGTTCTTCATGAATTTATTTGTGTACAAGATTCCTATGCATAGGAAGTGGGTTAGACTTAAATGTGTTTTGAATTTGCTTTTTGATGCTCTCTTTTGCTTCAACTCTTATTTCTTACGAGTGCATCATTAAAATTGTTGAGCCCATCTTAATGGCTATAAAGAAAGCACTTCTTGGGAGATAACCCATGTGTTTATTTTGCTACTGTTTTGTTGTGTCTTGGAAGTTGTTACTACTGTAGCAACCTCTCCTTATCTTTATTTTATTGCATTGTTGTGCCAAGTGAAGTCTCTAATAGAAGGTTGATGCTAGATTTGGATTTCTGCGCAGAAACAGATTTCTATCTGTCACGAATTTTAGTAGATCTCTCTGTAGGAAACTCAGAAAAATCTGCCAATTTACGTGCGTGATCCTCAGATATGTACGCAACTTGCATTATTTTTAGGTTTTCTGATTTGAGCAACGGAAGTACCTCGTAAAAATTCGTGTTTACTGGCTGTTCTGTTTTGGCAGATTCTGTCTCTGTTTTTTGCATTGTCTCTTGTGGACTTTAAGTGAGGCTTTCTAGACGTGGAGAGCTGTAGCTAATGTTTTATTGAGTTCTTGCAATGTGTCACTACAGGACCAAAGTGGATTAAAGTTTTTTGAGTACTAACCCCTCTAATGAAGTTTATGAGAAGTTTGGTGTGAAGGAAGTTTTCAAGGGTCAAAAGAGGAGGATGATATATGATCAAGAAGAGTGAAAAGTCTAAGCTTGGCCCCCGTGGTTCATCCCTGCATATTTCAAGAAGACTCAAGCGTCTAAGCTTGGGGATGCCCAAGGCATCCCCTTCTTCATCAACTTATCAGGTTTCTTCTATTGAAACTATATTTTTATTCGGTCACATCATATGTGCTTTACTTGGAGCGTCTGTTTGTTTTTGTTTGTGTTTGAATAAATTTGGATCCTAGCAATCCTTGTGTGGGAGAGAGACACGCTCCGCTTTTTCATATGAACACTGGTGTTCTTCATTTTACTTTTAATGTTCATGGCGGAGTTGAAAACTATTGCACTTATCGTTATTCGGTTGGAAACAAAAAATGCTTCATATTGTCTTGGATAATTTGATACTTGGCAATTGTTTTGAGCTCTCAAGTAGATCATGTTTCTCTTGCATCATGTAGTTTAAACCTATTAGTGGAGAACTACCGTAGAGCTTGTTGAAATTGGTTTGCATGATTGGTCTCTCTAAGGTCTAGATATTTTCTGGTAAAAGTGTTTGAGCAACAAGGAAGACAGTGTAGAGTCTTATAATGCTTGCAATATGTTCTTATGTAAGTTTTGCTGTACCGGTTCATACTTGTGTTTGCTTCAAACAACCTTGCTAGCCAAAGCCTTGTACTGAGAGGAAATGCTTCTCGTGCATCCAAAACCTTGAGCCAAAACCTATGCCATTTGTGTCCACCATATCTACCTACTATGTGGTATTTCCTGCCATTCCAAGTAAATACTTCATGTGCTACCTTTAAACAATTCAAAAGCTATTATCTCTTATTTGTGTCAATGTTTTATAGCTCATGAGGAAGTATGTGGTGTTTTATCTTTCGATCTTGTCATTTACTTCTGACAGACTTTCACAATGGACTAGTGGCTCATCCGCTTATCCAATAATTTTGCAAAAAGAGCTGGCAATGGGGTTCCCAGCCCCAATTAATTACAACTTTCACTAATAATTCTCTTCACGTGTTTTGCTCTGATCTATCAGTAAGCAACTTAATTTTGCAAATAGACACTCCTCCATGGTATGTGAATGTTGGAAGGCACCCGAGGATTCGGTTAGCCATGGCTTGTGTAAGCAAAAGGTTGGGAGGAGTGTCATCTAATAAATAAAACTAAAATACATGTGTAAACAAAAGAGAAGAGGGATGATCTACCTTGCTGGTAGAGATAACGTCCTTCATGGGAGCCGCTCTTGAAAGTCTGGTTGATGAGGTAGTTAGAGTACCCGCTACCATTCGTTGACAACAACAAACACCTCTCAAAACTTTACTTTTATGCTCTCTATATGATTTCAAAACTTGAAAAGCTCTAGCACATGATTTTATCCCTGCTTCCCTCTGCGAAGGGCCATTCTTTTACTTTTATGTTGAGTCAGTTTACCTACTTCCTTCTATCTTAGAAGCAAACACTTGTGTCAACTGTGCATTGATTCTTACATACTTGCTTATTTGCATTCATCATATTACTTTGTGTTGACAATTATCCATGAGATATGCATGTTGAAAGTTGAAAGCAACTGCTGAAACTTAAATCTGTGTTGCTTCAATGCCTTTACTTTGAATTTATTGCTTTATGGGTTAACTCTTATGCAAGACTTTTGATGCTTGTCTTGAAAGTACTATTCATGAAAAGTTTTGCTATATGTTATCTATTTGTTAGCAAATATAGATCATTGCCTTGAGTCACTTCGTTCATCTCATATGCTTTGCAATAGTATGATTAAGATTATGTTGGTAGCATGTCACTTCAGAAATTATTCTTTTTATCGTTTACCTACTCGAGGGCGAGTAGGAACTAAGCTTGGGGATGCTTGATACGTCTCCAACGTATCTATAATTTCTGATGTTCCATGCTTGTTTTATGACAATACCTACATGTTTTGCTCACACTTTATAATGTTTTATTGCGTTTTCCGGAACTAACCTATTAACGAGATGCCGAAGGGCCGTTTTCTGCTGTTTTTGGTTCCAGAAAGGCTGTTCGGGCAATATTCTCGGAATTCAACGAAACGAAGACCCAACATCTTATTTTTCCCGGAACCTTCCAGAAAGTCAAAGTGGGACCAGAGGGGTGCCCTAGGGGCCCCACACGTGGTGGCGGCGCGGCCCTGGCCGCGCCCCTATGTGAGGGGGCCCCGTGGCCCCTCCGACTCCGACTCTTCGCCTATTTAAGCCGTCCGACCTAAAACATCGATACCAATTGACGAAACTCCAGAAAGACTCCAGGGGCGCCGCCGCCATCGCGAAACTCCGTTTCGGGGGACAGAATCTCTGTTCCGGCACGCCGCCGGGACGGGGAAGTGCCCCCGGAAGCCATCTCCATCAACGCCACCGCCTCCATCATGCTCCGTGAGTAGTTCCCCCATGGACTACGGGTTCTAGCTGTAGCTAGTTGGTATTCTCTCCCCCATGTACTTCAATACAATGATCTCATGAGCTGCCTTACATGATTGAGATTCATCTGATGTAATCGGTGTTGTGTTTGTTGGGATCCGATGGATTGTTACATTATGATTAGTCTATCTATATAAGTTTGTGAAGTTATTGTTGCTGCAATCTTGTTATGTTTAATGCTTGTCACTAGGGCCCGAGTGGCATGATCTTAGATTTAAGCTCTATACTTATTGCTTAGATTGTATCTACAAGTTGTTTGCACATGTCTATGTCCGGAACCCGAGGCCCCAAACACTACAAGAAAAGTTCTGATAGACAACGTCTCAAAATCGTCCGCTAAGGGGTATTTTTCGTCGCCTATGGGCCTAACCCGACGATATGGGTTCCGTTGTGGAAACTGCGTCAGGCAAAGTCCAACGACGATTTTTTCGGTCCGTCGCGCTTGGGCGCCCTTCCGCCACGGAAAATCGGACCGTTGCGGAAGTGTTTTCGGGAGCCCGTTGACTGCTGACGTCATGCAAACTGACACGTGGCAGACGCCGTTAACTGCCAGTTAACGGCGTTAACCGGCTGAAACCCCGTGGTAGATGGTAGGCCCACACGAGGCCTGCCACGTCTTAAGCGGGCCGGGCCAGATGACATAGTTTGACCGGTCAACTATATAGGGCCCATTAGTTACGTGGGCCGGGCCTAACCTCTAAGGTTGACTGGTCAAAACTTAAATGGGCCGGCCCATTTAACATGTGGGGTCCACCTTACAGCAACTGGGCCGGCCCAAGAAGCAAGTGGACCGGGCCAAAACACAGGTGGGTCCCACTTTCCTGTTAAAGGCCGGCCCATTTAGTGTGTGGGGTCCACCGTATAGCAAATGGGCCCAACAAGCTAGTGGGCCGGGCCAAAAACACAGGTGGGTTTCCAGTTAAAGGGCCGGCCCATTTCGTTTGTGGGGTCCACCATACAGCAAGTGGGCCGCCCAACAAAATAGTGGGCCGGGCCAAACAGGTGGGTCCCACTTTCGTTAAAGGGCGGCCCATTTAGTATGTGGGGTCCACCATATAGCAAGTGGTGGCCAAAGAAGATAGTGGGCGGCCAAAAACACAGTGGGTCCCACTTTCCGGTAAAGGGCCGGCAATTAGTATGAGGGGTCCACCATATAGCAGGTGGGCCCCAACAAGATAGTGGGCCGGGCCAAAATCACAGGTGGGTCCCACTTTCCTCTTAAAGGGCCGGCCCATTTAGTATGTGGGACCACCATATAGCAAGTGGGCCGGCCCAACAAGATAGTGGGCCGGGCCAAAAACACATGTGGGTCCCACTTTCCTGTTAAAGGGCCGGCCCAACTAGTATGTGGGTTCCACCATATAGCAAGTGGGCCCAACAAGATAGTGGGCGGGCCAAAAACACAGGTGGGTCCCACTTTCCTCTTAAAGGGCCGGCCAATTTATTATGTGGGGTCCACCAAAAAGCAAATGGGCTGGCCCAACTAATTAGTGGGCCGGCCCAGTAGTTGGTGGGGTCCACCTTAAAGCAAGTGGGCCAGCCCAATTAGTGTGTGGGTCCACCGTAAATCAAATGGGCTGGCCCAAGAAGTAAGTGGGCCAGCCCGTTTAAGTTGCTGTTTATATGCCGGCATAATATGCGCTTTAGGATTTTGCGGGCAGGCACATATGTGATTTCGCTTAATTGGGCCGTTTAAGGGATTGGAATTCGTGATTTAGATACTGAGAATATTTACGCAGCATTGATTTCTCTCGGATAGCCTCACTTACCACAAGCACCAAAGAAAAAATGCGCGAAAGAACTATAAAAACTAACTAAATATTACATCAGCTGCAAGGCATTGAAAAAAATATTACAGAACCCAGAGAAATTGAATGGTAATTAAACCTAGCAATACAATGAAGCGATCCGGCAATCTTTTAAGTTGTCCATGCAGCACCTATATCTGAAACAAAGACATTACAAGTTAAGACAGCAACAATGGAAAGGCAAAGACACTACAATATTGTTTGGCAAAGAATTTGGAACTCATCATTTCGTCGTTATAACAAGATCATTGTAATGCGCACAATAAGCAAACAAAGAGTGCATGCCGCATACCAACAGCCAATATAACAGAGCATGTTAGAATGAAACAACAGACTTACTACTGTCGAGTCCCATGCAAACCAACATGTTCAGGGAGTACAAAATTGGCATGAACAACATAGTAGCAGGCTATAAATTTTGTAACAACGACTGAGCAAGATGAAGTTATGATGGCTACATCTACAGAGCAGGGAATGTAAACCAAAAATAGAAGTTACGATGGCAAAAGCTAAAGAGGAGGGAATGTGAACCAACATGTGCCAAGTGCAATTACTTCACTTTGGCCGTGAACTAAATAATACTCCTGAACTTATAGTGAAGGGGATGCAAATCAAGATGTTTCGGGATATAAACTTGTAATGAGCAACACATGGAGGATAGTTAATGCTGGAGCTTAGGATGGACCAGATACAGAATATAGTGGGATCACCTGTGAACTTGTATAAGAGGGAATGCAAACCAATATGTTCAGCTTTCCATATGTGAGCGTCATGCCAAGTCAGAGAAACAAGTCAATAATGCAGCTTTTGAAGAACAAGATGGCACGCAAAATTATTATCTAGTAGTATGACAAGTTTATTTGTACTACAGGCTAGATAGCAGAGTGATAGCATGCCAAACTAAGTCCTTACTTTGTTAGCTTACAATGAACTAGATACAAAACAATGGCATCACCTGTAGTACAGGGAATGCAAGCCAACATGTTCATGGAGTAAAAAATTGGCACAAACAACATAGTAGCAGGCCATAATTTTTGTAACAACGACTGAGCAAGATAAAGTTATGATGGCTAGATCTACAGAGCAGGGAATGTAAACCAAATATAGAAGTTACGATGCCAAAAGCTATAGAGCAGGGAATGCGAACCAACATGTGCAATTACTTAAAATTGGCCATGAACTAAATAATAGCAGGATGTTACTATAATACCTACAGTATAATTTTTGTAACAACGACTGAGCAAGATAGAAGTTATGATGGCTACATCTACAGAGCAGGGAATGCAAACCAAAATGTTCAATCGCTTAAAGTTAGCAATGAAGTAGAAAATAGCAACGTGTTACGGTCATAGCTAGGAATGAACTAAAAGAGCTTCAGACAAACAAGCATCTGAACCCAGAACATGGCGCTAAAACAAGGGACTTACATTAGGAGAAGCACTCTGTGGGAGTCACAGCAGATCTTCCTGGGGTTGATAGATCCGGTGATGAAGTACGCTACATGTGCTACTTGGGGTTGGAGAGACGGCCATTACACTTCATGGTTACTCATCTCATCTGCAAAAACGTAACGGCGCGTCGTTAGCACAAACAGGTTCCCCCAAGATTAAACAAGAACTTGCAGGCAAGCAATAGAAAAGCGACAGTAGAAGAGTTTAGATCATGCACTGCGCCGGTGAAGCAGATCCGGTTCATGCACAGCGGTGTCGGTGAGCAAGATCCGATGCGGTGGACGACGGATCCGGCGAAGCGGCTCCGGCGGGGTGGACGATACCGCAGCTGAAGCGACTGCGGTAGACTGCTGGATGAGCATATGGTTTCGAGGTTCGGCGGGGATGATCCGGTCCGGTTGATGACGGCGTCGATGAAGCGGCTCCGGCAGGCAGCCGGATGACGAGGATCGCGAGGGCTCGGGTAGGCCAGGGAAGTCCGGCGGGGATGTTCCGGTGCGGTGGTCGTGGAGGTGGTAGAGAGAGGGACTTGAGAAGTTCCGGTGGGTGGTCTCAGATGAGAGACTGAAGGAAATGTATTTTTTTTGGGAGGGTTTCCGGGCTAGGGAGGTGGTGATCGAAAAAATGACGGGCAAACCCCTCACCAACCGACTTTGCTGTCATCTCCACAGGGGTAGAATGGGAATTTGGAAGCGTGTGAAATTTTTGTATTTTGTGGGCGGGAAGTTTTGCCGCTATGAGATTTTGAATTTCGCTAAGGTACAAGTATAATGATAAAAAATTGTGACACCGTACTAGTACCTCTGTTCATGGCCGAGTGCAAAATCAAATCATCATCACGTTGAATATAGGTCACTACCATGATCATGATCTATCTTCTTAATCCCATTCAAAAATGCGTTTGAAATATTTCAGGATTGGTGGGAGATTTTGCCGCCCGACAGAGATTAAATTAAACCACACGTTCGACAATTCAAACTTGAGACCTTGGCTATGATACCATTTAAGTTCGAACTGATTCAAAAAAGGCTAGGCAATTAATTTATATAACATCCACAGGAACAACTACCAAGTTGATCCCAACCGCAGATAAATGCATCCACCAACAAAAGTCTGAACGGTGCCTTAATCTAAGGAAACATTTCACAAGACCAATGTACTCACTATGTTAGTGTTCATCTCCAATTATCTATGGCATTTTCTTAGTCTTTGGGAGATTATAACGAACTTGATTGGCCTCGTGCAGTAGGGCATCACATGCTTCTAATCTCGATCTCAACATGTCAACTTTTGTTCTTAGCATAGCTGTTGCAACTCGTTCTACTTGGAGTTGTTCCTCCAAAACTTGAGCAGAGAAAGACTTGGACTTGGGCTTCAAAACCCAGCATTTCGCAGGAAAGAGTTTTTGGTGATATCTTTATCTTTCCCGGGTTTTGCCATCTCAAATTTCATATTAGCCAGACAAGTTTTGAGTTGTGTAAAAAGAAAAGTTATTACAGAGAAAAATGCAGATGGTAGATTTAATGTGTACGAACTACTTTTAATCATACAAGTTGACATGCCTGACTATAATAAGGACCATCTATCTTGCTAGCAGGCATAATTATTAATGGGCTACCATGTACGGGAACCGTATCCTCTAACGTGAAGGAGCTAAGTCAGGAAAAATAAAGAAGCAAAGTCAGGCTTCTGTAGCATAAGTACAAGGTTATGCACTGTCTTTAACTAATAAAGGTGATTACTGTAGATGTTTAAAAACTAAACTAAATTTTATTACACCATAATTTTCTCTGCATGTAATTACTTCAAATGCAAGACACAAGTTTGTATTGTGCAAATTAATTTAAATTATTTGGATTTTAGACATATGGTTTGGGGGAAGGAAAGTTAGAGTACTGTAGCTTCTCTAACTTTTCACCTTCAAGTTAGAGTACTGTAGCTTCTCTAACTTTTCACCCATGTACGTAGTCCTTCCAAGAAACAGCCGTTATTGCATTACGAGCAGAAAATAGTTCACACGTGCGCTCAGATTCAAATTTTCAGCATGCAGTCGATTTATGGTTTAATTGAAGTACACATCAGGAAATTATTTCACACAAAATACAGCAGCCACATGGAACATATCTAATTTTAGTACAACAACAAAATTTGCAATTATTACAGACCACGAAATTTTGAACGAAATTTTGAGCAGTAATTAGTTACAGCATTGGCATCAGCAGTCCACTTGACTGAACAACAGAATCAAAGTTTATTTAGACACCTTCAATTCCCAGACACATCACAACTGGCTTACCATGACAAGTGCATAGGAGATTCTTTAGAACATTTTCTGTCAAAGTTTGCCTATTTTTCAATTCATGTATCTCTTGGCGTGTCTTGGCAATTAATTCATCAGCATCTTTGTTTTCCCGCCCAAATATATCAACTGCCTCTTGGAGTGCATCCCCGAAATCTCTTTGTGCCGGATTAAGTTGACCAATAGATACCATGGGCCTATGCGAGCAATATGCACTCTCACTGCTGCTTTGTGAAACATCAATACTTGAGGCATTGGCCCTTGCTTCTGGCATTGTAGCTTTATTTGAAGCCTGAAATTTAGATAAAACAAGTTACAACATCATATGATGCAATAAAAGACCTCCAATTTCAAGAACATCATTGAGCTGATATAACACAACAAGCAATCAAAAATAGAGCCTCGTACATCTATTTCTTCTGGAATGGTTGGTGTACCGGACTCAGTGGACCAATGAGAGCACGTGCCACTGTCACTGTTGCTCTGTGAAATGACCGCAACACTTGATAAATGGGTTGTCCCTACTGACATTACAGCTTTGTTTGCAGGCTGAAACTAAGACAAAACAAGTTAAAATGCAATACAATACAAGGCAAACAAACAGCATTGTTGACATAATTTTGAAAGAACCATGGGCAGATACAACAAAGAAACCAGTTAAGCCACATGCCTCTTAGAACAAACCAAACTAGATCATGGCGATGATGTATACAATGAACCAAGCAACTAGACATCATGTGCCCAATAACGAAGCCAGGTCACTGCACAGAAGAAATCTAGCAAATAGCCAAATACAGTCAAAAGATGTGCATGTTGGATTTGATACTATTAGGAAAATAATGTATGATTGATTTAAGCATGACTCAGATAGTGCCTTCGACATCGCAGAAGGTCAATGCAACAATTAATTGTATGGCTTGTATGAAGTGCCATAACATTTAAATTAAGCATAACGAGGCATTGCTTAATCTGAGAACTGAGTGCTAGCTCAGTGGCAAGGCTTGCGAGTGCGCAGCCAGCCCACCCGGGTTCGAGTCCCAACAGGACCGAATTAAACGGGGTGTTATCTAGCGCGTATAAATTCGCTGCTAGAGAGGTCTCATCATCTATCTCACAACGTATAGACAAGGGAGGGAATCTTCCTACGTTGGTCAACGTTTAGGCAATGCTTAATCTTGAATTCATGATCAAACTCAAACAAAAAAGGGCATATAACAAGTAGCACCATGTGCATCATGTATAATAGATTACTAGAAACTGAATGAAGCAATTGAACATGGAGCGTATTATATAAACAGCCAGATCATTTGAATATGGATATACCACATCATGTCAATGGGACTCAGAAAAACAAAGCTAGACATTTAAACAAGTAATATAACTATTTTTTCACCATGTTTCAAGTAGAATAGGAAGCTAGGTTAGGAATAAAGCAATCATGTTTCAAGTAGAATAGGAAGCTAGGTTAGGAATAAAGCAATAAAAAAACACAAAGTGCATCATTTCAGCTAGGATCATTTCTATCAAACTTCATGCACTAGCCATGGAACAACAGGCAAACTCAATGAAGCAACAGGCAAAAAATTAACATAATAGAATTTCAGGACTTGTATTAACATAGCCAAATCATGTAACTTATACCCAGGCATGCCGGATGCCAGATGGGTCAAAGGCAGTGTGCAATGTTCCATATGGTCATTGTTTATATTTTATTAGATTCCATTAGGCAACTTAGGTAGTGCAACATACAGAAAATGATGCAATTGAACTATGCACAGGAGGTAAATTAACATTCCAAAAAAAACAGGGAACTTACGTGAGCTTTTTTTTGAGTCACACGGACCTCATCGGGTACTTGGACAGAAGAACCTGGTGCCTCACTGTTTCTCCTCTGCATGAAGGAGAGGCCAATTGTAAACAGAAACAGGTCCAAGATATAGAAGTTTGCATTAAGCAATATACAAAAAACAGCAGGTACTTACATGATTATAGGCGAGCTTTACTCTACGTTTATGAGTGTAAGATGTGCCTGCTGCACGTGTAATAATAACAAACAGTTACGAGTCACGGCTTTGCTATAATTAAATTGACACCAAATAGTAGTAGAAGCCATGGTTCAAAAAAGCGTACGCCTAGGTACGCTTAAGCGCGCTTAAGCGCTGAGCGGTTGTCTTCCGCTTCGCTTTTGGCCTAAGCGTTCGATTAAGCGAGACAGGGAATCTGGTCGTGTTTTGTGCTAGAATCTCCTCTATGCGAGTGTTGGTGTGTTGCCTGTGTTGCTCTGCTCCTTGCTCGATGCATTGATGGTGATTAGGTCTGGCTTAGCTGCTTGCTACTCCTCTACTGCTTAGCTGCTTGCTACTCCAGTAAAGCTTAGCTGCTTGTTTGTGTTTGTTACATTGTTTGCTTAGCTGCTTGTGTGTTTATAAGAAATTGGAGCAAAACCGAGGCTAACCAAGGTATTAATCCCCGTATTCCTCAGAAATGTAGCATTACATGCTTAGGATACAAATTTACAGCATATTATAGGGGTATATGTGCCCATCTTGACTTCCCTGTTTCATGTTCGTACGATTTTAGCCTGAGCGCTTAAGCGGCGCTTAAGCTCGCTTAAGCAGCAGTTCCTCTAAGCAGTGCCTCACCGCTCGCTTAGCGCCTAGCGCTTTTTTGAACCTTGGTAGAAGCATTATGACGTGCATAAACATGTAATACAGGATCGCAGAAAGATATCAAACATGATGTAACTAGAGCAGTAGCCTACGGCCAAATAGTGAGAAATTGTAATCGTGTCAATTGTGGACTTGTATAGCCTACCCCAACTTGTTTGGGAATAAAGGCTTTGTTGTTGTTGTTGTTGTCAATCGTGGACATGTAGAGCATTCAACGGCTCATGATTGGTGGCTCATATTTTGTAGAGTTTCAGCGAATGGGTGGGTTAGGTTACTCAGACCACCACACTGTATTTATATCATCTGAGTTAGGGTTACAATACTACTGGACATGGGCCTCTATGGGCCTCACACTGGATACAATATTACTACAGCGCTACTACTAAACTCACTCATGGTAACACACCCCCTCAAGATGATCATGGGTAAACAACCATGGCCATCTTGCAACAACAACATGACACATATGACAACTACCAGTAATGAACATTCAGCATAACTCCTAGGATACATGACAGCATTGCACTTTCCATCATCTTGTCATCTCGATTCATCTCTTCATCAGCAGCGAAGATATCCAGCTTCAACCATCTGGGATACGCACAACTCCTAACCATACACGTCCTCAACAACCCCGGCTGCCTCACCACACAAGTTCCGCAGAACCATCCACACTCGCCTCAATGTCCTCAGCCTCTCTTCTCCACTCTGCCCGGCCACCTCTTCCGTCTCTCCCACAAACCCCCAGCCAACTCCTGCCTCAACCATCCACTCCTCAAGCACCCATGCCTATCCCCCGGTCAGGCCTCAACCAGTCTCACCTCAGGCACGCATGCCTTTCCCCTGGACATATCCACAACCATCACCATCACCACTAAACCGCAGCCTCATCAACTCCATCACGACTCAACCGCAGCCTCATCAACTCCATCACCACATATCCTCACAGCCTCACATCTCCATTTTCTCCTCACTTCCACTCGGATGGCGCCTCGTCTGCGCGCCCTGGCCAACCTGGCGTACGGCACCTGGCCACATCGACCGGCTCGCGCTGGTCAACGTCCAGCACCAACCTCCGGCTCCGCCCTGCGCTCAAAGGCTCGCCCCACTCCGCACGCCTCCAACTTCTGCCCCTCACACGGATCCAGATCTCTCTGCCACGGATTCACTTCCTCTTCTCTCCTTTCTAAACCAAAACGATCTTCACCCTCTTCTTTCTCCCCGCGCGAGCAGCCGCCGATCTCACACAGCTCACATCGCTGTGTGTGATAGCCGCAACCGACGCAGAGCACCTGATGCGGCCTCCCGCCGCCTGGATTTCTACATCTCAACGGTGGGTTTTGTGATCAAAGGAAGAACTTGTTTGGTACTGTTTGTGGCGGCTAGCAGGAAGGAAACCTAGGCTCTGATACCATGTAGAGTTTCAGCGAATGGGTGGGTTTGGTCACGGAAAAACATACTTATGCGTCGTGTTTAAACCTAAAGGATGAGGTGGTTATCAACGAAAGCACTTGTAAGTTAGAAATATAGCACGAATTCAGAAATACAGTCAGCTGCAATACTCCTAACAGAACAAAACGCGCAGGGATGTCTGGTTACCTATTTCTGGGCGGCGTTTAGACGTGTTCCGCGTTCTTACGGGTGACGTGGAGGTCGGCGAGGGGACTGCTGTTGCGGTGGGTGCCGGGGAAGCAGATCTTGGGGGGTCGGAGAAGGACATGCTGGGCGGTCGATGAAGTGTTCAGCGCGCCGGCCGAACTAGAAGGTCGGTGAAGCAGATGATGTGCAGTGCACGGTGGCGTCGGTGTCGGCGAAGCTGGTCAGGTGCGGTGGTCGATAGAGTCGGCGAACGAGATACGGTGCGGTGGACGCCGGAGTAGGTGCGGATAGGGCAGCCTCGGGGTTTGAAGCCGTGGCAGCTTGAACGGCGAAGTGCGGCGGCCGGGAAGATCTGGAGGTAGGCAAGAGGGGCGGTTTCTCTGAGGGCTTGCGGGCGAAACTAGGGCGAAGCTGGGCGATAGAGGAGTAGAAGGGAATTTCGCAGTCCTTCTTTTGAGGAAAAAAATATTCGCAGATCTGAAACTTTGCGGCGCGAGATATTTGGGCGTTGGCGGGGAATTTTACCGCTCGATGATATTAAATTTTGGCTGCAGTAGGTTTTTTTTTAGAGTATGTAATAATAATAAATAGTAGGCCCTACTAGTACTGTACGTCTGTTCAGGAATCCAAGGGGGTAGAGGTAGAGGTATAGATATATAGACAATATAGAGATATAAGAAATGGCGGGGGCTAGCGGAAATGCACTTTGCCTCATAGGAGCATATGCTCCCATTATGTGAATCCATATTTCAAAGTGTCAAAAAATTCTAAACTAAAATTTTACATGTATATCTAGACATTTTATGTTGGTACACAAGTTTTCTCACAAAAAAATTATGTGGCTCCTATAAAAAAGACAAATTTTGATGTTGTAACACGACTACGTACAGTATATTTTTTGCCTTTTTTTACACGCCACACAAAATGTCGTTTTTCCACGAAAACTTGTGAACGAACATATGATGTCACAATGTATACCAAAAAAATTAACATTTATATAATTTTTTTAATCATTTTCTATAATTGGTGCATATGCACGCGTGTGCCAAAACGCCACCTCCGCAGGCTAGGAGTTTCTAAACTTCTTATGGCACATCAAATAAAATGTTGTTCAAACAATAATAATAATGTGCTTATGATTGTTACTCCCTTCCACCATGAATAAAGTCCACATCGGTTTCGTGTCAAACTTTGACTCGAGATTTAGGTACCCACATGATAGTGCTAGTATCATAGCTAGTATCATACACATTGGTCCCACAAAAATGTTGATCTGGCAGCTAATTAAGTAGGAGAGAGGAGATTAGTGTAACATAGGTAGATACTGTATCATAGCGCAAACAACGAGAAAACTTAATGCTAAACAAATCTTGTACACAAATTTGCATTGAGATTCTAAAAAATAATAAATGTAGCATTACTATGATACTACTCCATGATACTACCCACTATAGAAATAGTATGACCAGCCTAATTTTATGACATCCGCAAAATATACCATTGGAAAGTTCATCGAAACAAGCATCCGATGATATAGTTTTGAATGACATGCAACTCATAATTGGCGGGCCCAAGTATTAGTCTAAGTTTGCCTCTGAAAACAAATTGGCATTGTACTCTAGGACAAAGGGAGACTACTCGCAATGGCAATATCATAAGTAGTATCATGCACTACATGCATGCAAAATGTTGATGTGTCATATCAGTTAATGATGAAAGAGACGATAGTGGTATCATAGGTAGATATCGTATCATATCATGTAGAACTAGAAAAATTACTGCCAAACAAATCTTGTACACACTTTTGTATTGAGATTCTACAAATCCCTAAATACATGTAACATATTATACTACTACATGATGATAATATGGACTGTGAAAATAATATTGTACATTAGTATCATATGTATGATACTATTATATGATACTCCCCATTGTGACTAGTCTAATAATAACAATAGTACTCAAATTTGTCTTGTCCCTCGGGTGTTTAGAAGTATATGTTCGGTCCCTCACGTATTTAAGAATTATGTTTGGCCCCTCAACTCTAATGTGGTCAAAATTGAGCACTTGAACACTTAGTTAGGTCTAGCAATGATAAAAACTTGATTGGTCTGTTTATTATTTGTTATGTGGCACGGCGGCAAAGCATTTTGCTAAATCTCAAGCACACATAGTTGGGGTCCATTAGAGGGACTAATTAAATCAAAGTACAATGGATTATGAAAGCAGGTTTTATCATTGATTAGCTTTGCAACGGCCTATCAACTGTAAGTGTTGCATGTGTTCTAAAGAACTATGTTCATCGTCACAGATCAAGAGGAGTACGCAGTGGAGGACGCACAAAACAACCGTAGGCCAGGTGGGCACACCTTACTAATTTTCTTTTTTCCACTTTATATGTGATAATTTTTTACATAATTAATTAACTAAAACATTTTAAAATAGGGTGGGCCATTCAACCCAAACACCATGTTGCGTACGTCGCTGAGGGTAAGGGGTAGTCTAAGGGGGCAATGTAAGACCTAATTAAGTGTTTGAGGTTAGTTATGGACCGCTGTTATACCTAATTGTGTTTGAGGTTAGTTAGGGACCTTATTATACATAATTAAGTGTTAGAGGTGAGTTCAAATAATAATATATAGTTGGGGTCTAAAGTTCACCAACGTATGCAACACACGAGCTGCCAAATGTGTACTTAATTAACCCTATTAGGAAAACACAAGATTATCTCATTCAACAAAATATTAGGAAAGTGTATCACAATTGTATTTATCCCTTATCTCTCTCATGTTAACCGAGACAAGAGTTCGTTCTAGGTCAGCTCTACGACAATTAGCGTCGCAAGGGTGGTAACATAGGTGTGCAGTTGCGAAAGTTTTTTCCCAAGTTATCGACTTCCTCAATCCACACTTAATATTTGTGCATGCGGGCCTAAGTATATGGTACTACTTAGTTCTATTCCTAGTATATATGTTGGGTGACTTAGAAAAATCATACTTCGTACATGATTCCTTCGAAAATCCTTTAGGGCTTCTTTGATTCATATTAGGTTGGTATAAGATAATAGGATTTAGATCTTATAGGAATATTTCCTACACTAGTAGTTTGATTCATATGAACATATCCAATAGGAAATAATCCTATAGGAATCATCAAGTAGTGCAAATCCTAGTATAGGATTAAATATTTGGTCCTACCTCATGGAAAAATTCATTTGGCGCAATCAAACGCAACTCATCTTATTATAGGATTTAACTACACATGTCATCCCAAATCCCAATCCTACATTCCTACTCCTATGATTTCCCTATCCTGTGAATGAAAGGAGCCCTTAAAATCAAACTATCCCGCACCTCGTCGATTCGTATAAAACCGACTCTAGCCAACAACTCTTCGCCCGACCTTTCTTCTTCACCATCAGGCCACCACACACTGTCATTTTCCATTGCAACGCATTTAGGGTGTGTTCGGTTCCAGAACCAAGTGGAATGGAATGGAACCGTTCCGCACCTAGAGCCCATTCTTGTGTTCGGTTGTGGAATGGAACGGAACCGAGTGGTTCCTCGAAAGGGAATATTCTCCCCATATGCAGAATGCACCCATTCCACCGAATCGGTGGAATGTGGTGGAACGGCTGTTACTTAGCCGCTATTAATTACAAAGCACTTCACTAATCCAACCAAAAAAATTATTAGTTGTTGTTAATTATGATTTTGAGATTAAAAAGGCCACTATTAATTACGATATTTAGACAAAAGATTAAACTTTAACTTCATTCCGTTCTACTCTCCAAATTCCCCGACCATACAAAAAATAACATTAATTACGATTTTAAGATTAAAAAGGCCATTAGGCGTTGTTAATTACGATTTTAAGATTTAAAAGGCTATTTGCCATTGTTAATTACGATTCTTAGACAAAAGTTTAGTTTAACCACATTCCGTTCTGCTCTCCAATTCCTCCAACCGAACAAAAAACAGTACCATTCTGTACCTCCTTTTTGTCCAAACCGAACGCGGGGATGGAACCATTCCATTCCTCTGGAAAGGAACCATTCCTTACTAAAATCTTCTTGTGCCACCTCCCAGTTTAAAGGCCTACTCGCATAACCCTACAGCTCTGCACTCGCGTGGGCAACCGAACACACCTACATCATCAATGCCCCGCGTACTTATCCGCACCGCCTACAGCTCTGCACTCCTATGACCTATCCATGGCTGGGCAGTCAAAAAAAGCTGCGTCACCTGGGAAATCAACAAGCCGCGCAAGCAAGTCGCAAGCATCATAAATTCCGAATCAATGCCTAGCTACAGTCTACCTGGCCTCCTCCCAACTCATTGTCCTTGAGGCCTTAACAAAGCCTTCTAAAAGGGTTTTATCAAAATATTCCATATGGATTAGTAAAAAAACGCACCTGCTAAAGATTCATATATGCCCATTTGAATCTTGGTCAAATCCTAGGTTTGACCATGATTTAAACAAGTTTAAAACATGAATATGAAAATTAAGCATGTATCCTTCGTAGTCACTCCAAAATGAAGCTCTTGAGAGGGTTTTTGAAATTTCCATGTTTGAAACCAAAAACCACGTACTTCTCTTCATGCATGCTTGACTTCATAAGACAGAGTTGAGGGCTAGGGTAGCTAGATACATGATGTTTCTGGTTTGAATATGTCTAGACCTTGTTTATCAACTTAATTGAATGCTTACTATATGACATAAGAAGACTACGTGCCTTGGTTTTTCATTTATTTTCATTTATTTTGAATTTTTATGCCCATTTGAATCTTGGTCAAATCCTAGGTTTGACCATGATTTAAACTAGTTTAAAACATAAATATGAAAAATTAAGTATCTATCCTTCTTAGCCACTCCAAAATGAAGCTCTTGGGAGGGTTTTTGAAATTTCCATGATTGAAACCAAAAACCACTTCTCTTCATGCTTGACTTCATAAGTCAGGGTTTAGGGATATATATATATATAGGGGGTACATGCATGATTTTTCTGGTTGGAATATGTCTAGAACTTGTTTTTCAACTTGAGCTTATCTAGAGCTTGTTTTTAAATTTTTTATACCCATTTGATTCTTCATCAAATCCTAGGTTTGTTGACCTAGATTTGAACAAGTTTAAAACATGAATATGAAAAGGTAAGCATGTATGCTTCTTAATTAGTCACTCCAAAATGAAGCTCTTGGGAGGGTTTTTGAAATTTCCATGATTTAAACCAAAAACCACTTCTCTTCGTGCTTGACTTCATAAGTTAGGGTTTAGGGATATATAGGGGGTAGATACATCATGATTTTTCTGGTTTGAATATGTCTAGAGCTTGTTTATCAACTTAATTGAATGCTTACTATATGACATAAGAAGACTATGTGCCTTGATATTTCATTTTTTTTAATTATGCCCTTTTGAATATTGGTCAAAACCTAGGTTTGACAAAGATTTAAAAAAGATTAAAACATGAAAATGAAAAAGTAAGCCTTGATCCTTCTTATTAACTCCAAAATGAAGGTTTTTGGGAGGGTTTTTGAAATATCCATGTTTGAAACCCAAAACCACTTCTCTTCGTGCAGAGTTTAGGGTTAGGGGTAGCTAGACACATGAATTTTCTGGTTTGATATGTCTAGACCTTGTTTATCAACTTAATTGAATGCTTACTATATGACATAAGAAGACTATGTGCCTTGATTTTACATTTTTTAAAATTATGCCCATTTGAATCTTGGTCAAATCCTAGGTTTGACCATGATTTAAACAAGTTTGTTTATCAACTTGAATGCTTGCTATATGACATCAGAAGACTATGTGTTTGGTTTTTGTTTTTTGAATTTGTTATGCCCATTTGAATCTTAGCTAGTCAAATCCTAGGTTTGAATATATATGTCTAGACCTTGTATATCAACTTGAATGCTTACTATACATATGACATAAGAATGTTATGTGCTTTGGTTTTTCATTCTTTTCATTTTTTTCTGAATTTTTAGGGCCATTTGAATCTTGGTCAAATCCTTGGTTTGACCAAGATTTAAACAAATTTAAAACATGAAAATGAAAAGGGAAGTCTGTATCCTTCTTAGTCACTCTAAAATGAAGCTTTTGGGATGTTCTTTAAATTTCAATGTTTGAAACCCAAAACGACTTCCCTTCATGCTAGACTTCATAAGATCGACAGGGGGTAGATACATGATTTGTCTGGTTTGGATATATCTAGACCTTGTTTATCAACTTGATTGCTTACGATATGACATAAGAAGACTATGTGATTTGGTTTTTCATTTTTCTGATTTTTTTGAATTTTGTGCCCACCCATTTGTATCTTCGTCAAATCCTAGGTTTGACCAAGATAATTTAAACAAGTTTAAAACATGAAAATGTAAAGGGAAGCATGTATCCTTCTTAGTCACTCTAAAATGAAGCTTTTGGGAGGTTTTTGAAATTTCGATGTTTGAAACCCAAAACCACTTCTCTTCACATGCTTGACTTCATAAGACAGAGTTTAGGGGTTAGGGGTATAGATACATGATTTGTCTGGTTTGAATATGTCTAGACCTTGTTTATAAACTTGAATGCTTACTATATGACATAAGAAGACTATGTGATTTGGTTTTTCATTTTTCTGTTTTTTAATTATTTTTGCCCATTTGAATCTTGGTCAAATCCTAGGTTTGAACAAGATTTAGACAAGTTTAACACGTGAAATTAAACGAATAAGTAAGCATTGATCCTTCTTAGTCACTCCAAAATGTACCAATTGATAGTGTTAACTTTGCTTCATGGAAAAAATAATGTCATGTAAATGAGTTAACTTGGATTTCCTACCCTTGAATCCATAGGAAACTTTGTTCTAATGCACTATTATAATCAACCGAGTTTTTACACCAACAGGTCTGTCACTTACGTGTGGTGCCCACGCGTGAGGTCCCACACTTGAGTGAGCACAAGTCACGTGCAATAGGTACGCCAACTCCCAGCCATCTTCTTTGTCAAGAGAAGACGCATCAGGATGCGTATTGGAAGTCTGTGGGTCCTTCTGGATCCTTCGGTTGTCCCTCTCACACAAAAAAAAACAAATCTCTCTCATTCTCGGCCTCGCTCGACTCGCTCGCTCGCTCGCTCGCACCTCCTGCGCACTGACAAACCCTGCACAACAGTCAACATCATCATCATCACCCGAAAAAGGGAAGACACCATAATGCTCTGCCTTTTTTCTCTCCTTCCGAGTGATCCCTCTTCCTCCGAGTTTCACTCGACGGGCAAACGCACATCTGCAGCATAGTAATAATAAAAAGGTAGAAAAATCGATATACGAATCTATAATTAAATAGGTTAAACTAGGGTTTTGCCCAGTACTACAGATCAAGGTTCAAAAAAATCCAACTACGGGGTTCGAACAACACGATTCTAATCCAAGAACTTTTTCGACCTCATCCAAGTGGCCTCAAACTATAGGGTTAGCATCTAGTGCAGTATGTGTGAAAATGTATGCACTATGTGTGCTATAACTTGTATGTCTTTCAAATTTGAACCAACTTTGAATAAGTTTGAAATATTTGAAATGGGGCTTTTGGCTTAAACGTTTGAAACTCAAAACGATTCTCTTCATGCTAGACTTCATAAGACCGAGTTTAGGGTTAGGGGTAGATACATGATTTGTCTGGTTTGAATATGTCTAAACCTTGTTTATCAACTTTAATGCTAACTTCTCAGTCACTCTAAAATGAAGTTTTTGGAGGTTTTTGAAATTTCCATCTTTGAAACCCAAAACCACTTCTCTTCATGCTTGACTTCATAAGAAAAAGTTTAGGGTTAGGGGGTATAGATACATGATTTGTATGGTTTGAATATGTCCAAACCTTGTTTATCAACTTGAATATGCTTACTATATGACATAAGAAGACTATGTACTTTGGTTTTTAAATTTTCTGACTTTTTTAATTTTCTGCGCATTTGAATCATATCTTGGTCAAATCCTAGGTTTCACCAAGATTTAGACAAGTTTAACACGTGAAAACGAGTAAGTAAGCATGGATCCTTCTTAGTCACTCTAAAATGAAGCTGGGATGTTCTTGAAATTTCCATGTTTGAAACCCAAAACCACTTCTCTTCATGATTGACTTCCATAAGATCGACAGATCAGTTTAGGGTTAGGGGTAGATATATACATGATTTTTTGGTTTGAATATGTCTAGACCTTGTTTATCAACTTGAATGCTTACTATACATATGACATAAGAATGCTATGTGTGCTTTGGTTTTTCATTCTCTTTTTGATTTTTTTCTAAATTTTTAGGCCCATTTGAATCTTGGTCAAATCCTTGGTTTGACCAAGATTTAAACAAGTTTAAAACATGAAAATGAAAAGGGAAGTCAGTATCCTTCGTAGTCACTCTAAAATGGAGAAGCTTTTGGGATGTTCTTGTAATTTCTATGTTTGAAACCGAAAACGAGTTCCCTTCACATGCTAGTAGACTAGCTTCATAAGATCGACAGGCCGGGGGTAGATACATGATTTGTCTGGTTTGGATATATCTAGACCTTGTTTATCAACTTTAATGCTTACTATATGACATATATAAGAAAACTATTGCTTTGGTTTTTCCTTTTTCTGTTTTTTATTTATTTTGATGCCCATTTGAATCATGTCGAATCCTAGGTTTGACCAAGATAATTTAAACAAGTTTAAAACATGAAAATGAAAAGGGAAGCATGTATCCTTCTTAGTCACTCTAAAATGAAGCTTTTGGGAGGTTTTTGAAATTTCCATGTTTGAAACCCAAAACCACTTCTCTTCACATGCTTGACTTCATAAGACAGAGTTTAGGGGTTAGGGGTATAGATACATGATTTGTCTGGTTGAATATGTCTAGACCTTGTTTATCAACTTTAATGCTTACTATATGACATAAGAAAACTATTGCTTTGGTTTTTCTTTTTCTGATTTTTTTGAATTTTGATGCCCATTTGAATCTTGTCAAATTCTAGGTTTGACCAAGATTTAAACAAGTTTAAAACATGAAAATGAAAAGGGAAGCATGCAACCTTCTCAGTCACTCTAAAATGAAGTTTTTGGGAGGTTTTTGATATTTCCATGTTTGAAACCCGAAACCACTTCTCTTCATGCTTGACTTCATAAGACAGAGTTTAGGGTTAGGGGTAGATACATGATTTGTGTATGGGTTGAATATGTCCAAACCTTGTTTATCAACTTGAATATGCTTATGTGCTTTGGTTTTTTATTTTTCTGATTTTTTTGAATTTTATGCCCATAAATCTTGGTCAAATCCTAGGTTTGACCAGGATTTAAACAAGTTTAAAACATGAAATGAAAAGATAAGCCTGGATCCTTCTTAGTCACTCTAAAATGAAGCTTTTGGGAGGTTCTTGAAATTTCCATATTTGAAACCCAAAACCACTTCTCTACATGATTGACTTCATAAGACATAGTTTAATTAGAGTTTTAGGGGTAGATATATACATGATTTTTCTGGTTTGAATATATATGTCTAGACCTTGTTTATCAACTTGAATGCATGCTTACTATACATATGACATAAGAATGCTATATATGTGCTTTGGTTTTTCATTCTTTTGATTTTTTTCTGAATTTTTAGGGCCATTTGAATCTTGCATGGTTAAACTTGGGTTTTGCCCAGTTCTAAAGATCAAGGGTTCAAAAAAATCCAACTACGGGGTTCGAACAACACGATTCTAATCCAAGAATTTTTTCGACCTCATCCAAATGGCCTCAAACTATAGGGTTAGCATCTAGTGCAGTATGTGTGAAAATGTATGCACTATGTGTGCTATAACTTGTATGTCTTTCAAATTAAGTTGATAAACAAGGTCTAGACATATTCAAACCAGAATATTATACTGCATTAGTACAAAAAGTTTCCTATGGATTCATCAAGGGTAGTAAAGCCAAGTTAACTCATTGTCATGACTAAGAAGGATCCATGCTTACTTTTTCATTTTCATGTTTTAAACTTGTTTAAATCTTGGTCAAACCTAGGATTTGACCAAGATTCAAATGGTCATAAAAAATCAAACAAAATCAAGAAAATCAAAAACCAAACCACATAGTCTTCTTATGTAATATACTAAGCATTCAAGTTGATCAACGAAGTCTAGACATATTCAAACCAGAAAAATCATGTATCTACCCCCTAACCCTAAACGTTGTCTTATGAAGTCAAGCATGAAGAGAAGAAGTGGTTTTGGGTTTCAAACATGGAAATTTCAAAAACCCACCCAAAAGCTTCATTTTGGAGTGACTAAGAAGGATCCAAGCTTACTTTTTCATTTTCATGTTTCAAACTTGTTTAAATCTTTGTCAAACCTAGGATTTGACCAAGATTCAAATGGGCATAAAAATTCAAAAAAGAAATCAAAAAAATGAAACACCAAAGCACATAAACTTCTTATGTCATATAGTAATTAAGCATTCATGTTGATCAACAAAGTCTATATATATTTAAACAATAAAAATCATGTATATATACCCCCAAACCCAAAACCACTTCTCTTCACATGCTTGACTTCATAAGACAGAGTTTAGGGGTTAGGGGTATAGATACATGATTTGTCTGGTTTGAATATGTCTAGACCTTGTTTATCAACTTGAATGCTTACTATGTGATTTGGTTTTTCATTTTTCTGTTTTTTAATTATTTTTCTGCCCATTTGAATCTTGGTCAAATCCTAGGTTTGAACAAGATTTAGACAAGTTTAACACGTGAAATTAAACGAATAAGTAAGCATTGATCCTTCTTAGTCACTCCAAAATGTACCAATTGATAGTGTTAACTTTGCTTCATGGAAAAAATAATGTCATGTAAATGAGTTAACTTGGATTTCCTACCCTTGAATCCATAGGAAACTTTGTTCTAATGCACTATAATAATCAACCGAGTTTTTACACCAACAGGTCTGTCACTTACGTGTGGTGCCCACGCGTGAGGTCCCACACTTGAGTGAGCACAAGTCACGTGCAATAGGTACGCCAACTCCCAGCCATCTTCTTTGTCAAGAGAAGACGCATCAGGATGCGTATTGGAAGTCTGTGGGTCCTTCTGGATCCTTCGGTTGTCCCTCTCACAAAAAAAAACAAATCTCTCTCATTCTCGGCCTCGCTCGACTCGCTCGCTCGCTCGCTCGCACCTCCTGCGCACTGACAAACCCTGCACAACAGTCAACATCACCAGAAAAAGAATATACACCATCAATAAGAGGGGCCCCGTGACTGCTCTCCCTTCTTCTCCTTCCGAGTGATTCCTCTTCCTCCGAGTTTCACTCGACGGGCAAACACACATGTGCTGCATAGTAATAATAAAAAAGTAAAAGAATCGACTACGAATCTATTATTAAATAGGTTATAAACTAGGGTTTTCCCCAGTACTACAGATCAAGTTGAAAAAAAAATCCAACTACGGGGTTTGATTTTGGCCTACAAATAAAAAATTAAATAAGTTGAACTAGTATTCCTCTAAAAAATCATTTTGGTTTGCATTGTTTGATAATTTTCATAGCTAGAGTGCATCACAATTTTTTGATTTCATGCTTTGCTTTGCCAATTTTGATTTTTTCTAACCACCTTCTCTTTGATTTCAAATTTAGGTCAAACTATCGGTGCCTACTATGTGTTCTACTTGAATTGGATGCAGCATGCGCACATGATATGTTTTGCCATTGTTTTGGGCTTCCACACATCTTGGGGCATCCAAGTATTTAAGTTACCTTGTTTTTTAATTGTAATTCATGTACCCTTTCCTCCCAATTAAATTTTGGTTTTACATTTTTAATTTTTTTAAATTTTTATGCCCATTCTGATGTCATATAGTTAGCATTTAAGTTGATAAACAAGGTCTGGACATATTCAAACCAAAAAATCATGTATCTACCCCCTAACGCTAAACTCTGTCATATGAAGTCAAGCATATGAAGAGAAGTGGTTTTGGGTTTCAAACATGGAAATTTCCATGCTTGAAACCAAAAACCACTTCTCTTCATGCATGCTTGACTTCATAAGACAGAGTTTAGGGTTAGGTGGTAGATACATGATTTTCCTGGTTTGAATATGTTTAGACCTTGTTTATCAAATTAATTGAATGCTTACTATATAACATAAGAGAAGACCTTGTTTTTTTTGAATTTTTATACCCATTCGAATCTTTGTCAAATCCTTGGTTCCACCAAGATTTGAATAAGTTAAAAACATGAATATGAAAAAGTAAGCATGTATGCTTCTTAGTCACTTCAAAATGAAGCTCTTGGGAGGGTTTTTGAATTTCCATGTTCGAAACCAAAAACCACAATGCTTGACTTCATGAAACAAAGTTTAGGGTTATGGGTAGATACATGCATGATTTTTCTTGTTTGAATATGTCTAGAACTTGTTTATCAACTTAATTGAATGCCTACTATATAACATAAGAAGACCTTTTTTGTATTTTTTAAATTTTTATACCCATTTGAATCTTGGTCAAATCCTAGGTTTCACCAAGATTTGAATAAGTTTAAAACATGAATATGAAAAAGTAAGCATGCATGTATGCTTCTTAATTAATCACTTCGAAATGAAGCTCTTGGGAGGGTTTTTGAAATTTCCATGTTTGAAACCAAAAACCACATATCTTCATGCATGCGCTTGACTTCATGAGACAGAGTTTAGTGTTAGGGGGTAGATACATGATTTCTCTCGTTTGAATATGTTTGAAACCAAAAACCACATATCTCTGGTTTGCCCGCACTTAGAAATGATATTTGCATCACTTATCATATGTTTGCCCATTTGAATCTTGTCAAATCCTAGATTTGACCAAGATAATTTAAACAAGTTTAAAACATGAAAATGAAAAGGCAAGCTTGTATCCTTCTTAGTCACTCTAAAATGAAGTTTGGGGAGGTTTTTGAAATTTCCATGCTTGAAACCAAAAAACCACTTCTCTTCATGCTTGACTTCATAAAGACAGAGTTTTTGGGGATATATAGGGGTAGATACATGATTTTTCTGGTTTGATATGTCTAGACCTTGTTTATCAACTTAATTGAATGCTTACTATATGACATAAGAAGACTATGTGCCTTGATTTTACATTTTTTTAAATTATGCCCATTTGAATCTTGGTCAAATCCTAGGTTTGACCATGATTTAAACAAGTTTAAAACATGAATATGAAAATTAAGCATGTATCCTTCGTAGTCACTCCAAAATGAAGCTCTTGAGAGGGTTTTTGAAATTTCCATGTTTGAAACCAAAAAACCACGTACTTCTCTTCATGCATGCTTGACTTCATAAGACAGAGTTTAGGGCTAGGGTAGCTAGATACATGATGTTTCTGGTTTGAATATGTCTAGACCTTGTTTATCAACTTAATTGAATGCTTACTATATGACATAAGAAGACTACGTGCCTTGGTTTTTCATTTATTTTCATTTATTTTGAATTTTTATGCCCATTTGAATCTTGGTCAAATCCTAGGTTTGACCATGATTTAAACTAGTTTAAAACATAAATATGAAAAATTAAGTATCTATCCTTCTTAGCCACTCCAAAATGAAGCTCTTGGGAGGGTTTTTGAAATTTCCATGATTGAAACCAAAAACCACTTCTCTTCATGCTTGACTTCATAAGTCAGGGTTTAGGGATATATATATATATATAGGGGGTACATGCATGATTTTTCTGGTTGGAATATGTCTAGAACTTGTTTTTCAACTTGAGCTTATCTAGAGCTTGTTTTTAAATTTTTTATACCCATTTGATTCTTCATCAAATCCTAGGTTTGTTGACCTAGATTTGAACAAGTTTAAAACATGAATATGAAAAGGTAAGCATGTATGCTTCTTAATTAGTCACTCCAAAATGAAGCTCTTGGGAGGGTTTTTGAAATTTCCATGATTTAAACCAAAAACCACTTCTCTTCGTGCTTGACTTCATAAGTTAGGGTTTAGGGATATATAGGGGGTAGATACATCATGATTTTTCTGGTTTGAATATGTCTAGAGCTTGTTTATCAACTTAATTGAATGCTTACTATATGACATAAGAAGACTATGTGCCTTGATATTTCATTTTTTTTAATTATGCCCTTTTGAATATTGGTCAAAACCTAGGTTTGACAAAGATTTAAAAAAGATTAAAACATGAAAATGAAAAAGTAAGCCTTGATCCTTCTTATTAACTCCAAAATGAAGGTTTTTGGGAGGGTTTTTGAAATATCCATGTTTGAAACCCAAAACCACTTCTCTTCGTGCAGAGTTTAGGGTTAGGGGTAGCTAGACACCTGAATTTTCTGGTTTGATATGTCTAGACCTTGTTTATCAACTTAATTGAATGCTTACTATATGACATAAGAAGACTATGTGCCTTGATTTTACATTTTTTTAAAATTATGCCCATTTGAATCTTGGTCAAATCCTAGGTTTGACCATGATTTAAACAAGTTTGTTTATCAACTTGAATGCTTGCTATATGACATCAGAAGACTATGTGTTTGGTTTTTGTTTTTTGAATTTGTTATGCCCATTTGAATCTTAGCTAGTCAAATCCTAGGTTTGAATATATATGTCTAGACCTTGTATATCAACTTGAATGCTTACTATACATATGACATAAGAATGTTATGTGCTTTGGTTTTTCATTCTTTTCATTTTTTTCTGAATTTTTAGGGCCATTTGAATCTTGGTCAAATCCTTGGTTTGACCAAGATTTAAACAAATTTAAAACATGAAAATGAAAAGGGAAGTCTGTATCCTTCTTAGTCACTCTAAAATGAAGCTTTTGGGATGTTCTTTAAATTTCAATGTTTGAAACCCAAAACGACTTCCCTTCATGCTAGACTTCATAAGATCGACAGGGGGTAGATACATGATTTGTCTGGTTTGGATATATCTAGACCTTGTTTATCAACTTGATTGCTTACGATATGACATAAGAAGACTATGTGATTTGGTTTTTCATTTTTCTGATTTTTTTGAATTTTGTGCCCACCCATTTGTATCTTCGTCAAATCCTAGGTTTGACCAAGATAATTTAAACAAGTTTAAAACATGAAAATGTAAAGGGAAGCATGTATCCTTCTTAGTCACTCTAAAATGAAGCTTTTGGGAGGTTTTTGAAATTTCGATGTTTGAAACCCAAAACCACTTCTCTTCACACGCTTGACTTCATAAGACAGAGTTTAGGGGTTAGGGGTATAGATACATGATTTGTCTGGTTTGAATATGTCTAGACCTTGTTTATCAACTTGAATGCTTACTATATGACATAAGAAGACTATGTGATTTGGTTTTTCATTTTTCTGTTTTTTAATTATTTTTCTGCCCATTTGAATCTTGGTCAAATCCTAGGTTTGAACAAGATTTAGACAAGTTTAACACGTGAAATTAAACGAATAAGTAAGCATTGATCCTTCTTAGTCACTCCAAAATGTACCAATTGATAGTGTTAACTTTGCTTCATGGAAAAAATAATGTCATGTAAATGAGTTAACTTGGATTTCCTACCCTTGAATCCATAGGAAACTTTGTTCTAATGCACTATTATAATCAACCGAGTTTTTACACCAACAGGTCTGTCACTTACGTGTGGTGCCCACGCGTGAGGTCCCACACTTGAGTGAGCACAAGTCACGTGCAATAGGTACGCCAACTCCCAGCCATCTTCTTTGTCAAGAGAAGACGCATCAGGATGCGTATTGGAAGTCTGTGGGTCCTTCTGGATCCTTCGGTTGTCCCTCTCACACAAAAAAAAACAAATCTCTCTCATTCTCGGCCTCGCTCGACGCTCGCTCGCTCGCTCGCACCTCCTGCGCACTGACAAACCCTGCACAACAGTCAACATCACCAGAAAAAGAATATACACCATCAATAAGAGGGGCCCCGTGACTGCTCTCCCTTCTTCTCCTTCCGAGTGATTCCTCTTCCTCCGAGTTTCACTCGACGGGCAAACACACATGTGCTGCATAGTAATAATAAAAAAGTAAAAGAATCGACTACGAATCTATTATTAAATAGGTTATAAACTAGGGTTTTCCCCAGTACTACAGATCAAGTTGAAAAAAAAATCCAACTACGGGGTTTGATTTTGGCCTACAAATAAAAAATTAAATAAGTTGAACTAGTATTCCTCTAAAAAATCATTTTGGTTTGCATTGTTTGATAATTTTCATAGCTAGAGTGCATCACAATTTTTTGATTTCATGCTTTGCTTTGCCAATTTTGATTTTTTCTAACCACCTTCTCTTTGATTTCAAATTTAGGTCAAACTATCGGTGCCTACTATGTGTTCTACTTGAATTGGATGCAGCATGCGCACATGATATGTTTTGCCATTGTTTTGGGCTTCCACACATCTTGGGGCATCCAAGTATTTAAGTTACCTTGTTTTTTAATTGTAATTCATGTACCCTTTCCTCCCAATTAAATTTTGGTTTTACATTTTTAATTTTTTTAAATTTTTATGCCCATTCTGATGTCATATAGTTAGCATTTAAGTTGATAAACAAGGTCTGGACATATTCAAACCAAAAAATCATGTATCTACCCCCTAACGCTAAACTCTGTCATATGAAGTCAAGCATATGAAGAGAAGTGGTTTTGGGTTTCAAACATGGAAATTTCCATGCTTGAAACCAAAAACCACTTCTCTTCATGCATGCTTGACTTCATAAGACAGAGTTTAGGGTTAGGTGGTAGATACATGATTTTCCTGGTTTGAATATGTTTAGACCTTGTTTATCAAATTAATTGAATGCTTACTATATAACATAAGAGAAGACCTTGTTTTTTTTGAATTTTTATACCCATTCGAATCTTTGTCAAATCCTTGGTTCCACCAAGATTTGAATAAGTTAAAAACATGAATATGAAAAAGTAAGCATGTATGCTTCTTAGTCACTTCAAAATGAAGCTCTTGGGAGGGTTTTTGAATTTCCATGTTCGAAACCAAAAACCACAATGCTTGACTTCATGAAACAAAGTTTAGGGTTATGGGTAGATACATGCATGATTTTTCTTGTTTGAATATGTCTAGAACTTGTTTATCAACTTAATTGAATGCCTACTATATAACATAAGAAGACCTTTTTTGTATTTTTTAAATTTTTATACCCATTTGAATCTTGGTCAAATCCTAGGTTTCACCAAGATTTGAATAAGTTTAAAACATGAATATGAAAAAGTAAGCATGCATGTATGCTTCTTAATTAATCACTTCGAAATGAAGCTCTTGGGAGGGTTTTTGAAATTTCCATGTTTGAAACCAAAAACCACATATCTTCATGCATGCGCTTGACTTCATGAGACAGAGTTTAGTGTTAGGGGGTAGATACATGATTTCTCTCGTTTGAATATGTTTGAAACCAAAAACCACATATCTCTGGTTTGCCCGCACTTAGAAATGATATTTGCATCACTTATCATATGTTTGCCCATTTGAATCTTGTCAAATCCTAGATTTGACCAAGATAATTTAAACAAGTTTAAAACATGAAAATGAAAAGGCAAGCTTGTATCCTTCTTAGTCACTCTAAAATGAAGTTTGGGGAGGTTTTTGAAATTTCCATGCTTGAAACCAAAAACCACTTCTCTTCATGCTTGACTTCATAAAGACAGAGTTTTTGGGGATATATAGGGGTAGATACATGATTTTTCTGGTTTGATATGTCTAGACCTTGTTTATCAACTTAATTGAATGCTTACTATATGACATAAGAAGACTATGTGCCTTGATTTTACATTTTTTTAAATTATGCCCATTTGAATCTTGGTCAAATCCTAGGTTTGACCATGATTTAAACAAGTTTAAAACATGAATATGAAAATTAAGCATGTATCCTTCGTAGTCACTCCAAAATGAAGCTCTTGAGAGGGTTTTTGAAATTTCCATGTTTGAAACCAAAAAACCACGTACTTCTCTTCATGCATGCTTGACTTCATAAGACAGAGTTTAGGGCTAGGGTAGCTAGATACATGATGTTTCTGGTTTGAATATGTCTAGACCTTGTTTATCAACTTAATTGAATGCTTACTATATGACATAAGAAGACTACGTGCCTTGGTTTTTCATTTATTTTCATTTATTTTGAATTTTTATGCCCATTTGAATCTTGGTCAAATCCTAGGTTTGACCATGATTTAAACTAGTTTAAAACATAAATATGAAAAATTAAGTATCTATCCTTCTTAGCCACTCCAAAATGAAGCTCTTGGGAGGGTTTTTGAAATTTCCATGATTGAAACCAAAAACCACTTCTCTTCATGCTTGACTTCATAAGTCAGGGTTTAGGGATATATATATATATAGGGGGTACATGCATGATTTTTCTGGTTGGAATATGTCTAGAACTTGTTTTTCAACTTGAGCTTATCTAGAGCTTGTTTTTAAATTTTTTATACCCATTTGATTCTTCATCAAATCCTAGGTTTGTTGACCTAGATTTGAACAAGTTTAAAACATGAATATGAAAAGGTAAGCATGTATGCTTCTTAATTAGTCACTCCAAAATGAAGCTCTTGGGAGGGTTTTTGAAATTTCCATGATTTAAACCAAAAACCACTTCTCTTCGCTTGACTTCATAAGTTAGGGTTTAGGGATATATAGGGGGTAGATACATCATGATTTTTCTGGTTTGAATATGTCTAGAGCTTGTTTATCAACTTAATTGAATGCTTACTATATGACATAAGAAGACTATGTGCCTTGATATTTCATTTTTTTAATTATGCCCTTTTGAATATTGGTCAAAACCTAGGTTTGACAAAGATTTAAAAAAGATTAAAACATGAAAATGAAAAAGTAAGCCTTGATCCTTCTTATTAACTCCAAAATGAAGGTTTTTGGGAGGGTTTTTGAAATATCCATGTTTGAAACCCAAAACCACTTCTCTTCGTGCAGAGTTTAGGGTTAGGGGTAGCTAGACACCTGAATTTTCTGGTTTGATATGTCTAGACCTTGTTTATCAACTTAATTGAATGCTTACTATATGACATAAGAAGACTATGTGCCTTGATTTTACATTTTTTAAAAATTATGCCCATTTGAATCTTGGTCAAATCCTAGGTTTGACCATGATTTAAACAAGTTTGTTTATCAACTTGAATGCTTGCTATATGACATCAGAAGACTATGTGTTTGGTTTTTGTTTTTTGAATTTGTTATGCCCATTTGAATCTTAGCTAGTCAAATCCTAGGTTTGAATATATATGTCTAGACCTTGTATATCAACTTGAATGCTTACTATACATATGACATAAGAATGTTATGTGCTTTGGTTTTTCATTCTTTTCATTTTTTCTGAATTTTTAGGGCCATTTGAATCTTGGTCAAATCCTTGGTTTGACCAAGATTTAAACAAATTTAAAACATGAAAATGAAAAGGGAAGTCTGTATCCTTCTTAGTCACTCTAAAATGAAGCTTTTGGGATGTTCTTTAAATTTCAATGTTTGAAACCCAAAACGACTTCCCTTCATGCTAGACTTCATAAGATCGACAGGGGGTAGATACATGATTTGTCTGGTTTGGATATATCTAGACCTTGTTTATCAACTTGATTGCTTACGATATGACATAAGAAGACTATGTGATTTGGTTTTTCATTTTTCTGATTTTTTTGAATTTTGTGCCCACCCATTTGTATCTTCGTCAAATCCTAGGTTTGACCAAGATAATTTAAACAAGTTTAAAACATGAAAATGTAAAGGGAAGCATGTATCCTTCTTAGTCACTCTAAAATGAAGCTTTTGGGAGGTTTTTGAAATTTCGATGTTTGAAACCCAAAACCACTTCTCTTCACACGCTTGACTTCATAAGACAGAGTTTAGGGGTTAGGGGTATAGATACATGATTTGTCTGGTTTGAATATGTCTAGACCTTGTTTATCAACTTGAATGCTTACTATATGACATAAGAAGACTATGTGATTTGGTTTTTCATTTTTCTGTTTTTTAATTATTTTTCTGCCCATTTGAATCTTGGTCAAATCCTAGGTTTGAACAAGATTTAGACAAGTTTAACACGTGAAATTAAACGAATAAGTAAGCATTGATCCTTCTTAGTCACTCCAAAATGTACCAATTGATAGTGTTAACTTTGCTTCATGGAAAAAATAATGTCATGTAAATGAGTTAACTTGGATTTCCTACCCTTGAATCCATAGGAAACTTTGTTCTAATGCACTATAATAATCAACCGAGTTTTTACACCAACAGGTCTGTCACTTACGTGTGGTGCCCACGCGTGAGGTCCCACACTTGAGTGAGCACAAGTCACGTGCAATAGGTACGCCAACTCCCAGCCATCTTCTTTGTCAAGAGAAGACGCATCAGGATGCGTATTGGAAGTCTGTGGGTCCTTCTGGATCCTTCGGTTGTCCCTCTCACACAAAAAAAACAAATCTCTCTCATTCTCGGCCTCGCTCGACTCGCTCGCTCGCTCGCTCGCACCTCCTGCGCACTGACAAACCCTGCACAACAGTCAACATCACCAGAAAAAGAATATACACCATCAATAAGAGGGGCCCCGTGACTGCTCTCCCTTCTTCTCCTTCCGAGTGATTCCTCTTCCTCCGAGTTTCACTCGACGGGCAAACACACATGTGCTGCATAGTAATAATAAAAAAGTAAAAGAATCGACTACGAATCTATTATTAAATAGGTTATAAACTAGGGTTTTCCCCAGTACTACAGATCAAGTTGAAAAAAAAATCCAACTACGGGGTTTGATTTTGGCCTACAAATAAAAAATTAAATAAGTTGAACTAGTATTCCTCTAAAAAATCATTTTGGTTTGCATTGTTTGATAATTTTCATAGCTAGAGTGCATCACAATTTTTTGATTTCATGCTTTGCTTTGCCAATTTTGATTTTTTCTAACCACCTTCTCTTTGATTTCAAATTTAGGTCAAACTATCGGTGCCTACTATGTGTTCTACTTGAATTGGATGCAGCATGCGCACATGATATGTTTTGCCATTGTTTTGGGCTTCCACACATCTTGGGGCATCCAAGTATTTAAGTTACCTTGTTTTTTAATTGTAATTCATGTACCCTTTCCTCCCAATTAAATTTTGGTTTTACATTTTTAATTTTTTTAAATTTTTATGCCCATTCTGATGTCATATAGTTAGCATTTAAGTTGATAAACAAGGTCTGGACATATTCAAACCAAAAAATCATGTATCTACCCCCTAACGCTAAACTCTGTCATATGAAGTCAAGCATATGAAGAGAAGTGGTTTTGGGTTTCAAACATGGAAATTTCCATGCTTGAAACCAAAAACCACTTCTCTTCATGCATGCTTGACTTCATAAGACAGAGTTTAGGGTTAGGTGGTAGATACATGATTTTCCTGGTTTGAATATGTTTAGACCTTGTTTATCAAATTAATTGAATGCTTACTATATAACATAAGAGAAGACCTTGTTTTTTTTGAATTTTTATACCCATTTGAATCTTTGTCAAATCCTTGGTTCCACCAAGATTTGAATAAGTTAAAAACATGAATATGAAAAAGTAAGCATGTATGCTTCTTAGTCACTTCAAAATGAAGCTCTTGGGAGGGTTTTTGAATTTCCATGTTCGAAACCAAAAACCACAATGCTTGACTTCATGAAACAAAGTTTAGGGTTATGGGTAGATACATGCATGATTTTTCTTGTTTGAATATGTCTAGAACTTGTTTATCAACTTAATTGAATGCCTACTATATAACATAAGAAGACCTTTTTTGTATTTTTTAAATTTTTATACCCATTTGAATCTTGGTCAAATCCTAGGTTTCACCAAGATTTGAATAAGTTTAAAACATGAATATGAAAAAGTAAGCATGCATGTATGCTTCTTAATTAATCACTTCGAAATGAAGCTCTTGGGAGGGTTTTTGAAATTTCCATGTTTGAAACCAAAAACCACATATCTTCATGCATGCGCTTGACTTCATGAGACAGAGTTTAGTGTTAGGGGGTAGATACATGATTTCTCTCGTTTGAATATGTTTGAAACCAAAAACCACATATCTCTGGTTTGCCCGCACTTAGAAATGATATTTGCATCACTTATCATATGTTTGCCCATTTGAATCTTGTCAAATCCTAGATTTGACCAAGATAATTTAAACAAGTTTAAAACATGAAAATGAAAAGGCAAGCTTGTATCCTTCTTAGTCACTCTAAAATGAAGTTTGGGGAGGTTTTTGAAATTTCCATGCTTGAAACCAAAAACCACTTCTCTTCATGCTTGACTTCATAAAGACAGAGTTTTTGGGGATATATAGGGGTAGATACATGATTTTTCTGGTTTGATATGTCTAGACCTTGTTTATCAACTTAATTGAATGCTTACTATATGACATAAGAAGACTATGTGCCTTGATTTTACATTTTTTTAAATTATGCCCATTTGAATCTTGGTCAAATCCTAGGTTTGACCATGATTTAAACAAGTTTAAAACATGAATATGAAAATTAAGCATGTATCCTTCGTAGTCACTCCAAAATGAAGCTCTTGAGAGGGTTTTTGAAATTTCCATGTTTGAAACCAAAAAACCACGTACTTCTCTTCATGCATGCTTGACTTCATAAGACAGAGTTTAGGGCTAGGGTAGCTAGATACATGATGTTTCTGGTTTGAATATGTCTAGACCTTGTTTATCAACTTAATTGAATGCTTACTATATGACATAAGAAGACTACGTGCCTTGGTTTTTCATTTATTTTCATTTATTTTGAATTTTTATGCCCATTTGAATCTTGGTCAAATCCTAGGTTTGACCATGATTTAAACTAGTTTAAAACATAAATATGAAAAATTAAGTATCTATCCTTCTTAGCCACTCCAAAATGAAGCTCTTGGGAGGGTTTTTGAAATTTCCATGATTGAAACCAAAAACCACTTCTCTTCATGCTTGACTTCATAAGTCAGGGTTTAGGGATATATATATATATAGGGGGTACATGCATGATTTTTCTGGTTGGAATATGTCTAGAACTTGTTTTTCAACTTGAGCTTATCTAGAGCTTGTTTTTAAATTTTTTATACCCATTTGATTCTTCATCAAATCCTAGGTTTGTTGACCTAGATTTGAACAAGTTTAAAACATGAATATGAAAAGGTAAGCATGTATGCTTCTTAATTAGTCACTCCAAAATGAAGCTCTTGGGAGGGTTTTTGAAATTTCCATGATTTAAACCAAAAACCACTTCTCTTCGTGCTTGACTTCATAAGTTAGGGTTTAGGGATATATAGGGGGTAGATACATCATGATTTTTCTGGTTTGAATATGTCTAGAGCTTGTTTATCAACTTAATTGAATGCTTACTATATGACATAAGAAGACTATGTGCCTTGATATTTCATTTTTTTTAATTATGCCCTTTTGAATATTGGTCAAAACCTAGGTTTGACAAAGATTTAAAAAAGATTAAAACATGAAAATGAAAAAGTAAGCCTTGATCCTTCTTATTAACTCCAAAATGAAGGTTTTTGGGAGGGTTTTTGAAATATCCATGTTTGAAACCCAAAACCACTTCTCTTCGTGCAGAGTTTAGGGTTAGGGGTAGCTAGCTAGACACCTGAATTTTCTGGTTTGATATGTCTAGACCTTGTTTATCAACTTAATTGAATGCTTACTATATGACATAAGAAGACTATGTGCCTTGATTTTACATTTTTTAAAAATTATGCCCATTTGAATCTTGGTCAAATCCTAGGTTTGACCATGATTTAAACAAGTTTGTTTATCAACTTGAATGCTTGCTATATGACATCAGAAGACTATGTGTTTGGTTTTTGTTTTTTGAATTTGTTATGCCCATTTGAATCTTAGCTAGTCAAATCCTAGGTTTGAATATATATGTCTAGACCTTGTATATCAACTTGAATGCTTACTATACATATGACATAAGAATGTTATGTGCTTTGGTTTTTCATTCTTTTCATTTTTTTCTGAATTTTTAGGGCCATTTGAATCTTGGTCAAATCCTTGGTTTGACCAAGATTTAAACAAATTTAAAACATGAAAATGAAAAGGGAAGTCTGTATCCTTCTTAGTCACTCTAAAATGAAGCTTTTGGGATGTTCTTTAAATTTCAATGTTTGAAACCCAAAACGACTTCCCTTCATGCTAGACTTCATAAGATCGACAGGGGGTAGATACATGATTTGTCTGGTTTGGATATATCTAGACCTTGTTTATCAACTTGATTGCTTACGATATGACACAAGAAGACTATGTGATTTGGTTTTTCATTTTTCTGATTTTTTTGAATTTTGTGCCCACCCATTTGTATCTTCGTCAAATCCTAGGTTTGACCAAGATAATTTAAACAAGTTTAAAACATGAAAATGTAAAGGGAAGCATGTATCCTTCTTAGTCACTCTAAAATGAAGCTTTTGGGAGGTTTTTGAAATTTCGATGTTTGAAACCCAAAACCACTTCTCTTCACACGCTTGACTTCATAAGACAGAGTTTAGGGGTTAGGGGTATAGATACATGATTTGTCTGGTTTGAATATGTCTAGACCTTGTTTATCAACTTGAATGCTTACTATATGACATAAGAAGACTATGTGATTTGGTTTTTCATTTTTCTGTTTTTTAATTTTTTTCTGCCCATTTGAATCTTGGTCAAATCCTAGGTTTGAACAAGATTTAGACAAGTTTAACACGTGAAATTAAACGAATAAGTAAGCATTGATCCTTCTTAGTCACTCCAAAATGTACCAATTGATAGTGTTAACTTTGCTTCATGGAAAAAATAATGTCATGTAAATGAGTTAACTTGGATTTCCTACCCTTGAATCCATAGGAAACTTTGTTCTAATGCACTATTATAATCAACCGAGTTTTTACACCAACAGGTCTGTCACTTACGTGTGGTGCCCACGCGTGAGGTCCCACACTTGAGTGAGCACAAGTCACGTGCAATAGGTACGCCAACTCCCAGCCATCTTCTTTGTCAAGAGAAGACGCATCAGGATGCGTATTGGAAGTCTGTGGGTCCTTCTGGATCCTTCGGTTGTCCCTCTCACACAAAAAAAAACAAATCTCTCATTCTCGGCCTCGCTCGACTCGCTCGCTCGCTCGCTCGCTCGCACCTCCTGCGCACTGACAAACCCTGCACAACAGTCAACATCATCATCATCACCCGAAAAAGGGAAGACACCATAATGCTCTGCCTTTTTTCTCTCCTTCCGAGTGATCCCTCTTCCTCCGAGTTTCACTCGACGGGCAAACGCACATCTGCAGCATAGTAATAATAAAAAGGTAGAAAAATCGATATACGAATCTATAATTAAATAGGTTAAACTAGGGTTTTGCCCTACTACAGATCAAGGTTCAAAAAATCCAACTACGGGGTTCGAACAACACGATTCTAATCCAAGAACTTTTTCGACCTCATCCAAGTGGCCTCAAACTATAGGGTTAGCATCTAGTGCAGTATGTGTGAAAATGTATGCACTATGTGTGCTATAACTTGTATGTCTTTCAAATTTGAACCAACTTTGAATAAGTTTGAAATATTTGAAATGGGGCTTTTGGCTTAAACGTTTGAAACTCAAAACGATTCTCTTCATGCTAGACTTCATAAGACCGAGTTTAGGGTTAGGGGTAGATACATGATTTGTCTGGTTTGAATATGTCTAAACCTTGTTTATCAACTTTAATGCTAACTTCTCAGTCACTCTAAAATGAAGTTTTTGGAGGTTTTTGAAATTTCCATCTTTGAAACCCAAAACCACTTCTCTTCATGCTTGACTTCATAAGAAAAAGTTTAGGGTTAGGGGGTATAGATACATGATTTGTATGGTTTGAATATGTCCAAACCTTGTTTATCAACTTGAATATGCTTACTATATGACATAAGAAGACTATGTACTTTGGTTTTTAAATTTTCTGACTTTTTTAATTTTCTGCGCATTTGAATCATATCTTGGTCAAATCCTAGGTTTCACCAAGATTTAGACAAGTTTAACACGTGAAAACGAGTAAGTAAGCATGGATCCTTCTTAGTCACTCTAAAATGAAGCTTCTGGGATGTTCTTGAAATTTCCATGTTTGAAACCCAAAACCACTTCTCTTCATGATTGACTTCCATAAGATCGACAGATCAGTTTAGGGTTAGGGGTAGATATATACATGATTTTTTGGTTTGAATATGTCTAGACCTTGTTTATCAACTTGAATGCTTACTATACATATGACATAAGAATGCTATGTGTGCTTTGGTTTTTCATTCTCTTTTTGATTTTTTTCTAAATTTTTAGGCCCATTTGAATCTTGGTCAAATCCTTGGTTTGACCAAGATTTAAACAAGTTTAAAACATGTGCCTTGATTTTCCATTTTTTGTTTTTTCTGAATATTTATGCCCATTTGAATCTTGGTCAAATCCTAGGTTTGACCATGATTTAAACAAGTTTAATAAACATGAATATGAAATTTCCATGATTTATACCAAAAACCACTTCTCTTCATGCTTGACTTCATAAGTTAGGGTTTAGGGATATATAGGGGGTAGATTCATCATGATTTTTCTGGGTTGAATATGTCCATAGCTTGTTTATCAACTTAATTGAATGCTTACTATATGACATATATAAGAAGACTATGTGCCTTGATTTTTCATTTTTTTAAATTATGCCCATTTGAATCTTGGTCAAATCCTAGGTTTGAGCAAGATTTAAACAAGATTAAAACATGAAAATGAAAAATTAAGCCTTGATCCTTCTTATTCACTCCAAAATGAAGCTTTTGGGAGGGTTTTTGAGATATCCAGGTTTGAAACCCAAAACCACTTCTCTTCATGCATAGTTTAGGGTTAGGTGTAGATACATGAATTTTTGGTTTATAGTAAGCATTCAAGTTGATAAACAAGGTTTAGACATATTCAAACTAGAAAAATCATGTATATACCCCCTAAGGCTAAACTCTGTGATATATATGAAGTCAAGCATATAAGAGGAATGGTTTTGGGTTTCAAACATGGAAAATTCAAAAACCCTCCCAAAAGCTTCATTTTTTGAGTGAATAAGAAGGATCCAGGCTTACTTTTTCATTTTCATGTTACTGACTTGTTTAATTCTTGGTCAAACCTAGGATTTGACCAAGATTCAAATAGGCATAAAAATTCAATAAAGAATTCAAAAAATGAAAAACCAAAGCACATAATTAAGCTTCTTAAGTTATAGTAAGCATTCATGTTGATCAAGAGAGTCTATACATATTTAAACATTACAAATCATGTATATACCCCAACCCTAAACTCTGTCTAATGAAGTCAAGGACGAAGAGAAGTGGTTTTCGTTTTTTTTTTGAATTTTTATGCCCATTTGAATCTTGGTCAAATCCTTGCAGGTTTGACCAATATTTAAACAAGTTTAAAACATGAAAATGAAAAGTAAGTGTGGATCCTTCTTATTCACTCCAAAATGAAGCTTTTGGGAGGTTTTTTTAAATTTTCCATGTTCGAAACCCAAAATGATATCTCTCCGTGCTTTACTTCATAAGACAAAGTTTAGGGGTAGGGGGTAGATACATGATTTTTCTGGTTTGAATATGTCTAGACCTTGTTTATCAACTTGAATGCTTATTATGTGACATCAAAAGACTATGTGTTTAGTTTTTTTTTGAATTTGTTATGCCCATTTGAATCTTGGTCAAATCCTAGGTTTGACCAAGATTTAAACCAGTTTAAAACATGAAAATGAAAAGTAAGCCTGGATTCTTCTTAGTCCCTCCAAAATGAAGCTTTTGGGAGGTTTTTTAAATTTCCATGTTTGAAACCCAAAACCACTCCTCTTAATGCTTGACTTCATAAGACAGAGTTTAGGGTTAGGGGCCAAGTATATACATGATTTTTCTTGTTTAAATATGTCTAGACTTTGTTTATCAACTTGAATGCTTACTATATGACATCAAAAGACTATGTGTTTGGTTTTGATTTTTTTGAATTTGTTATGTCCATTTGAATCTTGGTCAAATCCTAGGTTTGACCAAGATTTAAACCAATTTAAAACATGAAAATGAAAATGAAAGCCTGGATTCTTCTTAGTCACTCCAAAATGAAGCTTTTGGGAGTTTTTTCAATTTCCAATGTTTGAAACCCAAAACCACTTTTCTTCATGCTTGACTTCATAAGACAGAGTTTAGGGTTAGGGGGTATATACAATATTTTTCTGGTTTGAATATGTCTAGACTTCGTTGATCAACTGTAATGCTTACTATATGACATAAGAAGCTTATGTGCTTTGGTTTTTTTTTTGATTTCTTTTTTGAATTTTTATGCCCACTTGAATCCTGGTCAGATCCTTTGTTTGACCAAGATTTAAACAAGTTAAAACATGAAAATGAAAAAGTAAGCCTGGCTCCTTCTTAGTCATGAAAATGAGTTAACTTGGCTTTCCAACCCTTGAATCCATAGGAAACTTTGTACTAATGCAGTATAATAATCACTCGAGTTTTTACACCAACAGGTCTGTCACTTACGTGTGGTGCCCATGCGTGAGGTCCCAAACTTCAGTGAGCACAAGTCACATGCGGTAGGCAGGCAAAATACCCGATCAATCCGGGCGGTGGCTGTTAAGGACCCGATCGCATTTCTTGCTTTCAGACTGGGGTCTACCATGTAAGAAGTTTGTTCCTTTTGGATGCATCACTCGTATTTGCAAGTTTTTTGGGGGTCCCGCAAATTCAGGGTAGCATCATGCCCCCCTTCCCACGCCAACACAAACAGAGTTCAACACAACCTAATTAAGCAAGGTTCAACACAGACATAGTTCAACAACCCCTAATTAAGCTAATAGGTTCACCACAAACGCTGCTGAGCAGCAAACATAAACAGAGTTCAACAAAAGATGCTGCTTTTGAAGCAGTAGGAGAGACAAACATGCACAACAGTTACGGAGTATATTTACCATCTTCTTCCTGGTCCCGCTTCTTCTGCTTCTTGCTGCCCATACCTTTAATCTTTGGTGGCTTGGGCTTGGGAGGAGGCACACGACCGGTCTCGATAGCTTGGTTCAATTTCTTCCTTAGGAATAGCCCATATGCCATGTGGTTGGCTATGAAGCCGGATCGGTTAACAGTTTCCCCAACTTTGAGACAGCCGGACCCACCGGCTTCGGCATGCTGCAGGACGCTTCGAAAGTCAACCTTTATGCTCTTTGTGCAGAAGGGGCAGCTGTTCCTGGCACCAGTCCAGGGTTCACTCCAATACTTGTCGAACTTCCCCGCCTTAAGCTTGTTGAGAGTGGCCCTGGCCTTCCTATGACGCGACTCGACATCGCTGTCAACCTCATCAGTAGCAACCTGATACATGCCAAATAAACAGGTGAAGCAAATATGTAGCAGTTGCAACTAATAATGAATATGAATCTAAAAAGATTCTGACGCTAATTCAAAACCCTATAGCGCAAAAAAAAGAGGGAGAGACCATAGAGCAAATCGATACAGGGCTATGTTAAATAAGGGAGAGAGGTGAATCGGATGTGAAGCAAATATGTAGCAGTTGCAACTAATACTGAATATGAATCTAAAAAGATTCTGACGCTAATTCAAAACGCTATAGCGCAAAAAAAAGAGGGAGAGACCATAGCGCAAATCGATACAGGGCTATGTTGAATAAGGGAGAGAGGTGAATCGGAACATACTTCCTCCCCCTCGTCGACGATATTCTCGTCGAAGGTCGGCGGCGGCGGTTCAAAGATGAGTTCAACCTCGTCCTCGTCATCTAGGGGATGCTTCCCAAGAGAGTGGACCCATCTACCAACAGCATCAGATGCCGATGAGCGACCGATGGCCCGACCTTCGGCAATGGCCTCCGCTTCGTCTTTGGCATCCGCTGCGGCAATGATCGCCGCCGTTGCGGCCATGCGTGCTGCGGTCGCGGCTCTGCACGCCTCCTCTGCGGCTAAGGCCAGCCGCGCGGCTTTCGCTTTCGCTGCGTTGACGGCGTCGGTTGGGCTCTCCATCGGTGGAATGGGAAGGGGAAGTGAAGAGAGGGTTTTTTCCTAGTCCGTGGAGAGAGGGAGAAGTGTGGACGTGAAATGGATAACTGACGATATTTCAAGATTTGGGAGACATAGCACGAACCGGCAGATGACAGCGCGTGGGTGCATTACCTCATACTGCCTCTGTCCTAGAAAGAGCGTACGTGTGGGTTTTCAAGGCATATTAAGGATTTTATTATTACATTGGGAAACTGTCATCGACCATCACTTTCCTCTTCAACTTTTCCACCTCCAATGATCTAAATGCATGTAGTAAATAAGAAAACCATATTATGCTAAATACTACTACCTCCATCCCAAAGCGTAAGGCTTATATTATTTTTAGAAGCTCAAACTATGTCAAGGTAAACTAAGATTTTACCAAAAATCATTATCATGCAAAATACAAAATTAATATCAATACATAGACAACGATTTTTTTTGGTATGGTATCTACAAAATATTATATTAGTTGATAGATTGTTCTAAATTTTCGTCAACCTTTACTTGCTTTGACTCTTAAAAAAAGACTTAAGCTTTGTGATGGAGGTAGTACGTACTAGTCGTGAAGAAACTATATCCCTCGTGATGAGAAAGAAATATTTTTTACTACCACTCTTTTGTGGACAAATTTTGAAGTGCATTGCAAAACGAGAAGTACACTCTTTTATGGACAAATTTTAACTCTACACCCATTATTTCAGGATGGAGGGAGTATAACCCAACTTGTTTTTTTCTTCTGGGCACTACACTGCTTTTTCCCTGTGCAATGCTTGGTTCTACCCTTTTTCTCAATGTAATGGTCACTTTAAGTCATTTTTTCCCACACACATTTATTTTGTACTTCTCTACAGTGTTGACCGTGCTACTACTATTTGTGTTAGTGCGCCAAAAACAAAATGTTATTTTTTAAGTGCCAAATTAATCTAGGGCGTTGGTTGTGAATCGGTGAACAAAAAAGAGATAGCCCAAAAGAGGAACACACCAAGGTACAAAAACTAGTATATATGCATGTTTCTATGTACATATATATGACCCTGGGTTTGTAGATAAAAAAACATTCATATATGCGCTTACTATTAATATACATAAGTTTATGCTGATTCTCTTGGTTTAGGTATATATATGGTTAGGCATCACTACTAATTCAGAAAAAAACAAAAATGTAACTCTTCAAGTGAAGTCATTTTAAGTGACCTAACAACTAAAATTCATATATAGGATTTGTATAGGAATTATGTAGGATTTAGATCACATGTGAATTTTCCCCACACTAGTTGTTTGATTCATAGGAACATATCCTATAGGAATCTTGCAGTGCAAATCCTATAAGAATAAAACATTAGGTCATACCTCATGGAAAATTTCCTTTGGCACAATCAAACACAACTCATCTTCCTATATGATTCAACTAGCCATTAAATCTCAATCCTATGTTTTCCATATTTCTATGGTTTTCCCATCCTATGAATCAAAGGAGCCTTAGGGCTTATATCTTTTTTTAGAAAGGCAAACTATGTTAAGATTGGCCAAGTTTTACGAAAAACCTTTAACATGCAAAATACAAAGTTGAGTCATTTCGTTTGAATCGGAGGGAGTACATTTGACGTTATGGTACTATTTGACAGCTGCTTGGCACTGTATTTTTTTTCGAACCAAACTTCCCCCTTCATGAAGCTTTTATTTTAGCTTCAGTGACTTGATACATCCATATATCTAGACAAAGTTGAGTCAATTCATTTGAATCAGAGGGAGTACATTTGACTATATGGGTATTGTTTGACAACTGCTTGGCACTGTCTTCTTTTTTGAACCAAACTGCCCCCTTCACGAAGCTTTTATTTTGGGATAGAGCTTCACTGACTTGATACTTCCAAGTTTCACAGTGACTTGGTGCCACCATCCACCATCCATCTCAGATCCAATGTATGCGATCGACTTAGAATTTAAACTAAATAATTATTATAATTGCTCAGAAATATTTCAAGAACTTCCAGTTAATCGTGCATATTTCGATTTATATTTTGGTGAAGTTTCATTCGATTTGAATCAAAGGTTTGTGAGCAAATATATACTCCCTCCGGTTCATATTAATTGACTCTAATATGGATGTACTAGACACATTTTAGTTCTAGATACATCCATATTGAAGTCAATTAGGGCTCCTTTGATTCAAAGGATTTGCATAGGAATTGTGTAGGATTTGGTTCCTATGGGAAAAATTCCTATACATGTTGTTTGATTCATAGGAACATATCCTATAGGAAAAATTCCTATAGGAATCTTGTAGTGTAATTCCTATAGGAAAAAAGCATTAGCTCATACCTCATGGAAAAATTCCTTTGCTACAATCAAACAAACTTCATCTTCCTATAGGTTTCAAGTAGACATGTCATTCCAATCCTATACCTTTCCTATTCCTATGCTTTTCCTATCCTTTAAATCAAAGGAGCCCTTAATATGAATCAGAGGGAGTATTTAGTTTAAACTAGTGCTCGTATACGTAAAAAGCTCTTTAATCACAAGCTAATCGTCCGAGTGGGATGAAATATTCACAGATTTTAGAACAAGGCATCTACATTTTACTGGATTTTTTTCGTAATTTTTGTTTTTAGGTTCGAAATAAGAGATTAGTTTGGAACGTTGGATCTCAAATGGTTGGTAGATGGTGGCACCAAGTCACAATGAGATTTGGAGACTTCAAGTCACTGCAGCTCTGTCCTTTTATTTTGACAAACTGCAGAGCCGCTGGTGCATCTATGCTTGCGTACGGCCGACGCCGATTCTTAGCAAGGAAGTTCTTCCTATAAGTAGTAGTAGTATCCATACTCCACTCCAAGGCATGTATAAAAAAAAGAACCCATCCCGTTCTCGTTTTCCCGATCACTCTTCTCTGAAGATGGAGGAGGCCCTCTTCTTGTGCCCCCTCTGCCTGCTGCCCTTCAAACCCCCCATATCCAAGGTCGCTCCCTTCCGATTTCATTCTTAGGTTCACCTGTGAGAAATGTCAATGACAACTGATGCCACGTACGTTGTTCCGTGCAGTGCAAGGGCGGTCATATGGGCTGTCGGCGCTGCGTCGGCGAGCTTGCGCCGAACCCGTGCAAGAAGTGCGAGCAGCCGGCGTGGTTGCCGCCGTCGAATCGATCTGGGCCAAGATTGCCGCCGTCGAATCGATCTGGGGCAATGGTCAAGTGCGTCGGCTGCCAGAGCTTGGTCGCCTCCACGGAGTCCTACAAGCACTATATCGCGTGCCCGCATGGTCCGTGCGGCTGCACAGAGGCCATCAATACCGGCTGCAGCTTCACCGGCCCGCCGCGGGAGCTCCTGGTACACCTCCAAGCATCCCACTCCATCCCAGTGTTTACGTTCCAGTATGGCATACCCGCCTGGTGCATAGTTCGTCTTCCGGTACAACCGCGGGGACACCTGTTCATCGGCAGTGGGGAAGAAGACGGTAGCGTGTTCGCCATCACCGTTGGAGCGCTCGGCCCGACCACCATTGTGTCCTGTGTGTGCATCAGGTCGGCCGCGTGCTTGTTTCCGATGTACAAGGCGCAGCTGTTGGTGATTGGTCCGCCGGCGCCGGCGACGGCTGGGACCAGTGACCTCTCGACGGACACCTTGATGGCGGTAATCGAGCCGACGAGCTCCCCGACGCCTAGCTCGATCATGTTGCAGCAGCTCACTTCTTTCCTGGCGGTGCCGCCCCGTTACGCGAAGCAGAATGGAGGGCAGCGTGTGTTGCCTATCTGCGTTTGCATCAACAAGAAGGTTATACAATAATCTTCGTTTAGTCATACTGCAATGTAGTTACTCGAAGATCGGAGGGAGTAGTTTAGTTCGAAGTAGGGTTCGTTCGGATGTATTTTGGACTTGTATAGTAGTAGTACTACTACTCCAGAACTATTACTAGCTAGTTGGAGTGCTAGAATGCAGCTCGGAGTATTATAGTATTTTGGCAGTACTACTAGTTATGTATGTGACTGCAAATTCAAACTAAAATGGACTATTTCTTGCTAATGTTGTTCTTTTGGAGTCATCATTTTTTTCTGAACGTGTTAACTATGCTATTGTCTAAGGATTCGTTTAGATTTCTTTGGTTGAATTCATATTTCGTCTCTTCCTAATTTGGCAAAACTGCACTGTCATGGGCATTCTTACAAGGTCGCTGAAGTTTCAAAGTTTCTTAATGTATATTGCGTAGGGTGTACCCCCTTAACATGGATCTGTTGCATTTTTGGGTTGTATTTTTTTTTGGCAATTTTCAGGACCATAAAATAGCACGCCTTCAGTTGAAATTTGAATTAGTGGCCGATACTAGCATGGAGTAGTGAAGTTTTTTTGTACTCCCTCGGTCCCACCAAAAGTGTCTCACCTTTGTTAAAATTTAGATGGATAGATGTATTTTTTTTACAAAGTTGAGACAACTTTGGTGGGACGGAGCCACGGAGTCGTAGTTGATGGCGAGAAGGTTGATGCCTTGCTAGGTTGGTGTACGTTGCAAAAAGAACAAGGTTGGTGTGTATTTGTTTTATTTGTTCACCATAATACTGACATGGCCATCGATTTGATTAGACAACACAAGCCTGGGATGTTTCACTTATTTATTGTAGGAAGCACGATTAATGTTCTGTAATGATGGGGCTACTCCTATAGTCCGTCTGCTCGGCTCCTACTCGGGTGTCGGGTCACATTCACACTCTCCTCTTTTTTTGAACACATTCACACTCTCCTCTTTTTTTGAACACATTCACACTCTCCTCGAAACTGCAGTAGGCAGTATATGAGCGTCTCGGTTCACCTCCGTCGTCTATCCCCACTCCGCCCATCTTCCATAGCACGCGCCTGCGTTTCGCATCCTATCCAGCAGTGCCCAGTTTGAGAGCCTCTGTTCTCCAACTCAAACCCCCACCTGCCGCCATTGATCGCCATCTCTCTCCCAAAGTTCGAATCAGTAGATCGCCCAAGAAAATACCAACCCCATTGTACCACCTGCCTCATTGTGATGGCGAAATCGAGCAGGGTCTGTGGATCTGGGCTGTTTCACAAGGTGTTTACGGAAGGCCCCCTTGAAGTGCTCATCAGCCAGTGCGACGCCATCACCGCCGCGTCCCTAGTCGGTTCCTCCAAAAGTATTCTTCAGTCAGCCAAATACAGTGCCACTCTGCCTGCTTCTCAGCCGTTTGGCCTTCCGTGTGTTCTCTGTTGTGACCCGGCGGATAAACCATGGGCGGTGTTCAAGGAGGATTTGCCGGTGCACAGCAAGTGCAAACTACTGCCGCTGGACAGGTTCTCCTATGATGGCCTAATGCCACACGGTAAGGATGAGGAGCGGGCAGGCGCCAATGGAGATTGGATCGCCATGGTTGGCCCCGAAGGCAAGTGGAACCTCCTCAATGTGTACACTCATCGCAAGATTAAGCTTCCATCTTTGAGGAACAAGTTGGAAACCACACACAATCCACTTATATTCGAGTATCAGCGTTCTGCTATTCAACTGCAGAAGATAGCTATTTGCCAAGTTCCTACAGCTGCTAGGGGGTATCAAGATTTCTCCCTTGTCGCAATCTTCGACTTTGCAATTGCCTACCTCCATGGCGAATATCCTCGTGAATGGATATTTCTTGAAAACCAGTTTCAGTACGGCGCCATATACTGCGATGCAATTATACATAACGGACTTGTGTTCGCCGTTACTGAGCTTGGAAATGTTTATGCATGGGATCCTAATCAATTTGGTAACATTTCCTCCCTATCTTTTTTATATACGTAACTTATATAGTATTTCACCTCTTATTTGTTGAACTGTCTTGGCATCTTTTGGCTTAAAGGAATTCCATAGGCGCACACCATAACCCTCTTGTGGTATGGACATATATAGAATTTAACATCTATAGGAATTTTAGTATGGTCTAATGTGCATGTTGTTCCTTAGGAAAAAGGCCCCCTAGTAATTAAGTTTCTTTATTATTACTCCCTAGAAAATTTAAGGTAGAGTAGAAATAGAATCAATAAAGGTGCCATGCAATATTGATAAAGACTTTCATTTGTTTATATTCAAACCATCTAAAATTTGGACCAATATTTTCGGGAACATGTTTTAAATCCACATGAAGTTTTACCAAGATGTTCGAAATATATTTCAAACCATCTTATGTTCGACCATGATTTTATAAAGTACTAGTATTGGCATCCCAATATCAAATCAATATCACTAGTAGATAAATCATGAAATATATTTTCATGTGACGTGTTCTTTCCTTTTTCAAGGTCCTATAGTGCTCCCTGCTCCATTCATTCCGTGGACGGCTGGATTTGATGACGATGATGATTTTGACTCTAATAGTCGTACGTGGTGGCTGGCAAGATCTCAAGATCGTTCTAGACTTCTCCTGGTCTATGCACGTGGCGTAATGGATTTTGACGCTGACGGTGCTCCAACTCATTATGATAGTACCCCTTCTGTCCATTGCGGTCGCGCTGTTCACAGCTATTCGGGGTATACCTGCATTGTATTCTCGAATGACACTAGTCGGTTACTTCCAGCCAACCCGTGGGAAAGGGTTACTAATCTTGGAGACTATTCTATGTTCCTTGGGTTGAACTATCCGATTTTCATGCCAGTGGGTGGTGCAACATTTCCCCCAGGATATTTGACAAGAAGAAACTGCATCTACACCACGCCTCAGGCCATTGGCTCTCAGTTTGACACATCACATCAAGAAATTTTCCGCTTCAGTCTAAATGGCGAAGACCACCAAAGCATATCTTTCTCAAGCAGCGGTCCAGGGGCCAACTGGCATACGGGGTTTTGGTTCATCCCAAGCTACACCAACGCGCTGGACTGGAACAAAGACAATCAGAGTTAGGGATATTTATGTAATAGTAGGATCATACTACTAGCTAGCTCAGTTGGTCTTGACTCCTATTTAACTATTTATAGCTAATGTACTTAGGTGATAAATTTATGCTATTTGCATGAACCCAGGCGCTTCTTTTAATTTGATCAAATACGGTCTATACACATGCATGGTTGTTTGGCTGTTTCAGTGTCCCTAGAGGCATACATATATACTGTTATTTAGCAATCTTTATTACAGTACAAAGGTCTTAACCTCATGGTTCACAGAAAGTATAAACGTAGATCAACCATCTAAACATAGAAGACATTCTAGTGTATGATTCTTACATATACACATCAACATCCTATCAGAAAATCTTAATGTGAATTGTACTGGCTGTACAAACCCGTGCATCATTCTCTAGCCGGTTGCACCCAAAAACCAAATCGTGGTACTTCATAGTTGACTGTATGTAGGACAACATACAGATCCAATGCGAAGCCATGGGTATCACCTGCATGACAGAACCATATTTCACATGGTTGGAGGTACTCTATATGGCATTTAAAATCATTCCTTGTCTTTCATATGGTCCTAAAAATAGTACAGTTGGATTTGTGGGTTTTAATTTTTTATTAACACACTCAATTGATTGCCCAAACATTGATTAATAATATTATTAAGGGGTGTGATGTTGAAAGCCATAAGAACAATGTGCCAAACAATCTTTGCTAGCGGACGGTAAATGTATACCCATCAGAAATAATCAGCAGACGTGCATGTTTCTTTGGTCAGAATAACTGCTGCACCATCTTAAAAGTAAATGGCATGACCATTTATTTGATTTGATAGCGTGCAGCTAGATGGCGTACATTACTATCTCTACTTCCTTGGGTCGCCCAAATCTGGAGTACTAAAAGCAAATCCTGGTGATTCATTTGACAAGACAACACAGATGCGTCCAAATTTCTCCGTCCATATTATTATAATAATCTGGAGTGCGTTGCCTCGTTGCCTTCCAAGAGAAGCTGCATTCCTTGCCAAAAAAGAGAGAGAGGCTGTATTTATAACTATCTCACCGGCCGCCACTAGTACAAACCATCACTCCCTCTCCACCTCCACCTCCATCTCTTCCCTAGTAGCTCCACCTCCATATCGGCGACGGACCACAATCGCGCGGCTTCGACTTCATCTTCGACGGCGGCGGCGACAGAGGCGTGAGGCACCTTCTCCGCGGCGCATCACTCATCCTCGTCCCGCGGCAACAATGGCTGTATGTGAAATCACCATACCCTTTTGTATGGTAGAGATGATGATGTGCGGATAAAATTTTATTGGCGGTTGCTCATCCTTGTTTGAATATTTGGTGTAGATTCACATCTAGGGCAGGGTGTCAAGCGGGGTGGGTAGCGGGCTAGCTAGTTTCAGTGCGAGTGCTTTAAATCTGCTCTAATCTCAACCACTATTTGCTCTAATTTTCTGCTTTGCGGGACGATTCGCGGACGCCGCTTGCAACCCTAATCTAGGGTATTGATCCTAGTTTAGTAGACTACTAGGATTTACATGCCAATTTGTTTTTAGACTAGATCCGGATATTTGTCAATACTACTACGTACTTCTTCCGTTCGTATTTAATTGACTCTAGTTGAAAGCATCGACAGTTCATTTTCTTCTCTCCCTCTCGTCGACTAATTAAAACCGAACAGAGGGAGTATTAGGAATCCATGTGCATCCGTACTACCAGTAAGGTATTGCGTTGTTGCAGAGGCTCAGTGTAATCAATATCTTTCGATATTAATATACTCACTTTATCAGAAAATAAATTAGTAATCCATGTTCAAACTTGCTAGTTTGATCGACGTTTGATGATGATTTGTGAGGCCATGTATGGGCCTAGTTTGTTTTGCCTGGTGGTCAGTAGGCTGATGATTTATTTTTTTGCTTGGTCGATCTGTGGTCGTTCCATGGCCACTGCTGATTAAGCATTACTAGAATCAACAATTTTTTGCTTGTCTGGTGATTGGAAGTGTATGCGCTAGCACCATCGCACGATGATTAGTCTTAATGGAGATGCAGATGTCGATCAAGAGGGAGAAACATATCTTGATCATGCATTTCTCACGAGATTACTTGGTGATTGGAAGTAGAATCCACAATTTGTTGTGCAAACTTCTCAACATATGCATATATTCAATGAATTGGCTTTATGTGATCAATAGTACTTCTTATTGCAGATGGATGGAGGGGAAAGAGCGAAAAAACCGATACTTAGTGAGATGACTTCTCATTCTTTGACTTCTGATATCCCAGATAACAAGGTAAATATATAGAACGACGATTCGTAGGTGATAAAAGCAGAATCCACAATTTGCCGTGCAAACTTCTCAACATATGCATATATTTGATTAATTAGTTTTATGTGATCAATAGTATTACTTATTCCAGATGGACGTAGGGGAAGGAACGAAAAAGCGGATGCTATGTGAAATGACTTCTAAATCTGTGTGTTCTGATATCCCAGATGACAAGGTAAACATATGGACCGACGCTTGTTTTGCCGCTGCCCCTGTTAGATGGCTAGATGCTCTGGTCTAATTTCTGTTCATGTGCTTATTATTGCAGAAACATAGAGTTGAAGAAAACTCTATATTGTCTGATGACAAAGGTGAAATGGCATGCCAGTCTTTTAAACCTCCGACGCCACCTTGTTTACTGTCTATGGAGACTGATGCAGCTGGACCTGGTACTGATGAGCCTATACCTGGCATCATCGTGTCACATGAAGAAGGTTGTGGATTGGGTTTACCCCCTGCTGTAGAAACTGGTGGTGCAGCTGGAGCTGCTAGTGTAGAGCCTCTAGTGAACGGTGTCGTGCCACGGGAATTCTCTGAACTGGAGCAAAACGGTTTACCTATTGTCAAGACCGATATAACTGGTGCTGATGCTGGAGTTGCTACTGATGATCCTGCACCTGAAGTATGTTTTGCATTGTTAAAACCCGTCCTGCCCAGAGTACTGACTGGTGGTGGACCTGGAGCTGGTAGGGTAGAGCCTCTAACTGAAGTGGATATTGGTGGTTTACCCTCTGGTATTGTAGAGATTTCAGCAAGCGGTCCTGTCCGAGAACATATCTGGTCCTACTATCCCTTTAGGTTCTACCGTGCTACCGACTCCTATGAACCGGAGCATGTACCTGATGTGCCTTCTGTTGAACCTGACGCACCTGTAAGTAGTGGTGATGATCAAGAAGGATCTGCATCTGATGATCCTGCACCCGAAGTTGCCACGCCACCCGAAGGAGGTTTTGTATTGGTAGAACCCGTCATGACTATGCCCACAGTACTGACTGGTGGTGGACCTGGAGCTGGTATGGTAGAGCCTCTAGCGAAAGGTGTCGTGCCACGAGAATCCTCTGAAGTGGATATTGGTGGTTTACCCTCTGTAGATACTGGTGGTCTACCTGGAGCTGGTATTGTAGAGATTTCAGCAAACAGTGCTGTCCCACCCAACTCCTATGAACTTGAGCATGTACCTGATGTGCCTTCTGTAGAACCTGATGCACCTGTAAGTAGTGGTGATGATTCCGCTGAATCTGATCAAGAAGGATCTGCATCTCGAGGACAAGATGTCAGCTGTCATTCACCTGAACCCGAGCTGAAGTCAGCAACGGTAGCTTATATGGCACGGACTGTCCTTCAAGCTCTAAAGATCCAGTTGGGTGGTTCACAGGACCAGCTACTCCAAGCCATTGTCACTACAAAAGACCAGCCAGCATGCTTCGTTATCTCCTGCATACTGTTTGACAAGCTGAAGCACTGCAACTGGCGCATTGTTCAATCCCATCAGCATGGAGAGAGGAGCTATGTTTATGTCAAGATGATTCATGCTGATTTGGTAAGGTTCCATGATAAGATGTATGGGTGGGGTGAGGCAAGAGCCACATTTTGCAGCATTCACACAGTCTTCGCTCTTGAGCCAGACCCCATGGATGCTTACCCAGTGGTGCAGCTGTCCTGACTTGATATATGTTTTATGATCAGTATGCTGCTGTCGTGGAACTGTGATGTCGAGCTACCTTTCTTATGGTTTCTAGGCTTTTGGTTTCAACATGTATTATGGAGCTTACCTTAGGACTTTCGCATGCGTTTGGCTGTTGACCTGTAATGTTTGTGGTTGGTTGTCTAATCTACTTGGCACAATCACATTGCAAAGGCAAATGTTCCTTTTCTCTTTAATTGTTATTATGACTTATGTGTTATAACCAGGCAAGAATATGCAATCTTGGTTCTCTGACCGATATATATGTACATACAACTTTTGTTCACATAATAACACTTACACGGGAAAAGAGTAGCTTTCTCTGTTGGACAAACACCAAACCACAAAAGGGTAACAACACAATATCCAAACTAGGTACGGCACCTGTTGAGCATACATGACTTTTGTCGTAAAATCACGTTAACCAACACTAGCAGCATCTTGTTCTTTGCAAGGTGC
>JAUUTY010000338.1:0-206107 GCA_030979885.1 Lolium multiflorum
TGCCTTGCGCATCCCCAAGCTTAGATGCTTGAGTCTTCTTAAAATATGCAGGGATGAACCACGGGGGCATCCCCCAAGCTTAGACTTTTCACTCTTCTTGATCATATTATATCATCCTCCCCTCTTGGACCCTTGAAACTTCCTCCACACCAAACTCAAAACAAACTCATTAGAGGGTTAGCATAATCAAAAATTCACATGTTCAGAGACACAATCATTCCTAACACTTCTGGACATTACCCAAAGCTAATGAAAGTTAATGGAGCAAAGAAATCCACTCCAACACAAGAAAAGAGGCAATGCGAAATAAAAGGTTAATCTGCAAATGTACGGGCCAGAAGACAAATTTTTCAAGGCACTTAACAGCTCGATGAAAAGCTCAAGTTGAATGAAAGTTGAGTACATATATGCTGAGGATCACGCATGATTTTTTTTCAGCATTTTACTTATTTCCTACGAGATCTACCAAATTCGTGATAAAAACATGTTTCACAGAATCCAAATCTAGTATCAACTTTACTATCAAAGACTTTACTTGGTACAACAACATGATAAGGAGAGGTTGCTACAGTAATAACAACTTCGAAGACACAACAAAACAAAAGAAAAATAAAACATCATGGGTTATCTCCCAAGAAGTGTTTTTCATTAACTAGGCGGCGAAAGTGCAAATCAAGTATTATCAAGAGAAGAAGCATCAAAATTATAATTTTCCTTAAAAACACAACTTGTCGCCGAGGGTACCTTAGCTGCTCCATCATCTAAATTTCCCATAGTGGTACTAAGGGTTTTATCAATTTTAGGCTTGTAATAATTCTTTGGCTTAGGCACCTTAGAGACATCCATGAATTTTTGCTCCTTACCCACATAAGCTTTCTCCTTAAACTTAAGAGAAGAAAAAGTTGAACCCAAGGTTCCCATAACTTCTTCAAGTTCACCAACCTGCATTGATTATCATGGATAGCATACAAGTTTCTCAGATAGCAATTCTTCATTAATTCTCCTAGGATTTATCAAGTTTATCATGATACTGGCAATATCTTCAATTTAGTCTCTAACACTTGGAAGATTTTTCTATGTCTTCCAACTTTTTTTCTGCGACATCCTAAGAGAGATTTCAATCTTAGCTTCATTAACAGGTGGTATTCCAACTAGACTCTCAATGATGCAACTAGCTTCAAAGGAGTACTAGGAAATTACCTCCCAAGGAGTATCAAGAACATACCTATTCCAGCTAGATATACCAACAAAAGTTCCTAAGGAGAATAGTGGAGTGTTTCAGTGCACCTATGATGAGTATCACTAATTCTATACCAAGCATCTTTAAACTTTCTCCCTGTTGCTTAAAAGAACGAACTTCAACTTCATAGGGATTACTCATTTTATAATAGTAAAAATAAACCAAGAAATCTAATTAAATAGTAAAACAAGTAACTATTTTTTTGCGTTTTGATATAATGAAGCAACAAACAGAAAATAATGAAAAGAAAAGAAGACAAACAACAAAGTAAAGAGATTGATGTGAGAGACTCTCTGTACAAGTGTTTTGATCTAACGGCGCGTAAAAACAGCCTTGATGCGTTGGTGATAATGCCCTGTTGGGGAATCAAATATAGGCTGCGTGATGCGCACAACAAGAGTTTTCTCTCAGGAAAGAAACCAAGGTTATCGAATCCAGTAGAGATGAAGGCCACGGAAGGTTATTGGTGAGGAGTCTAGTAAAGCAACACTGATTCCGCACCGTGAATCTGCACAACACAATCACATTACTTTGCCCCCCCAACGAAACGCTGAGGTTGTCAATCTCACCGCCTGTCGCAAACAAAAGATTAAACGAGAGGAGAATGATGCCTCTGCCTATAAGAACAACAGAGAACAGAGATTGCACAGATTGTATTTACATAGTAATGGACCGTGGATCTGTTACATTATAGTGTCTCAATAAGATAATATATAAATAAGTATAAAAAACATAATAAATAATTGATAAGAGAGGCATACCAATGCACATATATATCATGATAACTACTATGAAAGCGAGTTAGTATTATTTATTAAAGCAATAACCTGCAACAGTGAATTATATATTCAGCAAACCACAAGCATTCTCCAAGAGTTGTAAATAATCGTATCACTGTATTCAGCAATCGTGCATAATGTAATCAACATAAATATCCTAGACTGGCATCGATACGAGTCTCAGTGGGCAACAACACATCTATAACCTTAGAACTTCGCCACCGCCCTGCATCCAATGGAGTATGAATCCCACTATCAGCATACATTTCTGGAGCCGACAAGCATCAGTCTGGCCGTAAGTTCTCTACTAGCAACGTGGAGACATGCAAGAATCATAACCAACACATATGATGATCACATCAACTTGACATATTTCACCACGGAATCCCAAACAAACACAACATAGCATTACTGCTGATGATCTTGATCACCATGATGTGCTCACAAAATGTGTCATGATAAGCACAAGAGAGAAGACAACCATCTGTTATCTATGGGGGATCTATAGTTAAGATGAATTAATCAATGATCAACTGAGGCGGGCATGATGATGAGCCCCTCCGGTGATATAGGGTGCCGGAGGCGATCTCTCGAATCCCCCCGACTATTTGGACTGGCGGGCGGCGGTGTCACGCACCCTTCTCGTATCGGGTGGGCCTGCAATGTGGCTCGCGTGACCTGAGAGAGGAAGGAGGCGGGAGGCGGAGTCGTGAGCTGATCAGCCCACCCCAGGGGAGGCCCAGGTGTCGCGGGGCCATGCGCCCCTAGGTGTGGTGGCTGCCCCTCTGCCGCCTCCTCTTTCGCCTCCTCGACTTCTCGAAGGCCTGCAAAACAAGACCGTGGGCTTTGCTTCGTCCAATTCCGAGAATATTTTGTAGGATTTCTCAAACCAAAACAAAGCAGAAACAGAACTGCGTTCGGCATCTTGTTAATAGGTTATGCCGAAAATGCATCAAAATGATGAAGTGTATATAAAACATGTGAGTATTGTCATATAACTAGCATGGAACATAAGAAATTATAGATACGTTTGAGACGTATCAAATACCTACATGTTTTATTCACACTTTATATCATTTTTATGCATTTTCCATGACTAACCTATTAACAAGATGCCGCAGCGCGTTCCTGTTTTCTCGCTGTTTTTGATTTCTAAAAGTTAGTTTAGATATTCTCGGAATGGACGAAACAAAAGCCCACGGCCTTATTTTCCACGGAAGGTTACAGAAGTGGAGGAGAGCGAAGAGGAGCCACGGGCGGCCACACCATAGGGGCGCGGCCCCACCCACACAGCGCCGCCATGGTGGGCTCCTGCATCCCCCCCACTCGCCCCCCGCCTATAATCCTCCCGACGAAAACCTATCACCGAGAGCGAATACCAGAAGGTTCCAGAGACGCCGCGTCAGCCCCTCGTGGGTTCTGGAGACGCCTCCACCCACGTGAGAGGAGAATCACCGGAGGGCTCACATCACCATGCCCGCCCGCATCGATGCGTGAGTAGTTCATCCTTGACTATGGGTCCATAGCGTAGCTAGATGGTTGTCTTCCTCTTGTGCTATCATGTTTAGATCTTGTGAGCCTATCATGATCAAGATCATCTATTTGTAATGCTACATGTTGTGTTTGTTGGGATATGAATATGGAATACTATGTCAAGTTGATTATTGATCTATCATATATGTGTTGTTTATGATCTCATGCTCTCCGTTGCTAATAGAGGCTCTGGCCAAGTTGATACTTGTAACTCCAAGAGGGAGTATTTATACTCGATAGTGGGTTCATGTCTCCATTAAATCTGGGGGAGTGACAGCAACCCCTAAGATTGTGGATGTGATGTTGCCACTAGGGATAAAACATCAATGCTTTGTATAAGGATATTTTTATTGTTTACATTACACACGTACTTAATGCAATTGTCTGGTTTGCAACTTAATCTTGGAAGGGGTGCGATGCTAACCTAAGGTGGACTTTTGGGGCATAGATGCATGGATGGCGGTCTATGTTCTTTGTCGTAATGCCCTAAGTAAATCTCAGTAGTCATCATGATATGTATGTGCATTGTTATGCCCTCTCTTTGTCAATTGTCCAACCGTAATTTGTTCACCCAACATGCTATTTATCTTATTGAGACACCACTAGTGAACTGTGGACCCCGGTCCATTCTTTTACATCTGAAATACACCCTCTGCAATCATTGTTCTCTTTGTTTTCTCAAGCAAACATCATTCTCCACACCATACGTTAATCCTTTGGTTTCAGTAAGTGGGTGAGATTGACAACCTCACCGTTAAGTTGGGGAAGTACTTTGATTGTGTTGTGCAGGTTCCACGTTGGCCGGAATCCAGGTGTTGCGCCGTGACACTCCTTCACCAACAACCTTCACGTGGCCTTCATCTCCTACTGGTCGATAACCTTGGTTTCTTTCTGAGGGAAAACTCGCTGATGTACGTATCATACCTTCCTCTTGGGGTTCCCAACGGACGTGGTGCTTTACCGTCTGGCTACTTTCAAGGCGCCGTTGCCGGGGAGATCAAGACACGCCGCAAGGGGAGTCTCTCCACACCTAATCTCTTTACTTTGTTTACTGTCTTGCTTTATTTTATTTTCTGTCTTGTTTGTTTTCTTTATATCAAAAACACAAAAAAATTAGTTACTTGCATTAATTTATTTTGTTATCATGTCTAGTCCTGTACTTGTTACTCTATCACCTGAGAATTTATCTTTACTTTTAAACAAGGGGATGAGGAGAGTTTTAAAGAAGCTTGGTCTAGAATTTTTATTCTTATGGTAAAACTGAACCTAAAATGACTCTAAGCTTGCTTCTTAGTAACTTTTATTTTGGGCTTATTGTTCGCTATAGATATGCTTTGGATGCTGAGTGGGAGGAGATTTTCCACTGCGATGAGGATCAAGCTTTTAATGCCATAAAAATATTGGTTGCATCATCTAGCTCAGCTAATAACTTTGATTCATCTCTTGCTAGCATTCATAATAGATTAAACACTCTCGAGACAAATGTATCTTGTTTAAAAGAAGGGTATAACCAGATTCGTGAATATTATAATTATGTTCCAGTAAGCTTTGAACCTTCAATGTGGGTCCCTACTATTAAGGTTGCTATTTGTGGTGAATTTTTTTATGCCCGTTGTGATATTATGTCTTAGTTTTGCCTTATGCCTAAAAGTATTTATGAATTTTTGACACTTTGGGGACTTACTGAAGGTGGAGAAGGAATAACTCTTACTGATAATTCTGTTATAATTCCTAAGTGGATAGCTGAAGGTGTGTTCACAACCTTTCTTGGAAGAACGGTATCCACTGATTATCTCGTTATTGAATGTGTAGGGACAAGACAAATCACGGAAGATCCCTGCTGAAACTCTTGGGAGCAACCATAGATGTGGGAAAAGGTACTCTAAATTTTACCTCTACACCCGGATGCGGTCATGTATTCCCTAGACCAAAGAGTAAGAATAAGAGTAAGAAGGGTAGGCGTAAAGCCTGGTAATAATGTTAATACTTCTTCTCTTGATGTTACTTGATTTACACTTTGCGCCTAGCTGAAAGGCGTTAAAGAAAAGCGCTTATGGGAGACAACCCATTATTTTATTTCTGCAATTTTTGTTTTATATTTGAGTCAAGGTGCTTGTTACTACTGTAGCAATACCTTTGTATCTTTATTCTATTGCATTGTTGTGCCAAGTAAAGTCTTTGATAGAAAAGTTGATACTAGATTGGATTTCTGACACATTTTTAGCTGTCACGAATTTGAGTTGATCTCTCTGTAGGAAACTCAAAATGCTGAAACAATTCATGCGTGATCCTCAGATATGTACGCAACTTTCGTTCAGAGCTTTTCCATACGAGCATGTTAAGTGCCTCGAAAAACTTCGTCGGACTGTTCTGTTTGTGATTCGCCTTTATTTCGCATTGCCTCTTTTCTTGTGTTGAGTGAATTTCTTTGCTCCATTAAATTTCAGTAGCCTTGGGTAATGTCTAGAAGTGTTGGGAATGATTGTGTCCTGTGAACATGTGAATTTTTGATTATGCACTAAACCTCTAATGAGATTGCTTTGAGCGGTGTGAAGGAAGTTTTCAAGGATCAAGAGAGGAGGATGATATGATATGATCAAGAAGATTGAAAAGTCTAAGCTTGGGGATGCCCCCGTGGTTCATCCCTGCATATTTCAAGAAGACTAAGCGTCTAAGCTTGGGGATGCCCAAGGCATCCCCTTCTTCATCAACAACTTATCAGGTCACCTCTAGTGAAACTATATTTTAATTCCGTCACATCTTATGTACTTTACTTGGAGCGTCTGTGTGCTTTTATTTTCGTTTTGCTGTTTTCATTCTCTGAATAAATCGGATCCTAACATGCTTTTGTGGGAGAGAGACACGCTCCGCTTTTTCATTTGAACACTTGTGTTCTTAGTTTTATTTTTCATGTTCATGGCGAAAGCTGAAAGCCGCAGCACTTATTGCTATTTTGCTGGAAACAGAAAATGCTTCATGTGGTAATTGGTATATTGTCTTGAATAATTTGATACTTGGCAATTGTTTTGAGCTCTCAAGTAGATCATGTTTAGTGGAGAACTACCGTAGAGCTTGTTGAAATTTGGTTTGCATGATTGGTCTCTCTAAGGTCTAGATATTTTCTGGTAAAAGTGTTTGAACAACAAGGAAGACAGTGTAGAGTCTTATAATGCTTGCAATATGTTCTTATGTAAGTTTTGCTGTACCGGTTTATACTTGTGTTTGCTTCAAACAACCTTGCTAGCCAAAACCTTGTACTGAGAGGGAATGCTTCTCGTGCATCAAAACCTTGAGCCAAAACCTATGCCATTTGTGTCCACCATAACTACCTACTATGTGGTATTTCTATTCCAAGTAAATTGCTTGTGTGCTACCTTTAAAACCTTTCAAAAATTCATTCCTTGTTTTTGCAATACATAGCTCATGGGAAAGTAGCCTACAAAACTATTGTGGTAAGGAATATGTCGCTTATGTATCTTAGTTCTTATAAGTTGCTTGTTGAGCGGTAACCATGTTATCTGGGGACGCCATCAACCTGTTACACCTTTGTTGAATATCATGTGTTGCTATGCATGTTCGTCTTGTCGAAGTAAGGGAGATTTTTCATGAGTTAAATGGTTTGAGTATGCATATTGTTAGAGAAGAACATTGGGCCAACCAAAGCATGGTGTGGTTTCAGCTTGGACATTAATTCTCAAATCTCTTATGAGAATATTATCTGTTGTTGAATGCTTAAAGCATAAAGAGGAGTCCATTATCTGTTTTCTATGTTGTCCCGGTATGGATGTCCTCAAGTTGAGATCTATCAAAATCGAGAAATCAAATGCGATTTATCTCCTTGGACCTTTGTACAGGTGGCATAGAGGTACCCCTTTGTGACACTTTGGTTGAAACATATGTAATGCGATGATAATCCATGGAAATCCGAGCTAATTAGGACAAGGTGCGGGCTATTAGTATTCGATGCATGAGGCTTGCAACTTATAGGAAGTTTTATACATAAACCATATGAATTATTACTACCGTTGACACAATTGTTTCCATGTTTTCAAAATAAAAAGCTCTAGCACATGAGTAATCCCTGCTTCCCTCTGCGAAGGGCCTTTCTTTTACTTTATGTTGAGTCAGTTTACCTACTTCTTTCTATCTTAGAAGCAAACACTTGTGTCAACTGTGTGCATGATTCCTACATGTTTACTTATTGCACTTATTATATTACTTTGTGTTGACAATTATCCATGAGATATACATGTTGAAAGTTGAAAGAAATTGCTGAAACTTAAATCTTCCTTTGTGTTGCTTCAAAACCTCTTATTAAGAGTATATTGCTTTATGAGTTAACTCTTATGCAAGACTTTTTTATGCTTGTCTTGAAAGTACTATTCATGAAAAGTTTTGCTATATGATTCAGTTGTTTAGTCATTATCTTTTTTGTTAGCAAACTATAGACCATTGCTTTGGGTCACTTCATTCATCTCATATGCTTTACAAATAGTGTTGATCAAGATTATATTGGTAGCATGTCACTTCACAAATTATTCTTTTTATCGTTTACCTACTCGAGGGCGAGTAGGAACTAAGCTTGGGGATGCTGATACGTCTCCAACGTATCTATAATTTCTTATGTTCCATGCTTGTTTTATGACAATACCTACATGTTTTATTCACACTTTATATCATTTTTATTCATTTTCCGGGACTAACCTATTAACAAGATGCCGCGTGCGTTCTGTTTTCTGCTGTTTTATTTCAGAAAAGTTAGTTTACGGATATTCAATTGGACGAAACAAAAGCCCACGGCCTTATTTTCCACGGTTCCAGAAGTCCGAAGGAGAGACGAAGAGGAGCCACGAGGCGGCCACACCATAGGGGGCGCGGCCCCACCCCCGGCTGCGCCGCCATGGTGGGCCCCTCGGCCCCGACTCTGCCCCTTCCGCTCATAATCCTCCGACGCGAAAACTCTATCACCGAGAGCCAGAATACCAGAACAGTTCCAGAGGCGTCGCCGCCGTCAACCCTAACTCGGGGGGTTCGGGAGATCGCCTCCGGCACCCTGCCGGAGAGGAGAATCATCACCGGAGGGCTCTACATCACCATGCCCGCCTCCGGATGATGCGTGAGTAGTTCATCCTTGGACTATGGGTCCATAGTAGTAGCTAGATGGTTGTCTTCTCCTCTTGTGCTATCATGTTTAGATCTTGTGAGCTGCCTATCATGATCAAGATCATCTATTTGTAATGCTACATGTTGTGTTTGTTGGGATCCGATGAATATGGAATACTATGTCAAGTTGATTATTGATCTATCATATATGTGTTGTTTATGATCTTGCATGCTCTCCGTTGCTAGTAGAGGCTCTGGCCAAGTTGATACTTTGATGAGGACATCCCTACTACACCATTACCTCCGTCATTGATTAATGAAGATGAACCTGCTGTGAAGCTCAAGTCCAATGAAGTTCGGATTGGACCAATTACAAGGGCTCGTGCGAAGCTACTTAAACAACAGGTGAACTTGTTTCTAAACGGTACTTTGATTGATGAGAACTTTATACTGCCTAAGTCCTATCAATTAATTATCATCAGGTATCAAGAGGAGACGAGCGTCGCACGAGGAGTAGAGGAGCAGCTGTACATGAAGACGGACGTCAAGATGGACGTGAAGCTGGACATGGAGATGGACATGAAGATATCTCATGGTCGCGTGAGGGAGGAGCGGGAGGCATGCGCGAGAGGAGAAGACGACGTCCAGGCCGGTCCAGCCGGTCGACCGGCCTCCGGACCGGCCCGGTCCGGCTCGCTCATTGGCGCCAACCGTCGCCAACCGGAAGGACGATCGCACGGCAAAAACCGGAAAGTTGCGAGGTTTCCGGTCGCCCGCTGACCGACGCCAGACCCGACCCGGTCCCTAGCCCGGTTGACCGGATTCATCGGATTCGTCCGAGTCTGTCTCGACCAGATCTATTCGGGTCGGTTATTCTTGTATCTTTTCGACCAGAAGTCGTCCAGGACGCCTATATAAGTGCCCAGGACGCCCCTCTAGCTGCTTTAGACCACGTTTAAGATAAACCCTAGTTCTTAGTTGTTTACTCTAGCAAAACTATTGAATCCCTACACCATATTGCTTGATATTGTGTAGATCCTGAAAAGTCTTGTGTGATCTGTTGTTCCATTGGGAATTAGACGGTTGCAATTTACCGCTTCGTGGTCGGCGGCTACGTGCGCAAGTGTCTGAGTTGCGAATATCTTGCGGGTTGAGAGCTGTTGCATTGGCGACAGGGACCAATCGAGATCTCGTTGCGTCATACAAGTTATCATCCACTTCATCATCGTGTTTCTCCGCTGCTATCACCCCGTGATCATCATCACCACTGTTGCTTACTGAGAAGATCGGGCCACCCCATATCATACTTGTAACTCCAAGAGGGAGTATTTATGCTCGATAGTGGGTTCATGTCTCCATTGAATCTGGGGAGTGACAGCAACCCCTAAGGTTGTGGATGTGCTGTTGCCACTAGGGATAAAACATCAATGCTTTGTATAAGGATATTTGTATTGTTTACATTACGCACGGTACTTAATGCAATTGTCTGTTTGCAACTTAATACCGGAAGGGTGCGGATGCTAACCGAAGGTGGACTTTTTAGGCATAGATGCATGCTTGATGGCGGTCTATGTTCTTTGTCGTAATGCCCTAAGTAAATCTCATAGTAGTCATCATGATATGTATGTGCATTGTTATGCCCTCTCTATTTGTCAATTGCCCAACTGTAATTTTTTCACCCAACATGCTATTTATCTTATTGGAGAGACACCACTAGTGAACTGTGGACCCCGGTCCATTCTTTTACATCTGAAATACAATCTACTGCAATCATTGTTCTCTTTTGTTTTCGCAAGCAAACATCATTCTCCACACCATACGTTTAATCCTTGGTTTTCAGCAAGCCGGTGAGATTGACAACCTCACTTGTTAAGTTGGGGCAAAGTACTTTGATTGTGTTGTGCCCGTTGGCGCCGAAATCTCGGTGTTGCGCGCACTACACTCCTTCACCAACAACCTTCACGTGGCCTTCATCTCCCTGGTTCTATAACCTTGGTTTCTTTCTGAGGAAAACTCGCTGCTGTACGTATCATACCTTCCTCTTGGGGTTCCCAACGGACGTGTGCTTTACCGTCAGAAGCACCCGGCAAGGCCAATGTGGTAGCAGATGCTTTGAGTATACAGCCGTGTCAGTTGAACTCCATGATCGCAGAAGAGCAACCTAGCTTGTATCAAGAATTTGAGAAGTTTAGACTGGAGCTAGTTAGTGAAGGATTCCTAGCAAGCATAGAGCTCCAGCCTACTTTGATTAGTCAGATTAAAGAAGCATAGAAAGGAAAGGCTAGTATTGATGGAATCAAGAGCCAAATAGCTGCAGGAAAGGCACCGGGATTCACCGAAGATGAAGAAGGAGTTCTTTGGTACAATGGACGCCTATGTGTGCCAACAGATTCAGAGTTGAAGCAAGTCATTTTGAAGGAAGCACATGACACCCTATACTCCAATCATCCCGGTGGAACCAAGATGTACCAAGATTTGAAGGAACATATGTGGTGGCATGGAATGAAGAGAGAGATTGGAAGCTACATAGTCAAGTGTGATATCTGTAAAAGAGTCAAAGCAGAACATCAGAGACCCGCAGGATTACTGCAGCCATTACAGATTCCTAAATGGAAGTGGGATTCTGTAGGAATGGACTTCATAACAGGACTGCCCAAATCAAGTAGAGGAAATGATTCTATTTGGGTAGTGGTCGATAGATTAACCAAGGTAGCCCATTTCATCCCCGTCAAGACCACCTACCAAGGCCCCAAGCTAGCTGAGTTGTATATCTCCAGAATAGTGAGCCTGCATGGAACACCCAAGTCAATTGTGTCAGATAGAGGATCCCAATTCACCTAAAGATTCTAGCAGAAAGTACATGAAGGATTAGGAACCCGGCTGAATTTCAGACTTATCACCCGTGATGGATGACTGAAAGAGTCAACCGGATACTTGAAGATATGTTGAGAGCTTGTGTGCTTGAATATGGATCTAAATGGGAAGACTGCCTGCCTTACGCAGAATTCTCATACAACAACAGCTATCAAGCCAGTTTGCAAATGGCCCCCTTTGAAGCATTGTACGGAAGGAAGTGTCGTACCCCTCAACTGGTCAGAAGTCGGAGATAGCCAAATCTTTGGACCAGATATTCTCCGAGAAAAGAGAAGGTTCACAAGATCCGTGAATACCTCAAGACTGCCCATCGAGACAGAAGAGTTATGCGGACAAAAGACGCCGAGAGATGACCTTCAATATCGGAGACTTTGTGTATCTCAAAGTATCACCCCTCAAAGGAATGCAGAGATTCCAACTTAGAGGAAAGCTTGCACCTAGATATGTTGGACCATTCAAAGTTCTGAGTCGCCGAGGAGAAGTATCCTATCAACTGGAACTGCCGGACGAAATGTCAGCGGTGCATGATGTGTTTCACAACTCATTACTCCAGAAATGTTTGGAAGTGCCAGAGAAGACTGAGGTTTTCAAAAACATCGATCACCGAGCTGTGGATATCAACAAGGACTTGACCTATCGCGAAGTACCTATTCGCATCCTGGAAGAAGCTTTCAGAACCACCCGCACCAAGAGTATCAAGTTTCTGAAGATCCATTGGAGTAACCATACCGAAGAAGAAGCCACTTGGGAGCGAGAGGATTACATCAGGACTGAATTCCAGATCTCTTTAGTACCTAGTTTTCTTTAAGATCTCGGGACGAGATCTTTTGTAAGGGGGAAGGGTTTGTAACATCCCAAATATTTCAAATCAATAAAGAGACAAATTCAATTATTCAAATTTTGGAACCAACAAAAACTTTTATAGAATTAATGTGTGTGCATAGTGTTCATGCATGATCCTTGTGTTATTACCATGATGAGTGTATGATATACTTGACAATGTGCTAAAACCCTAAACCATGCCAAATGGAATCAAAGAGGGACAAAGAAGAAAAAGAGAAAATGAAAATAGCACCACATATGTGCTTATGGCCATTTTTGCAAATATTTAACCTAGGCCATTTTTGTTGGTTTAGATGGTTTGGAAATGTTACTAAACAATTAAGAATCACTTTTGAATCAAGAGAATACAAAAGAAACCAAAGAAAATAGCAAAATCTAATCACATATGATAATGGTCAAATCTGCCATTTATATCATGATACCCACTTTGAGCCCATATATTAAGAAATTTCTAAACCAAACCCTCCCAACTCTTTGCACCTCATCCAAGAACTCATCAAGATGAACAACTTTGGTAAAGACCACCATTGCAAATTCTTTCTCAATTGCTTAAAATAATCAAGCAAAGTGACAACACCAAATCAGAATTAAGATCATGTCTATTTTGGATTTTCACAAACCACCTGATAAGGGATTAACTTATCAATGCCTACAAGTTGTAGACTAGGGTTTTGCTAGAAGTAGAGGGCAAGTAGATCTCGAAGGTTTCAGCCGGAAAACTAGGGTTACGTGAACAATGAATCGGTCCTTTCTTTGTCCCTCGACTCCCCCTTATATAGGAGGTGGAGCCGAGGGTTTCTTGATATAGAAGTTACAGAGTTCGGGAGACTATCCGAGTCTGTCCCGTAATAGTTACAAGTCGATATTCCTAATACAACTCTATCTTTCCAAACTATCTCTTGACTGGGCTTCCGGGCTTCATAAAACTTCGGGTCGTGGGCCTTCAGTAAACCCCGGGTATCATCTTCGGCAGGCCCATTGGGGATGCCTATGTCACCACCACCATTTTGCAAACCAACACCACCATTAGGAGCCAAACATTATTTGAATCAAGTCAATGCAAAAGTTTGGCAAAATTCAAATAATTTGTTCATGCGGCCATTTCATCAAACACTTGGCAGGCAAGAATCTACTTTGAGCACACATGCTAATACCCACTGGATTTTGGCCTAAACCAGAGATCATCTGTGATGATTACTGTACTTCTACACCTCCTGGACCAAACCATGCACTTGCCCTTGATGATTAAAGTGAGGAGAAGACCAGACCGTGGCCATGCCGTGCACCATGCCACTCTCCATGCCATTCCTCCTCTCTGCCCTCTCTTTTCACTTTAAGCATGTCTAGCAGCCTCCCCTCTCTTCCCTGATCGTGACCATGCCAGCCATTGGCACGGGAGAGGCTCACATTGGCCAGCCCCGTACGCGCCCAGAACGCCCAAGCTTGCCAGCGCGTGCACGCGCGCGACGCACGGACGCGCCAGTGCGCGAGCAAGCCCCGTCGCATCAGTCCTCCCCTACGTCTCCTCCTCTGCACATATCATCACCACGCCACCGGCTAGCTCCTAGACGTGCTCAATCGCCCGCGCGTGCCCTGTCGCCGCCGCCCGCGTCGAAAGTTTGCGCCAGACCCGTGGCAGACGATGCATCATCTTGAGCCATCCCATCTCCTTTTCTCTGCGCCAGCACACCCTCGAGCATCGCCATGATGCCTGCAAGCTCAAGCCGTCCTCGCCTTGCCCCTCCGCGGCCCAGAGAGACATCGCCATGAACGCCACCGTGCACCCCCGCAGCACCCCCTCGCCGCTATAAATAGAGGCCTTCCCCTCTCAAATTTCTCACACCATTCGCTTCTCCTCTCATCTCTGATCCTCCTCGAGCACAGCCACCACTCAATTTGCACCGTAGCTCCCCAATCGTTCGCCGGAGCGCCGTGGAGCCGCCGCAGAAGGAGCCGGAGCTAGGAGCCACCTCAGGCGACGCCACCAGTGCCAGGAGCTCCGCCATCCTCGACAACCTCGCCCTGCGTCAACGCCGACGATCGCCGGAGCTTAGGTGACCCTCCGACCCCCTAGGCTCGCCGCCAGTAGCCCTTACTCTCACCGGAGACGACGACGCTCGTGCGCCGTTGATCTGCGATCTAATCCTGCGGTCCTTATCCTCTCTTACCGTTTCGCGGTTTAAGACACACTGACCAGTGGAGCCCGCTGTTAGGCGGCCCGCTCGTGCGAGACACGTAGCTGGGCCGGCCCATTCTTCTGTTTCTTCTTGGCCCGTGTAGTTTCCCGCGCGAGCCCACGATTCAAATTTGAATTAATCCAATTAGTTTAAATTCAATACTGGTGCTATGTTCAAAATTTAATAGAACAAAATCTACTAGGCCAAATTTGATGAACTTTATATTGATGGAAAGCTTAGAAAATTATCTATCCAACTACACTGGTCTCAACCCTAGATTTAATGTAGAAATCATGTAGTAAAAATAACAAGGCAGGGCCTTTTTAAAATTCAAACATTTATTAAAAATCAACCATAGATTATTTTGAATTGATTCCAACTCTCAAAAATCACATTTCATATTGTCTATCTGAATATGTAAAAATATGACATGGTTGTTTCATATGATCATGGGCTAGAATAAAGAATGGCTATGTGGCTATTTCTAGTCCATTTAAATTACCCAAATTTATTTATTAAATAATATGAGAGGTATCCTCTCATTTAAATCTTTGTCTCACGTAATTCAACATGAGGTAATGACCTTGGTATATATAATCTCATATTGTATTACTTGGTGATATTAAATTGTTACTATATTAGTGTTAAATTGCATGAGGTGTAATACCTCATTTAAATCATTTTCCCAAATAATAAATATGAAGTGTTGACCTTGGTCAACATGTATTCATACCTTATTATTATTTGAGGAGATTAAATCTTAACCAGATTCAATGAGAGGAAATTATTTCTCAAAGATAATAAATAGAAACCCTAATAAATATTTTAATGAGAGGAAATTATTTTTCTTAAAAAGGAAACAAAGTCAACCACCATGTTAATAAGGATGTGATGCTAGAATAGTTTGTGTGAACCATTTGTGTGTTTAGTCTAGCCCTTAAGATTTGTTTGGTGATTGTATACCTCGTATCCGTTTATAGACGCTAGTACCAAGGACTATCAGGAGGAGGAGGTCTACTTCGAGGAAGAAGAAGAAAACTTTGATCACTGTACCACTCAAGGCAAGCTATACTCTTGCAAGCTACCTTAATGCCAAGCTCTAATAGAGCAAGGCACCATTACATATTACTTTGTGTTTAATGATCCCAACCCATGTTTTTACCTTACAAGTTTTTGACTATGGTTTATCAAAGTTTATTTTTGATTCATGATTCACTTTGGTCTAGATATGGAGTAGTACAAAAGCATCAAATCTAGCCTAGAGAAATACAAGCTAGTTAGCACCCCTTATGACTAGTTGCTAGTGCTAAAACTAAAATTGCTACTCTAGATGGGGACATGTGAAACAAATGACTTTGAAAACCATGGAATGATGAGTCATGCTATTGAAAGATTTTGAAGGCGAATATGACATGAATGACATGGTGAATTTGACAAAAACTGATGATTGGGTTCGGATGCGATACCATTCCAATTTTACAAGTACCCCACAATACCTGATTATGGGTAGGGCTTAACTGGAAGTTTATGTATTTTAGTATGGGTTCCCTCTAAACAAGCGTCATAGGGGTTATGCCAAGGCTGCCTCCGTTGAAAGTGAAATGACGTGAAATGAGGTGAATGTCCTACCCAAGCCCTGTGCAGTTCCCATGCTAGCAGATTGCTATCACTGGGAGGCCAAACTCATGGGGGAGGTGCCTATACTAGGGTATGTAAGTGAAAAGTTATGGTTGATGATCCGCATACTGAGTATGATTATTCAGGGCTATCCCTGACGGATGTAATCAAAAGTTGTGGCACAAGAGTACAACCTCTGCAGAGTGTTAAACCTATTCGAATAGCCCTGTCCACGGTTATGGACGGTTGGATGGCCATACTGTTCTGTTGTCAGATGTTTTCTAAAAATGAATGGTGAATTGAAAGATGAATTTGGCTTGATCACAACAGAGTTGTGGGAATGACACTAATGTTACCACTTGAGTTAATTAGGCAACTAAAGAGTCTTTATTACTAAGTGCTTATGAAATAAAACTAGCTTTATGCAAATAAACCTAGAGCTTAGAACCCCTTTCATATAATAGATAGAGTTTACACTAGTATTAGTTTGCGAGTACTTTAAAGTACTCATGGCTGTGTCCCTGGCTATTCAAATGGCCAGACTATGAAGAGGAGCAACAGTATCAGGATGACGGACAGCAGGACGTCTACGATAACTAGGATCGTCTTCTAACGTCAAGCGTTACCTGTGGACTAGTTGGACTGCTACTACTTCGCTTCCGCTATGTGTTGTATTTGTTGATCCTTACATCAACTATTATTGTAAGTGTGGATCATGTGATCTATTGTTGTAAGACGACTATGGTTTGTAATGAATGATGACTCTATGATATCAACTATTATGTCTCGCAAAAGCAATCTTCCTGGGATTGCGATGTATGGCATAATAGGCATCTGGACTTAAAAATCCGGGTGTTGACACATGGGGGCTGTCTGGCCCTCTCCAGGAAGGTGGTACAACTGTAGGTCTGATTGGGGGTGCAGGTTCCGATCCGCGCGGTGTGGTGCTCGTCTTCTTCGGCCCGCAGCAGGAAGAGCTTGGACGCCGGGGCGGCGGCCCTGGAAGGTGGGAGTCATGTTGGTCGGCGGGCGAGCCAATGACTATGGTGTTGGCCGGTGACCACGGCCGTGAGGGCGGCGTGGTGGTCGGCGAGTTGAATGTTGTGGGGTGTAAATGGCGGTGATTTTGCCAAAGGGAGACCTTTGCCCCTTGGGCCACGATGGCGGCGTCCGCGGACGGCGTTCCCTTGTTGAAGGCGCCGTGAGGCCAATCTCCGTCCCTCTACTTCCTCCGGGTGAAAACCCAAGATCCTCGGATCGGGCGGTGGCGGCACTCCGGTGTCGTGCTCTTCTTGTAGATACCGTCTTGGAGCCCACAACACGAGGCTCACCGATGGTTGTGACGGAGGTGATCCTTCGGCGATCTTCGGCAAGGCTTGCTCCGTGCCCTTCCCTTGTCGAGTTTTCTTGGCGCTGCTTTTCGGTCTGTGAGCAAAGTGGGTTGGTCCCCGTAGGTGGTCGGATTTCGGTGGCGTTTCTGCGATGGAGGAGTTATGTCGACGGCACGCGTGAAAAATGGCTCGCTCTCGAGTGAGCTCCGGCCCGACATTGTAGCTCCCAGCTCTGCTCTGAGTCCTCGTAGGCGTTTTGGCTGAGCATGTTGGTCGCACTTCCGGTTGTACCTTCTTTGGTAGTTCGTATGGGTGTGTGGTTTCGATCTTTAAACTGGGTTCAACACTTTGTATCGTTTTCGCCCTTGGTGGCTTTGTTAATTCAAAGTTGGGCACTTAAGTGCCTTTTATCTTTTAAAAAGGGCGTGAATTCTATTTTGGATATCTGCAAATTTCCGGCAACACTTCACAATGAATACTACATAACGCAATAAATTCTACAGTACACATATCATTTCAATTTAATTCATTATGTACACCTAAATATATCTATCCATCTGCAAAATCTACACACAAGAAAATATTGTCTATCCACCTACAAAATCAACAAATTAGTAAATATTTTATATTCATCATCTACAAAATTTACACATTATTCATCAATGCAATTGAAAAAAAATAAAAATAAAAAGAGGGGAAGCTTAGAGCATCTCCACCGGGGCCCTCCAAATAGTCATCGGCAGAGGCTCCGACACCTCCGTATGGGTGACGCCGGCACTGCATCCTCTATTTGGGGGAGCTGTTCCCACACCGGCGCCCCCAAACCAGCGGCCCCGATAGATGTTTTGAATTAAAATCACAAATAAAAGCATAGCAAATCGAATAAAGAGAAGAAACATTTCATTCCACAAACTAATACATAATTGGGAACGTGGTTTACACGAAGATATAGTTTGGAACATGGTTTTCCACAAACTAATACATAGATTGAACCATGGTTAACACAAATATAATACATTGCAAAATAACTAAACCTAAGTGGAAAATACTCGAGGGCACACGCAGTCAACCAAACTGGAAAAATCCAGCTGGTGACGGTGCCCATGTTGGTTCTTCCGAGGAAGAACATCCAAAAACATGCGTGCCTATTTTCGTTGCGAAGAAACAACACTCACTCGTCGTCCTCCTCGGCGTTGTCCCCGTGGTAGTGGCGGCGGCAGCGTATCTCGTCGAACACCTTGACGCTCATGTCCCCGTCGCCAAGGTAGGAGAACATGAGCACGAAGCCGGCTTCAAGGTGGTGGTAGCGCGTGAACTTCTCCCAGCCGATGTGGAGGTACATCTTGCCGCGCGCGTCGTAGATCACGTCCACGATCGACCGGCAGTAGCCGCATGTAGCCTCCTGCAGATGCAGCGAGCCCAGCTCGTCGCCGGCGACGAAGTTGGCGAACGTGTCCGGCAGCCTCTGGATGGCGTGCGGGTCGCCCTTGAGGACGACGACGAACTCGAACAACACCGGCCGCTCCTCCTCCTGCAGATCCGATGATGAAGACGACGGCGTCGCAGGCGACGCGAGCGTGCAGCTCTGCCGCGGCCACGACCACGACCACGGCCATGACCTTGGCCTCGAGCAGACATGGCGTCGTCTCTTCAGATGGTGCCGGCTAGGGTTAGGGAGAGAGGCTCTAGGATTTGTGTGTGGGAGGTACGATGAGAGGCGGTCCTTTTTATAGGCCGGAGGGAGGCGGGGGAGCGGTGACGCTCATTAACGCCGGCACGAAGAGCAAGGCGCGATGGGATGGTTCGATGCGCGTCTGCAGAAACTGCACCGCCGCTGCGCCCCAATAACTCCCGTGGCGAGGTAGGCGGCGGTTAGGTTAAAATTGAATGTGCCGCTGACACGTCGGCCCCGCCACTCCCCGCTGGCGTCGAATTTTGGGATGTGTGGCTGACAGGTGGCTCCCATGCCCAAAATTTTTAGCCTCACGAGGCGCCGGCGCGCCCGATTCGCGTCCTTGGCCAAGGGTCCGGCACAGGGTTGCCGGCGCTTTAATTGGGCTCGGAAGTGTGAGTACATTTTTGGTCCCGACCCCCAAATCGTTATCGGGGCCGCCATGGGGCGCCAGTGGAGATGCTCTTATTGTGGAATAGGCGCTGCCTGGCTATCTTCCCATGCAAAAACGGAGGGTACTCGCACGCAGCGGCTCTTCTTTTGACGTCGGAGTTAATGGCAGCACCTCCCCGTCTGCCTACCTCCCGGTCGCCTTTAAAGGCACTAGATGACCCGGTGCGCCCCGGCGCACAGGCATTCAATGGCGGAGGCTAACCATAAGGTTTGCCTTATTTTAGTACCGGAGGTTGAAGTGGAGCTCTTCCATCGAGTAAAGGCGGGTATTAGGGTTAAATGGGCATCCAGTTTGAGCTATAGTAGCATCCGACGAGGCATGTTACTGTGTTGCTCACCGTAAGTCTTGGTTTATTTCAATACTGGAGGCTCGTGAGCGCGAAGTGTAGCTCTTTCGATCACCGCCATCACCGCAGTAGCAAAGGGGGAGTATTAGGGTGAAATGGCCATCCATGGTGAACTATAGTAATATTCGGCGTGTTTCGATGGAGGGAACGCCCTCGACGGGCCTTCTACTCTCATTTGGCTACTTCGTTTTCTTCAATTTAGTTACAATATAATCGATGGGTTAGGCTGGAGAAAATGCCCTCGAGGTCCCTTCCACTGTCTTTTGTATAATCCAGTTGGGGGGTATTTTCAGCTGTAGTAGTATCCGACGGGGCGTGTTACCGTTGCTCACCATGAGTCTTGGGTTATTTCAATACCGAAGGATCAGAACGTTCTATTATCTTTTGAATTGATGTACATATATTTTTCTAAAATTTGACCCGTCAGCATATCTATCTAAACTGTTGACCAATTCTATGACAAAAGCATCCATGTTTTTTTTCAAAAACATGTCATCTGAAAAGATTCAGAAATCCAAGGTAAGTGGTCCAATTGTATTGCCAGACCAGTACCATGTATTAGTTACTATACTCATCGAGGCTGTTGCAACTGTCATTCACAAGACAAATATATGCATTGGCATGAGAATGTATGTATATATGCCCAACTCTTATATGTAAGCAAATCAGGAACTCTTGAGAACATAATCTGAACAAATTATCCATCTACACATTTCGGAAACAGACTACTTTCTAAATCAAACCTGAGCATGGGCTAATACATGGTTTGGCAATGATTGTCTTATATCAAGAGGAGATACTGTAGAACAGATTCAGTGACATATTCTGTCATCTCCACCAGTCTCCGGCACCTCCGTCGCCGGTTACAACCAGCAGCTCACACACATCTTGCACATCTAGCGGTAGCCCACAACGCAGTACCTGAGACAGAAAAAAAGCAGCAGCTCACCTGCCCGACAGAGATGAGAATATGCCAAGGAGGAGGGGCATGGCTATATCTTGCTACCCATAAAGTAGATAAGGTGCCAGGTGTAGCATATATTAACATTACAAAAGCTGGCGAGTTAAGTAGGCTGTACAATACACGTTTGAACATAAGTTTGAACTTTCCTCCAGAGGATGTCGACTACATCAAGTCAAAAGGACGCAAATGCTATCGTAAATTGGTGCCAGCGACCCTAAATTTACCAAAACCTGGTGTCGGCATGGGTCTACTGGATCCTAAGGGTGATGGCAGTAGATTTAGCGAGCTTCACTCGCTGTTGGAACTGACTTCCATTATGATATGCATTCTGCGCTATATTCTGCCATTCCTCGTCACGTGCACGGTCCTTATTCTCGTTGTCGATGCCTTGCCAGAATTGGCTGCTGTTGAATTCCTCTCTTGCGGCACTGCTCGGCATCATAGTTATCTGTGTAGACTGAGCGCTCCTGCACCATGGCTATAACCATGTCTATATCACTATCTGGTACATAGTCCTCATGAGATGTCACTTTGCTGCTAACAATGCCAGCAGGTATGGCGTCAGCAGCAACCATGGCCTCATCAGAGGAGGAGGATTCTCCTGCTGGAGGAAGCGGAATGGAGGCGCGGCTCGCGGGGACGTGTGAGCTCTCGGCCTCCGCACCTGCCGCCTCACGCCGCAGGAAAGCTGGTGCAGCTGCAAAACCATAGTTGGTGTAGCGTCTCATTCCGCGTTTGCGCCCCCTGTCTGAGAGCTTCTTTTCTGTTTCAGTCTTATGACGGGTGGAGGAGACAGATTGGTTGTGGATATTCGGTGGATTGAAGCGGCGAGCGTGGCCACCACACGCCCTCAACGCTGACCTGCGAGGCTGCATTGTATGCGTAGATTCTGCTATCCAAAGCAAGAGACATGTGATGGAAACTATGTATGTAATTATTAGAAATGTTATAAATTGAAGGTTATCTAGTTATTTAGCTACAGATTGATCTCGTAGTTGACCTTTACTGCAAGACTATACCTAAACCTTCTCTTTATTCTTGTATATCAAACTCACTGGCTGATATGGCTGAATATGATAAGTAAAGTTAGTGATAAGGAAAAAATCGCTAATGTATTCTCTACAAAGCAGACTAACGTGGATGGAACTCAGACGCAGGGAATTAGGACAGCGAGCATCAGTTTCGAATCAAAATTAGGACCTATGAGATCAAGTAGAAATATTATAAATTATGGTATGAGGTGAATAAGACGGTAATGTAACAACGACTCTAGGAGGCCAAGTAGTCTAGCTACATTTAAAAGTAACAATATTGAGTGCTTCTACTGAGCAATCAACAACATTGTGGAAACCTAATAAAATAGGATAAGCTTAGGTTACACGAGCAAGCTTTGCCTGATTCTGCTGTCTAGGAGTCGCCTCAACCAGCTTCTCAAGTTCCCTTCTACATTGCTGGGCCCTGTGATCAATATGATGCACACCTACTGTTTGTTCTCAACAAAATGATGGACACTGACCTTCATGAACCACTGAAACCAAAAGAACACACGTATATTACACTAAAAGAGAATAATACAAACCTATTTTTGGCTACTAAATTCAGCAACCAGCTGCCATCCTAAAAAAGCACAGTGAAGCATCTTCAATCTGTCTAAAAGAATTCATGCAACCCTTACTAAGTTAATACCACATGTGTGAAGTGTGTAAAGCTTAAATAACAAGCAAACAATACCTACACTACTCTTATAGGCGGGTATTGACACCTTAGCCCTGATGACACAATTTTCTAGCATGTTTAAGACGCCCAAGTGCAAGTGATCAGAATCAACACAAAAAGAAGTCGCAATCTAAAACAACTATCGTTTTTACCATGAACGGAAACAAGGAGAGAGGAACCACCATCAGTTCAGGCCAGGACCAAAAGAGTAAAAAGTACAAGGCACACTGTACACAATCTGCTTGCCACAGTTGGACGTTGGTGCAGGAATGCGGCACATTATCTTTTGTGGTAGGCTTACAGATCTTCAGGATATATATTAGATGTGTGCCAATTAGTATAAATGTAATTAGGTAATTTGTTAATAAAAAGGAAATTGGGTAAGTTCATTTGATATCTCCCAAGCAAAGATTCAGTGGTAAAGATGGTCTGCATGCCCTAGCTTAAGCCTCATTATATCATTTCGAAACTCCTTGTAATCTGTATTGAACCCTCAAACTATCCTAAACCAGTAGAACAAAATTTTAGTTTTGACCTAAAAAAATAAATCAGCACGTAACTTCTGAAAATGAACACCCAGCAAAACAAGAAACCAAATACCATATTTTCGGGAAACATGTTCAGTATGCCAAGTGTGCAGTACAAAAATAAGAATTCAACAGTGGAAACTAACTTTATGCATTGAAATTTACTGGCTAGCAAGACAACATTCAAGAAACTTAACCACTGAAATGCCTTTTTACAAGAGAAACCAAGAAACGTGGTTCTTACCGATTTTCATCTTGCTTCTCTGCTTGAAAGTGACCAACATGACAACTGTCAACCTTGGAGCAGACACCTCGTTATAGCATCACAATCATAAATAAGAAAACAATAAAACAGTTGCTTTACTGTCCATAATCAGAAGCAGCACCGAATTTCAGGCAATAGCTATTGGATCGAGTATGAATATCAAATCATGGACTGATTTTAGTCAGGTTCAAGGATGAATAGAAAATCATGATATTCGGCACGAAGGATACAAATGGAGAAATAATAAAGAGAGCTTTCTTTTTCCATGTGAGGACATATACTGCTACAATTTGAATCGCATTTAAACCTGATGAGTAGACAAACTGAAAGAACATAGTTACTCCGTAGAACATTAGAACTACACATATTAAGATGAAATCCCATTTAACTTGTGTGATGTATATTTAGAGTTGCACATATTTACATTAAAAGAGTTTTCTTGACAGGAGGCTGCAGAGAGAAGTACTAACGCACAGAATAATGAAATTAAAATGGTAAATGAGTTTTATTGTGTAAAAGACTTGGAAACCTCATGCGTCTTATCAGAGCATGGAATATTTTCTCTGTAACATGGCGAAGCATGGAGGAGCCTCCATTTGTGCTTGCGTCACTCACGGTGTGCGGCTTACAGAAGAATTTCATTTGTGCCCTAAATCAAATTAAAATGGTGCTATGAAAATGGTAAACAATCTTTATTGCGTAAAAGACTTGGAAACCTCATGCCTGCTTACCAGGACAGGGATATCTTCTCCGCAATACGGCAAGGCACGGAGAAGCCTCCATGTGTGCTTGCATCACTTCGCAGTGATCGGCTTACAGAAGAACTGCACTTGTGGCCTCGCTTTCGTGCAAGCTCTGACAGCCGGAATGCTTCTTTTCATACTGATAAACATCAGATCAAAAGAAACACAAGGATTAGGGCATTGGTACATAAAGAGAAAACTTCAGAGAAAGCCACAAATTTAAGATCCTTACTGTATTTACTGGCTGAAGAGTCATCTATGCATACACCTCCTCAGTATCTAGGTCTGCCTAAATAATCAAGAGAAAAAAATCTTTCAGAACCTGTGATCGCAAGAGCGTCGTGTCGAACAATATGGGGGAGGAGTTGTAGATTACTTAGAAAGTCACATTGTGTAGAAGACATCAATTTTGAGTGCATTCCTTTGCACAGAAACTGCAACCTGAATAAGACACATGGTATGTCCAGGAAATTCTTCTGTATTTGAAGATTTTTTTTGATCCTTCTGTATTTGAAGATAAAGAAGAGTGACTATTGAATAAACATGGAAACACAAAATTTCCATCCACATGAAAAGTAAGAGCATTCTACAATTGGGAATCAGCAGAAGAAAATATAAGCATCGAAACCATTTAGCGGGTACTGTGTACACGGTTTTTTTTTCAAAACAAACTCAGTTGCTTTCTGTAAACGGTACTCATTATACATTGCTAACTTTGCATCCAAAAGGTACTCATTATACATTGCTAACTTTGCATCCAAAAACAAGAATTATTTCATTGAATGATTAAGGAAATACGCATTCAAACATCCTCCCCATTATATGCCAACTTTCTGCAGGTTCCCATAAAAAAATGAAATGAAAATTAGTATTCTGCAATCCATAAAGTGCCAAATTCATGAGTGAGCTCTGTTTAGATAAACTCTTCATAAGTACAATAATAGTGTTCCTCCCACATATCATCATGAGCAACATACCCCATCCCACATACAAATCTTATTTATTTATGCTGATATTTCTAAAATAAAATGCAGACGGAAAACATACCCTATCCCACGGTGTAAGCAGCCGCACCATCCCAAGGAAAAAAGCTCCATCCATAGCAGTCCATGGTGGCAGGCGGCCCTCTCTATCGTTGCCACCACCGTCACCATGATTGGAAAATTACCTTCAGGCTACTTCGTCGTTGTCGGTCAAGGTTCACCTCCATGCCATTGATGCCATCCAGGCACCGAGCCAGTGCCCGCCTCCACGGTTGAAGCACATCAACTTATCCTTCCTCCTCCCTTCGGGCTGCCATATGTGTGAACTACCTCGATGTCCGGCAGTGCTGCAACAAACCTTCTGTCTGCATGAAACGAATTAGAAAATTTAAGGAGCATACAAAACTGAATGAAAAATATATATAAGGGTCTCATGGTAACACAATTCGTGGATGCATCAAGGCAGCCGTGACGCGAACGTTGTACTGCAAATAGAGAAAGTTCTCATGGTAACAAAATTTGCCGATGCATCACAGCCACCATACCGCAGGCACTCCGTCCATGATTAATTCTACACCTGAGCGTCGTAACAATGGTCCACCTTGTAGACACCAGCCACCTCTCCATCTTGCATCTTCCAAGGAAGAGCATCTAGCAACACACACATACAACACAGGGGAGGAAAGATGGGGAAAAACTCGCACCCACCTCTGCATCTTGCATCCCCTCCAACAGAGAGCATCTAGCAATACACACACCGCGAAGGGGAAGAAAGATGGGGAGAAACTCACCGTGTGCCTCGTCAAGATTGCTTGCGCCGCTCCTCGTCCGCGCTCGTGCACTGGACCCGTGTAGAGGCTAGCGACTTCGCTCGTGCGCAGACCACCTGGGACAACTCCGGTGCACCATGCGTCACCACCACGCCATGGAGCCTCCTCTTGCCGTATGCGTGGATTGGTCGATTCAATTTGGAGAGCTGGAGGAGGGGCGCCATGTGAAGCCCTTGCTCCTCCGCCCTTCAGTGGAAATAAGGGATTAATGTAATCAACTTGAAAACCAACTTCATAAAGCAGAAGTTCACTTACCACAACCACTCCATAGATCACTTCTTTGGTGTACCTAATTTCTGAACGAATATTCATATTCTCATACGTTGTGTTATTCAGATGCCGGTTCAATCGGCCCAGCCGCTGTGCTAGAACACCTTGTACATTTCTTTTAGGCCATGCACAATTGGAAAATCTGCAAGACACATCAGTCACATAAGGTGCTAGCAATGGCCCTTGCAAAGTACTAATCTAACTCATCTCCCCAACCAAACTGAGCAAATTCTTCATCTACAATTTCCCAAATAGAGTATTTTTCCGAATCGAACCTAGGCATGAAAACTAATCTAGCAAACGATTGTCATACCTGGAGAGGAGAAATCGCATAACGAATTCTGTGGCATATCAGGTCAGCTTTGGTGCCCTCCGGTTGGTCATTTTCTCCACCAGCGCTAGCAGCCTTGGTATCGGCCGCCGCCAACCGCCAATCGATTCCCATCTCAGGTCGTAAAAGAGAAAAGGAAGAGGCACAGGAGGGTTAGGATAGATTTTGGACCAGCTTTCCCGATCCATGGGCATAGGTCACGGACCAGCTGCTTGCTCTTATTTCGCAACCGCCGAGCTCGTACCTGCTGCTAGTCGCTCGGCATCAACCGTCTTCCATCAGATGAGGTCGCAGGCAGCCACCATCGTTCACCTTAAATCCTGTCATATGAGTAAGAAAAATTATGGTTAGATCGATCTAAGTTGGCAGAAAATGAACTGAAAGACATGAAAAAAATACATTGGATGGAAAGTAGGGAGAGAGGGAGGGGAGCAGAAACCATTCCTCCCATGGCTGTAGCTTCTCCTCCACCCAGCGCCTAGACCAGAGCCGGCCCAGAGCCGCCTATTGCTGCGCCTCCACCTATGTCCCAAGATCCGAACTGGCGCTGCCCCTCGAGATCCGTCCGCCTGCTGCACCTCCAAAACCACCTCAAACCTTGTCCACCTCAAGCCACCACCGCCGCTCAGCATGCTCCCAGCTGCCGCCGCTCAGCACACTCCCTGCCGCCACCGGCCCCGCGTCCAGCCGCCTCGGTCGTTCGGGCGCTGCTCCCTGCACTGGAGCAGGGGAGAGCTGCTCACGGAGCGGAACAGAGGAGACGAGCGGGGGCGGCTCGGAGCAGGAGTGGGGACGCGGAGACGAGAGAGAGAGAGGAGACGGGGAGGAGGCCGGCGAGACGCATCTCAAGGCGGCGCACCTCACCAGTGCGAGGGACTCGCTGATGCACCGCCGCCCTCCTCTGGTACCCGCTCCTGCCCGTCGACCCGAGGCGGGACCTCCTCATCGCACGACGACGCACGCGACCGGCTGTCACCTGGAGGAGCCGCGGCGGCGATGACTGACGCGGCATCCGTGCGGCGACACCCGCGACCGGCCGTGACCGTCGCCTGCCGGCGCTCCAGCGCCCCGCGGCTGCTCCCGGGCCAGCGCTGTCGGCCGCCTCCGCGACGTGCTCTTGCAGAAGACCAGGAACGGGCGCGCCGCCACGGTTGGGGAGGAGGAGAGACGAGGATTGGGGAGGAGAGGGAGGCACGGGATTGGGGAGAGAGCTATCGGTAAGGCCTAGGGTTTTCACCTTTTTCATTTTCTGAGCGACGCGAGCACATACGCTCACTGTCTCAAACAAATGGCCCCACGCACGCACGGGCCCAGCCGTCATCCACCCAGAACAAGAAGCAGCTGGTGAAAGAAAAGTTACCGCATCCGACGGCTGAGGTGAAAAGTGGGATTGGGAAGTTACTGTACAAGGTGCAATGAACGGATCAGATGTATTTGCCCCCTTCAGAGCCCTCCAATGAGCGGGTAGTCTAGGGACATTTATAGGAGAAATACGCCGCTCGACACGCCACACACCTCCTCGTCGTTCCAGTTCGCCAACTCCATTCCTAACGTGCGGCACTTTTCCCCGCTCCAATTATTTCCAACAACGACGAGGCCGGTGGTTGCGGCGACAAAAATCAGCCGCAAAACCTTGCCATCGTGGATGTCGAGGTCTTCCTGTAGGGAAAGTTGCTCGTCCCGCTAGACTGGCGCATGCCCACCAGCTGGAATTACTACAGGAGAGCACAAATGTGCCGACGGCCGCCGTATGTGCCAACGGCCAAATATCGGGGCCATCGGCAGAGGAGCCCCTGGAGAACGGCGACAAGGATGGTCGACGGCGTTAAACAGGCCGTCCGTATAGGCCGGAGCTGCCGATGGCCACCATCGACACAATTCTGGCCGTCGGCACAGGACCAGCCTAGTCATCGGCACAACTTTTTTTTTCACTTCAGAAACCTGTGCCGACGGTATTTCTCCAGGTCAATCTTCGAAGAAGCATAACTAAATCATTCTAATTGAGAAAAATATCAAATTTTGCAGAAAAATAAGATCTATCGTAGAAAAATATCAAAAATGGAATATTTCAAATACCAAAACAAACCTTCTTAGAAATGAGCTATAATGTTCGACTTTTCATGGCTTTCACACACGCCAAAAATGAAAAAATAGGTCGCCCGTGGGTCGGATTAGAAATCCGCGTAAGGGGTCTTGCTTCGCATCCTACGGCCCACACATGTGCCAAATATAACCTCGTTTCGACAAACTATGCCATGTCGAGGCCGTTTCCCTGAACTCCATAGAACTCCAGACGTGATAACCCTTTTCGTGAAGGGTTTTTCAAAATAGTTGCCGTTTCCAAATTTTGATAAACGAAATAGTTACTATGACATATAAAATGACATCACGCAGCTCCGTGGAATTTTTTGACTTTGTTCAAATTGCCATCTGGCCAAAACAGGGCCCCGGGATATGCGGTATCGCCGTACCGGGCGTACGGGTGTACCCATTCGCGAACAAAATAAATGGAAAAAATTAGCACATATAATGATACGTCATATAACAAAAAACATTTTTTCCGGAATTTTAGAGCGATGGATAGTTGACCCCTAGTTTAAATCCAGTCAGTTTTCAGCGGATTCGGCGGGACACCACCGAAAGCCGCACGGGTTCCCAAAAAGTTAACGCTTGCACATGGAATGTGATAGATGGTGTGTAGGTGGTCTACTATCACTACACGGAGGTTTCACGTCATACTAAAATACGTCCCATGTAGCTGCTTCACACAAAAAAACATTTGGGCATGCTAAAAATGAAAAAAATGGTCGCCCATGGGTTGGATTAGAAATCTGCGTCCGGGTTCTTGCTTCCCATCGTAGGGCCAACACACGTGCCAAATATGACCTCGTTTCGGTAAACTATGCCATGCTGAGAGGCTGTTTTCCACCTTATTTCCCCCGAAATCCATAGAAGCCCGGACGTGATAGCCCTTTTCGTGAAGGGTTTTTTAAAATAATTGTTGTATCCCAATTTTAACAAACGGAATAGTTACTATGACATATAAAACGACGCCACGCGGCTCCGTGGGATTATTTGATTTCGTTCAAATTGCCATCTGGCCAAAACATGGCCCCCGGGACATGCGGTATCGTCATACCGGGCGTGTGGGTGCACCCGTTAGTGAACAAACTAAATGGACAAAAAATAGCACATACAATGAAACGTCCTATAACTGAAAACATTTTTTCCGAAATTTCTGGAGCGACGGATAGTTGACCCCTAGTTCAAATCCGGTCAGTTTCCAACGGATTTGGCGGGACACCGCCGAAAGCCGCACGAGTTCCCAAAAAGCTAACGCGTGCACATGGCATGTGATAGGTGGTGCGTAGGTGGTCTACTATCACCGCACAGAGATTTCACGTCATACTAAAATGCGTCCCCATGTAGCTACTTCAGAAAAAAACCGTTTGGGCACGCTAAAAATGAAAAAAGAGTCGCCTGTGGGTCGGATTAGAAATCCGCGTTCGGGGTCTTGCTTTCCATCCTAGGGCCCACACACGTGCCAAAAATGATCTCGTTTCGACAAACTATGCCATGCCGAGGCCGTTTCCCACCTCATTTCCCCTGAAATCCATATAACTCCGAACGTGATAGCCCTTTTCGTGAAGTGTTTTTCAAAATAATTGCTGTATCCCTATTTTGACAAACGGAATAGTTACGATGACATATAAAATAACGCCACGCGGCTCCGTGGGATTTTTTTGACTTCGTTCAAATTGCCATCTGGCCAAAACGGAGCCCCGGGACATGCGGTATCGCCGTACCGGACGTGCGGGCGTGCGGGCGCACCAATTCGCGAACAAACTAAACGGACAAAATTTAGTACATATAATGATGCGTCGTAGAACTAAATTAATTTTTTCCGGATTTTCTGGAGCGACGGATAGTTGATCCCTAGTTCAAATCTAGTCCGTTTCCGGCGGATTCGGTGGGACACCGCCGGAAGCCGCACGGGTTCCAAAAAAGCTAACGCGTGCATATGACATGTTATAGATGGTGCGTAGGTGGTCTACTATCACCACACGGAGGTTTCACGTCATACTAAAATGCGCCCCATGTAGCTGCTTCACAAAAAAAAATCGTTTGAGCACGCTAAAAATAAAAAAATGGTCGTCCGTGGATCAGATTAGAAATCCGCGTCCGGGGTCTTGCTTCCCATCCTAGGGCCAACACATGTGCCAAATATGACCTTGTTTCGGCAAACTATGCTATGCCGAGGCCGTTTCCCACCTCATTTTTTATAAAGTCAATCAGATTTATTAAACTAGAGGTACTTGATCTAATACTCATGATTGTTGGTTAAATTAACTTTGTAGGTTCAAAAGATGATATGGATGTCATATTTGTATTCCTCTCATTTTTCTGATCAATATGGACATATTATTTGCCTAATTCACATTTACTAATATTAATTAAATAAAAAGACAAAAAATAAAATAATTTAATTGTTTTTCAAATTCTATATTATTATTATTTATATATATTCATTATTTTTTACTTAAGTAATTGTTTAGAATTAAAAAAATATAGAGGTGTGGCATCACCGTCAATGGGTTAATATGATTGATATGGTAGTATTAACAACAAGGTGTCATTTTCTTTCATGGAATTAGCACAGAAAAATAATAAAAAATTCATTTTTTCAAAAAACATAATTTGAATTTTTTTCAAAAGTAAATTTGAAAATTTTGAAATACTATGCCGAGGGTAAAACCGATGACAACCGCCATGACGACGTCACCCTCGCTGCCCCTCATGCCTAGGAAGGAGATGGTGGCCCTCGTGCAGAAGAACGAAAGAGTGTTGTTGCTGCCATGCAGGTGGCTACGTTTTTGGTGCCCTAAGAAGGAGAAGCTCCCGCCGCCGCGCAAGGCACCCAAAATCAAGTTAGACCATAGGACAAATGGCGCAAGCACCACAAGATGCACACGGTGTTGCATGCCAACGACGACTCCGAAGAGTTCGTCATCCTGAGCCAAGCCCTTTGCGAGTTGACGGACGTTGGCCTACCAGGGCTTGTCCTCCTCCTTCTATGGCATCGAGGATGTACATGGAGCAGGCAACGATGCTAAGGGCTGGAGCGGGTTCGATAGGCGCAATTAGTTTAGTTTTTCAAAATCTTTTTACAAATCTTTAAAATGTTTGAATAAAATTCTTAATAATTGTTTTGCTTCATACTTCATCGGTATTGATCGGCGTACACTGCAAATCATAGAAATCAACTTGCTAACCAAGACTGACATATATACGGGTCTTCGTCAACTCCACCCACGTCAACTTTACACGGCTCCTCCGATCTACCCTCAGCTACACTACGGGAAATAGACAAGGGATGCCGACGGCCCAGGCTCTATGCCGATGACATTTTGTCGGGACCATTGGCACATGGCTCGAACAGGGTACTTGAAACCCGTCAGCGTAGGGCAACCTGTTTCGACGACCACCGTCGGTACAGAAAAGCCGTCGGCATAGACTGGGACACGTGGCACCGGGGATCGCCTTTAGTTTTTTAAGAAAATAAAAAAATGTTAGAAATTTCAAAAAAAAATATTTTGAGATGACCATGTATTACGTGTTCTAGTTGTTAAGAAAATTAACAAATGTGAATTTTGATATATTATGCAAAATAACATCATGTTTCGATGAAACGACTTTTCTGGTTGCGTACGACCTCAGATGAAATCATTTTTATATGAAAATGTATCTACAGAAAAAGTTACATTGATTTCAACTGCTTATAGCCGTTAATCAATTTTGTACATTCCTAAAAATCAAAAAGGAAATAGGAGTTTTTCAGGTTTTACATTTTGATGAAAAACTAATAATAAAATTTTATTTTATTTTATTATTTCAAGATCTATTATTAAAAAACAAAAATGTATTTATTGTTCTTTAGTCAAATAATTGTTTGGAATTCAAATAATAAAGAAGTGTGATGTCATGAACCAAGGGTTAATAAAAAAGTTAAGCATGCTAGGATAAAAGTAGTTTGAGAAGGGGTGACCAAGTGGGAAGTTTAACTATTATTAAATAATTTAACCTAGTATTAGGCATGCTTAGAGTTTAAACTGTCAAACAATTCAAAATTTGCCTTGAAATTTTGTGTGAATTTTTTCGCCATGTTGCTGCTTTTTAATAAAAGGAATATATTAATATCTCTAAGATGTCAATTACATTCGGCCTCTGCAACGACACAATTCAAAAGTTGCCTTGAAAAACAATTGAAAAAAAATCGCCATATTGCTGCTTTTTGATAAAAGGAATATAATAATATGGCGAAGATGTCAATTAAATTCGACATCTGCAACGACACAATACCCTAATAGTTTACAGATGCACACAGCTAAAAAAAGAAAAAAGCTAAAAAAGGAAAAGTCTAATTATAGTGTTCCAATCCAGCAGCGCAAACAACACCATGACATCACCTAAAGTACATGTTCTTCAAAAGCAACATCTCAAGGAAAGAAACATTGCACAAGAGTCATCGTCGCCCGATCAAACATCTTCTATTTTCACCATGAAAATAGTTTCCGCTCTCAAAACAATATCTCAAATAAGGCCATTGAGAGGCATAACCAATTAAAGCAAAACATGCCATTGCTACGAGATCTGATACACCAAGCAAGTTCCTTATCATCACAAAGACTCAAACCGCCATTAATAGTTCTCAAATCTCGTCTTCCATTACATTATGCGCCTCTGACTTCACCATGCATGGACCAAAACATGTCACCTGATGGCAACAGATAGCAGAGTTGTTCCGCTCCCTCCCGAACCAAATGGTCGGAAAAAACATAGATGCGCACGACTGAATCCCATTCGAGCCAGCAATCTCCAGCCATAAGGCGCACTAGGGAGTTCACCGACGGAGCCTTCCGAAACTCGTCACTTCCGCTAGATCAAGGAGGTCCGACATCAAGGAAAGCTTCGTCTTTGACACGAGAGGAATCCTAGGACCATCACCTTGGCCACGACAGGCCCGTAGCCGCCGCTGCACGCCATGGCAGCCGCACTCGAGATAGCTTCGGTGAGGACCGGCCTCACACGATCTGCACACCCAGTGCCGCCGCCTGTCGCTTCCTCCTGTGCAAGCAGCCCCGATGCCACTCCTCGTGCCGCCGCGACCAGTAGAGCGCGTTGGCCGCCAACTGCCCGTGGCCGCATCCCTGGAATCCGATCTCCGCCGCATGACACGGCCAGAGGATCCCCGCCCGCCGTCTGGGGACGGGGCCTGCGCTCTTGAACGTATACAGATAAGAGTGGATTCCATTTTTACCCTCTAGTTATGCATTTGTGACGCCAATTGCCCCCTCTAGTGAAAAATTGTTTCGATTTTCCTTTTTAGAAGCTTTGGACCATCGTTTTTTATGTGTGTCCAACTGTCCATTGGATAAGGTGTGAGGTAATTACCGGGGTTGAATTATATCATGATGACACGAGAAATTGAACATATGGATGAGTGAAGTCTCTACACGATCGTCGATGATGCGCTATGATCTTTACATTTTTTGTCGCACCACATTGACGTAACATGCTGTTCTTATCTAAACAAAACAAGCAAAATGATTAGCTGGGGTAAAACCGTTTTTAAAGTCTCCTAAATCGAATATTTTAATAGAAATACCACTAAATGGGGTAATATGCGTAAAAAATGCATAACTGCACGGCTAAAAGTGAAATTCACTCTACAGATAAAAACGAGGTGGTTTGGACCTTTAAATAGGCATGAATCATCGGTTCTAAAAGAAAAAGGCGCGGCTTGCAAGTTTGCAATTCGGATCTCAGGTAAGCACATATTTGGCTAGAAGCTTAAAATCGTGTGTTCCATCGTGATGTATCGTCTATGTCTATTGCTCCATTGGCTTGAAGAATGAAGAGCATCATCACGGTGCACACGAGATGTGTACGAACTGGTGCACTGCTGCACAAAGGTCAGAGCTTTGTTTGTGTTTGGGTTTGGGAAACCTGCACTTTTTTTTTTCTGGCGAAGTTAACAAGATCTAAAATGGGAAAAAAAACGCAGCGGACATAATGTATAACTTCAGCACCGGAAAATTCGTGTTTGATCCCGAGCACAGATACACACGGTATCCTGACCTAGCAGGCACACCAAGATTCGGACATGAGGGTGCGTGTCCCATTACTAGTACGTGGGAACAGATGGCTCTAACAGACGTGGACTGCTATCTTTGCCGTGGTGTACCGACTTCTTGTTCATCCCCTTCCTCAGGTTCAGGTTGGCCCGCGTACAATCTCGTCAGCAGCGCCATCTTTCCTCTGCATCACGAACCCCGCCGGATGCAGCATTCCATCCTCCGCCACACAGTATTGTTTGGCCCACACACAACCTTTATTCTAGTTTAGCGAGATGATGCGCTCCGTCTGTAAAGTATAGATCAATATGGATCTGCTGTCCCATGGGCGTAGCTCCCGCCTCCAGCTGAACTTCCATCCATGTTCCGCTAGAACTTCAAAGAATATGCTGGCCGTCGGCCGCAGGCCGCGTCTCGATTACTGCACACTGTATCCGCGCGGCCACACCCTAGTGCTCTACCGCTTTTGCTGATAAAACATTGCAGGCCCACGCATGTAACATACCTAGGTACATGAAAAGTGGCCGTCATGTTCCAGTAATCCTGAAAACGCAGTAACGATCAGTCTAGCTGGACAGTAACGAGAGTCAGCTTCGGGCCCACGGTAGCATCTGCGCTCGAGCTCCAAAACGCCCCTCTCGCTCCATAGACTAACTCACGAATAGCTAGACACGTTGTAAGAAAACATATGCATCCAACATAGATGAAGAAACTAGATTTGGCTTGAACTCAGATAATCTATGGGTGCGCCCACAACGCATATGTAGGACAAGCATTAGCTAATCTTAGAGCACCTCCACTCGTTTGCCCTCCTCATGCCGAAATCCGGGGTAAGTTACGTTCGGATTGAACGTAAATTTGGCGTGGGGAGGACCAGTTTTCCAGCCGCGATCTCAGGCGAAGTCGCCGATGTAAATTTGGAAAACGAAAACTGGACGAAATACGGCAAAAAACGACCGAATTTAGACTAAATTTAATGATATTTACTATATAAAGGGCGAAGTTCATACATAGAGGCCGAATTCGAATATATTTCGAATTCGACCGGCGGATACAAATTAAAATATAAAACACGGCGCTCTACATGCCAAAATGGCGGTAGAACACCGTGTAGTCCTCGTCGCTGCCGTCGTCGTCGCCGCCATCGCTGGACCGCGGTGGCGCCTGGCTGGTGCCCTGGCCGGGGTCTCCCCACCGGCCACCGTCGCGCGCCGGGGACGGCGATGGATTGTACCATTCTTCGTCGGAACCCTCGAGGTCGATGACGGGCACGACGACGCCGGATGGAGGAGTCGCTGGCCGGCGGAAGCGAGCGACGTCCTCGAGGAGGCGAGCCTGCCGCTCCGCCTCCTCCTTCTCCCACTAAGCCTGGTCGAGGGGCATGGCGTTGTCGGCGGGGACGAGGTCCTGGAGAGACCTCGCCTTGACGGCCTCGAGGATGGCGGCGTCCTCGGCGTCGTTGGCAGCCTCCTCCTCCACCTTCACCTTCGCCGGATTGCGCTTCCGCTCGCCGGAGGTGTCATCTTCGCGCTTGGGGCGGAGGCCTCCTCGTGCCGTCGAGGGCTCGCGGATGACGAGCCCGCCGCCGCTTCGCGCACGGTTGCTCGGCGGTGAAGACGGCTCCGTCTTCACTAGCGCCCACGATGGCGCCGACATGGAGATCGGTGCCGACCTCGACGCCGAACCCGAAGACGACGAGCTGGCAGCCATGCGCCGTGGCTGCCAGTTTCCCCGGCGGCGGCTGGTCGATGCCCTCGATGGAGGGGGCATCGTCGCCGGGAAATTGCCGCCCTCGATGTGCTCGAGGACGTTCTCCGCCGTCCCGGCGCGCTCCACAAACGCCGACGACCCGCGGCGTTGTTGCGCGGAGGCGGAGGCGGCGGGCCGTCGGGCTCCCGCTCCCACCGCCGCAGGAAGAACGGGTTCCACCTCGTGTAGTTGTCGGGGTGGTGGCGCGGGTCGGCGCTCTTCGTCCGTCATCGTCATCCGGCCTCCTCGATGGCGACGTCGAGGCGTGGCCCTGGGGCGGCGGCGGGATTGGTACGCCGCCCTTAGCCGCCACCCGCCGCCGGGAGGCCTTCGTGTCCGGCGAGGGGTACCCGCTGGTGGAGGAGGTGCCCTCCCACGCGTGGAGCGACCGGCGGGGAAGCCGTTGTTGGCCGCGCCGTCTTCCTCGTTGAACGCCATGGATCGGGAGAGTGGAGGGAAAGTGGAGCGGGGATACGCGTCGCGGCGAGCGGGGGTATAGGCGCGGGTGCCGGCGATTTAATGCCGCGTGGAATGCGACGCGTCGCGAGGCGGCGGCGCCTTTGCGCGAAGACGATGCGTGTGCGGAAGACGATGCGTGTGTCGCGATCGGCCAGTCCACCTCGCGGCGAAGACGAAACGAAAGCGCGGAGAGATTTCTCGGTGTTTCGCGCGCTCGCCGTCCGACTCCCAGCGCTCCCGTAGGCCGGGTTGGCGTGGCTCGCGGATGGATGAAAGCCCAAATCCGACGAAAAACGAGGAACCGGGGGCGCGGCTGGGCCATTTTTCGTTGTCCGGATGAAAAAATGGCACACCGGGGGTCTGTTCGGGGAGACGAGTGGAGATGCTCTTAGCAAGCAGCTTACCAGTCCTATGCGGTCTGCAACATCGTCATAGAGACTAGTTTTCATGGGCCCTTTTTTTCATGGGCCCTAATGAGTGATATAACTGATCTCTTTATTGATACTTCCGTTTCTTAATAAAAATGGCACATGTGGTTCTTTATACTAGGACAAGCAGGTCCATTTAGATTTTATAGAGCACACAAAACTAACATCACACTTACTCCCTCCGTCTACAAATAAGTGTACGTTAGAACATGTCTGAAGTCAAACTCTATTACTTTGACTAACTTTTTAGAAAAAGTAGCAACGTTTATTAAATTAATATAGCTAGATTAATCTTGACATGTAGCTTAATAATAATGTAGTTTGATGTCACATATATCGTTATATTTTGTGTAAAATTTGGTCAAATTTAAAAATATTTGACTTCCAAAAAAGGAAAGCGTATACTTATTCGCGGGGGAGTAGTGCAACTAGAGAGTCTGGTCTACTTTGGAAGCTTCATAGACATTTATTCTGCAACATATTCTCCATACATACGAGCGGTAGCTGTCACCGGAAAGACTTGTTTCATGAGTCATGGCGCTGCAGCAGGTGGCCCGCCCCGGTAGCAACCGTAGATCCTCTGACATCCGCGGCCAGTGTAAGGCTGATGAGCAGGGACAGCCGGTGTGGCGCCTGGGTTCAGTGGACCATAACCTACGTCTTCTTTCATAGCCCTCCCTGTAAAAATGCTGAAGATAGTCAGTAATACATCGCCTGGTACACGTGATAATCAATCCCAACCGAACCAACAAAAAGAAGATAGTGAAGGGAATGGCGTTGCATGAAAACACAGCAACTGAACTGAAATCAAGCAAACGAAAGAAGTGCACTTTCCCGTTTCAAAAAAAAAGAAGTGCACTTTACCTCCCTGCACGGAGACGGCCTGGAGAGTAGCGAAGAGCAGAAAAGCCATGACGAGCAGTGTGCGGAAAGAGAGAGCATTTTTCTGCGTCCTCATCTCTGAATCTCTGATCTGATTTTCTTGTTCACTTGCTTGCTATGCTGCTGCTTTACAGCGGGCCTGTGTACATCTGTGTGTTGAGGTTGAGCTATTATATAGACCATTCGAGTGGACGAGAGGCACAGCCTCCACCAAGGGATTGTGGCGTTGACGTAAGTCAATGCTTGACCCTTTTATTGGTCTCTTTCTGGAATTTTGGGGCAAAGTTGGCACCTTGCTGGTTAGTCGCCATATTTTCCAGCCCACGATTTGCCACTTTGCTAGTTAGTTAGTCGTCGTTCATTCTTGTGTGCGGACTAACTTTCAGTAAAATTCACTGCATGCACCATCAAGGCATCAGCGAGACGACGAGGAATCACCACGCACAAATTTAAACTAGTGTGTCGCTACAGAATATCTTCTGGAGTACATACAGAGGAAAGATTGATCAAATCCCGTCTTGTTCGTTGATGCGCACGGGAATAAGGACTATATATGTTGAGCTTTATTACACACCTTATTTCTCTACCACATCACGGGAGGTGGTGTTTTGGCTCATAGGTGTATATGAACCTATTATAAAATAATGCATAAAAATAAAATTTAAAAATGTCAAAAAATTCTAAATTAAAATTTCGTGTATATTTGGACATACTATGTTCCCACATAAGTTTTTAGGAAAAAAGGAATATTTTATATGACCTGTGTAAAAACAAAAAAGAATGTCATGTGAATAGTCAAGCATCAAAATTCGTCTTTCTAACCAAAAGGACACAGGCCCCCGCGTCGCTCCTCCCCTGGGCGACACGGGCGGCGATACCAGCCTCCAGTAACCACCCCTCCCCTCCGCCCTCCCCCCTGCCGCGGTGGGTGGTCCCGCCGGGCGGCAGCCCTCTCGGCGGCGGCAGGAGGCTCGCGGGCCGGGCGGCGGGCGCGCGGGGCATGCTGCGGCGCGGCGGCGTGCGGCGGCGCGGCGGCGGCCGCTTCGGCCTGCTCGTGGTGGCTGTGCGGGTGTGGCGGGCGCGGCGGCGCCGGGAGTGGTCGGCTCGGCCGGGCCGGATCTGGGCCTTGCGGGCCAGCTCGGGCGCGGGGTCTGGGCGTTGTGGCGGTGGAGCCGCGCGGGGGCCTAGCCGTGGAGGTGCCGCAGCGGCCGGCCGTTGGTGGTGGTGGTGTGCCGGGGCGGAGACCTCGGCCGGGGTCATGGTGGGCGAGGTGGTCGACGGTGCTGGCGCGCATGATGGCGCTTCGGATTCCCTGCCGGTGAAGGAAGCCTCGGCGGGAGGGTGCTTGCTCCGGGAAAGCTCGCCCGACTTGGTCGGTGCCGACGATGGCGACGCCAGGGCGCCGTTCTTCTTGGAGGCATCGTCGTGGAGCTTCTACCTCTCCTGCCTTCGAGGATTCCCTCCGGTGAAAACCCAAGCTCTTGCCTCGGCCGGAGCGGGCGACGGCGGCGGTCTCGTCGCTTCCCTTGGAGGCGCGTTTTGAGGGCGTGAACTTCACTCGGCGAGGGTGGTTTGTTTGCCGGACTGCGTTGCCTTACCGTCTGCGTTGAGGATGCGGCGGCGGCCTCGGGTGGTGGCGAGCCGGGGCGGCGGCCGGAGGCGGCGGCAACATCTCTATGGTGCAGGGATGCGGCTTGTCACGGCTTGGGTGGCGACCCTGGCTGTGTGGGCGGTAGGGCATCGGCTCGGTCGGACGCGTCCTAGAGGGGACGGTCGGACGTTATGTCGGGCGGCGGCCCCATGAGTTGGTGTGATGCCCGTGGTCTGCGGCCCTTCGCCCTGTGCTTGGGTTGCGGGCGGACGGTTCGTGCGGCGCAGCTCGAGAGCGAGCGATGGCGGCGGCCCCGGAAGGTGGTGGTCTTGGTGGATGCGCAGAGCGCGAGCAGCGGTATGTCGGAGCGGCGGCTCCGAATGTTCGTCATCTTCGAGGGTGCTTGACCTTGGGTCGCTTGGGCGATAAGGTGACTCTCGATGGTGGGCTTGGGCGGCAACGACAATGGCGTTGAGCATGGTTTGGTTGTTGCAAGACCGTGTTAGTCGGCTCCGTCCCGGCGTGTCCGAATGTCTTCAGGTTGGCCTCCTCTTGCTGTGAAGTCGAAGCTGCCTTTGGGTGGTGTACGATGACCTTCGAGGGGCGGTTCGACGATGAAGGTCCTTTTCGGCGCAGGTCTTGTGCATCTCCTCTTCGCGGCTCGTCGTCAGAATCGGAGCTACCGGCCTTTTCTTGGGGAGCCATCTGTTTGGCATAGGCCAACTCGAGCTTCGCGTTTGTGTAGCTTTTGTGGGTAGCCAGGGTGGCTCGGTGTGCCTTCGCGGCATCGTGTAGGTGGGTGTGGGCTTGGCCCTGTCTTTGTAGGTTTTTGCCCGTTTTTCTCCTAAAAACCGGACACCTTCTACTTAATTAATGGATGAGGCAAAGCTTTTGCCTCCGTTTCAAAAAAAAAATTCGTCTTTCTTATAAAGGATACAAAAAATATTCCTTTTTTCCACGGAGACATGTGTACAAGCATAGAATGTCTAGTTGCACATGAAGACTTTTATTTCTGAATATTTTAATATCTTAGGCCGAATTGGATTTCCGTAAACTTTTATTCTCATTCTTCTCTACCGCGAGAAAATTGTCTTTCCTTCCAGAGTAAATTCTATTTTTTACCCTCTAATTTGATTTTTTCGACAAGTATTACCCCATTTAACAAATTTTCATTTGTATTACCCCATTCAGTGAAAATTTTGCCAGTTTTTACCCCTTTTAAAACTTCGAGAGCAATCTGCTACGTGGATGGCGTGCAAGTGGCATGCAATTTTGATCTTCTTCCGATATTTTTCTTGCATGCCCGAGTCTGATAGCTGGGATGTCCTAGTTTTGTACTCAAAGTCAGGTTACTGCTTCGATGCATGTACTACTTCGACACAACAGTTGATGACAATCAAGTCGAGGTGGTCGCTAGCAACCTCAGAGCTAGAGGCAGGGATCCCATACTAAGTAATAAGTTCCTCTTTTAATGTTGAGCGGTGCATTTGGCCGATGACTACACCATGTGCAAAGCTGCTGGCAATTCAAATCTTGTAACTAGCAGGAAACAAGATGGGAATTGCTTAGCCACAAACACGTAACGTGAGTGCTTCTTGTTTCTTGCTATCTATCAAAGTTGTTGGGTTAAAATTCAACAACAAAAAAAGTTGTTGGGTTCAAGGGCGGGAAAAGCAGAGGCACAATACTACACTGTAACGGAATCTAATTCTACTCAGACACACATAATAGATGTCGTGATTATTTCTCACAAGATGGTGGACTGGTGGTTATGGACATAATGTTGGGTTCAAGGTATTTTATGGGTGCAGGAACAAACTGTAGGAAAGCTGCCAATTTGGACGCACATGTGCAAAATTTTAGGAAGGGTAAAAACATGCAAAAGTTTCGTTAAATGGGCTAATACGAATGAAAATTTACTAAATAGAGTAATTAGTGTCAATAATATTAAACTAGGGGGTAAAAACTAGAATTTACTCTTCCTTCTATCATCTTTTCCCACATATCAGCTCTATGCATTGGGTTCATATTTTGAACTACAGGCAACGGAACGGAAATCCAGAACCTCCTCCATTAAGCGTAATGCTTGGCCAAATAAAAATGCCAAAGTGAATAAATCTGTGATAGTTTCTAAATGAATGGCATGTTTAAGAATAGCAGAGGTCTTAAAGACTTGGCTAAACATCTTTACATTGCTGAAAGCAATAAGGAACACGTCTTAGATTTTGTCGCTATTTTTGAGACGGGTAAGAGGAACTACTCAATAAATTTTCTGAATCGCCTTTCAGGCAGGGAAGACTTTGTTTGGGTATCCAGCCCACCTCGTGATCGTTCTGGTGGCCTTCTAATTATAGTCTGAGTGTCAACTATGGAGATATTAGATAATTTTGGAGGTGATTTTCACATAAAACTTCACATCCGGAATAAATCTGATAATTTCATTTGGACCTTGGTATCCTTCTATGGGGCTGCGCAGGATGCGGCCAAGCCTGCTTTTCTCCGCGAGTTGATCAATCTAGCAAAAGATAACACATATCCTATTATTATAGGAGGGGATTTCAACGTGCTTAGATATCCGGAGGAGAGAAAAGTAAGGGCAGATTTGATAACCATTGGCCTTTCCTATTCAATATTGTCATTGACAGTTTGGACTTGAGAGAGATTTCGATGGTTGGGAAACAATTTACCTGGGCTAATAGTCTCCCAGAGCCTACATATGAGAAGCTGGACTATGTTCTTATGGACTCAGATTGGGAATCGAAATTTCCCCTAGTATCGGTACGGGCACTCCGCCGCGTAAACGCCCATTCAAATTTGAGTTGGGTTGGTTGGGCAGAGAAAGTTTCTCGGATATGATTAAATTTATTTCGGACAAGCTTGTCGCTGGGAACACTCCCATCCAGTGGAATAACAAACTACGCTCTGTGCGTAGATACCTTGGGGGATGGTCTAAGCATATGATAGGGCAGCTAAAAAAAAGAAACTTAGCCTGTCATCTAATATTGATGATACAGAGACTATTGCTGAGGTAAGACCTTTAACAACGCATGAGATTGAACTCAAAAGTCAATATAATGCGAATTTAGCCGGCTTACTTCGCAAGGAGGAACTCAAATGGTACCAGAGATCTAAGGCCCAATTCCTGTTGGAAGGAGATTCGAATACGAGATACTTTCATAGTGTCGCTAATGGTAGACATAGAAAGAAACTCATTCACTCTCTAGTACAAGAGGAGGGCGTGATTGAAGGTCATGAGCAGCTGAAGTCTTATATTACATCGTATTATAAAGGATTGTTTGGCGCACCTGAGAAATCTGATAAATCCATGGATGAATCCAGGATTGCGAATATTCCTCAGGTGTCTACAGAGGAAAATGCCATCCTTGTGGCTCCTTATTCTGAGGAGGAGATAAGAAAGGCGGTTTTTCAAATGGAGCACAATAAGGCGCCAGCTCCTGATGGGTTCCCTGCAGAATTCTATCAATCTTTCTGGGATATTATAAAGCATGACTTATTGGAGCTTTTTGTAGAGCTCCATGCAGGTCAACTGGAATTGTTCTGTATAAACTTTGGTGAGATTATTCTTTTACCAAAAATAACTGATGCGGAACGCATTCAGCAGTTTAGACCTATATGTCTGCTTAATGTGTGTTTTCAAATCTTTACCAAAGTCGCTACGATTAGACTTAATTCGGTGGCAGAACATGTCGTCCGTCCATCCCAGACTGCGTTTATGCAAGGTAGACACATCCTAGATGGTGTTATCACTTTGCATGAAACAGTTCATGAGATGCATCGGAAAAAACTGAATGGGGTTATTCTCAAGATCGACTTTGAGAAAGGTTATGATAAAGTTAAATGGTCATTTCTTCAACAAACACTCAGGATGAAAGGTTTTTCGGAGAGTGGTGCGCTCTCATAAATAAATTTGTTTTTGGTGGAAGTGTGGCCATTAAGGTTAATGACAACATTGGTCGATACTTCCAGACGAAAAAAGGTTTGAGGCAAGTGGATCCCCTTTCTCCAATGTTATTTAACATTGTGGCAGATATGATTGCTATTATAATTGAGCGTGCGAAGGTCGATGGTCAGATTGAAGGGGTAGTACCTCATCCTGTGGATGGTGGAATATCTATCCTTCAGTATGTCGATGACACAATTCTTTTTATGGAACACGACTTGGAAAAGGCTCGAAATCTGAAGTTAATTCTAACGGAATTCGAGCAATTGTCTGGCCTCAAAATTAAATTCCATAAAAGTGAACTGTCCTTTTTTCGGTGAGGCCAATGACGATGTCAACCTCTACGCCGACTTGTTCGGATGTGGTCTGGGCTCCTTTCCGATCAACTATCTTGGTATTCCGATTCATTATCGGAGGCTGATGTTGGCGGAGTGGAAACTTGTCGAGGAAAAACTTCAGAAGCGGTTAAGTAGTTGGAAAGAAAAATTGTTGTCCCTTGAGGGGATATTAGTTCTCATAAATGCAGTACTTACGAATATGGTACTCTATATGATATCTTCCTTCCATCTACCCAAAGGAATCTTGAATAGATTAGATTATCTACGTTCAAGATTCTTTTGGCAAGGGGACATCGAGAAGAAGAAATATCGGTTAACTAAATGGAGTGTTGTATGCTGTTCAAAAGATCAAGGTTGACTTGGTGTTCATGATCTTGAAGTTAAGAACTGGGCTTTGCTAGGTAAATGACTAGCCAGGCTATTAACTGAGGATCACTACAAGAAAAACCTTCCATAGAGACATTTTACTAGAGACACTTCCTACTTTGCCTCATTAAAAATCACATTAAGACACTTTGCATATTGTAGTGACACTTTTTGAGACACTTCAGAAATAGTCTCAAATGTCGGGACATTAGTTGAGATATTTCTGTAAGGTATTGCTATTTTCATTCTATAGACAACTTATGAGACACTCCAAAAGTGTCACAGATAAGTTGTCAAGAGGCAATCCATGAGACACTTCATTGTATATCTTTACTTTTCCTCTAGAGGCAATGTTTGAGGCATTTTGCTTGTTCTCTAGAGACATTTGTTCTATGTTTGGGCCATGGTGGGCAATACTAGTTAGAAATTTGTTCCAAGTATCAACATATACTTGTGAAAGGGTGAGATGGTTAATGGATTAAGTCTTAATCATTAAGGTCATGAGTTCGAGTATTGCTTTTCACATGGTTTCTTTACATTAATTTACACTAGAGACACAATATAATGCCTCTTTTATGTCTTCTAAAATGTAAAGACATTATTACTATTGTCCTTAGCACGTAGAGACACCGCCCGTAGTGACACTTTTGAGACAATATGGAAAGTGCCTCAATAATTACGTAAGAGCAATTTAAGTGTCTCTACTGGACCAAAATAGTGTCTCTACATGTCAATTCTCTTGTAGTGGATGGTATATGGCAACAACTATTAAGGAAAAAGTACGTGGGCTCAAAAGCGTTATCTCAGGTATTTTGGAAACACGGAGACTCTCACTTTTGGGCTGGTATTATGGCAACTAAGAAACATTTTTTCCCTTTTGATTCGTTCTCCATAAGGAATGGGGCGGAGATTAGGTTCTGGGAAGATAGATGGTTGGGAACAACTACTCTTCAGGATCAATATCTAGCTTTGTACAATATTGTTCGTCATAAGGGAGACACCTTGCAGAAGGTTATGGAAACTTCTCCTCCCTCCATGATGTTCAGGCGTGATCTAATTAGTCCCCGAATGAGTAATTGAAATGAATTGCTACAGAGGTTAGCTTCAATACAATTATCTGAGGGGACTGATGAATTTCGATGGAGCCTCACCAAGAGTGGGGTTTTCTCGGTAAATTTATTGTGCAGGGCGCTTACCATTCCTAGTCAACCGGTTATCAATAATAAGTACATTTGGAAGATGAAGATACCACTGAAAACGAAAGTTTTTGCATGGTGCATTCGTCGCGGTGTGATTTTAACCAAAGACAACCTTGTTAAACGCAACTGGCACGGTTGTAAGAAATGTGTTTTCTGTCATCAAGATGTGACAATAAAACATCTTTTCTTCAAGTATAGGTTTGCTAGATCTATATGGTCAATCATTCAGATGGGTTGTACCTTATATCCGCCTCGTAGCGTTGCAAATATATTTGGCAATTGGCTAAATGGGGTAGATACTAGGTATAAAACGCCTATCAAAGTGGGCACGATTGCAGTAGTATGGACGCTATGGCTATGTAGAAATGACAAAGTTTTTAATAACAAGAATTTTTCTCTCATGCAGGTCATTTACCGATGTACGGCTTTGCTCCGTTCATGGTCGCCACTTCAACGCTTGGAGGTCCGAGACCTCTTTATGGAGGTGTCTACACGGTTGGAGAACAAGGCCAAGGAGTTTATTTTCCAACATGGGTAGCTGCATATTAGGCGGATTGAAGCCAACGTAGCATAGTCTTGTTTGGCTCTTTCGATCGATCATTTATATTTTTCTTCAGACTTGGTACTTGAATGGCTGAGTGCATCTTAGTTATGCAGAGGCTGGGTGTAATTGTTGATTTTTTTGGTAATGAAGCGCCCTTTATCGAAAAAAAAAATCGACTCTATGCTAGCTTCAGTTCTCATAGCTATATCTTGCAAGGATGATTTATCTAACCCCAATCGTACATACCATTTCTTCTACTGCGTCTCTTGATGGATCATGGTCAATTAAGCATCGTACCTAAAAATGGCCAATTACTAATGAACGGGGATGTCTACAAGCACAACATATGTGATCGCCCCGTTTAACTCAAAAGAAATTCAATAGAGGTGTAGAGTGGGTTTTCTATCTTTCATGTGAGATAAGCTTAGGCCTCCCCTTATTGGATTTTCTCCACTTTTCAAGTTGCTGGGAAAAGAATGTTGAGCAAATGGGTTAATGTATTAGAGGAAAGCTGGGAATGATGGGCAGATCGCTTAACTGCTATCTACTCCCATCATTGAAAATGAAAGATTAAGCTAAGTGGGTCTCTGAGCTTGAAGTCTTCATCTATTGATCGGCAAGTTGCGCTATCCCCAAGTCGTGCCGCCGGCCTCCTGGGCCACCACCGCGCTGGTCAGCTGCTGCTGATGGCGGTCCGTGGGGTAGAGGAACAGCAGGGAGTCGCCGAGGGGGCTCTGGCTGGTGCCGTGGGCCAGGATCTCAGGGCGGAGGAGGCGGGATGGCCGGTTGGGTGGCAGCGGATCATGGGCCGGCGGCGCCAGCACCGGGAGGTCTAGAGGAGAAGGTGGAGATTCAGTGCAGCGTCGGGGAAGAATCCTGTCGACTTTGGATTTTTAGTGGGGCTGACAAGTGGGAGCTAGCCCATCTCATCAATTTGGACTTGACATGTGAGGTCTGAAGTGATAAACCGTGTCAATTCTCTATTGGGCATAGTTTTAGTGTTTTCTGCAAACATCACGGGTCAAAACTCAATCATTTTTATCCCCACGAACTGAACGAGATTGATGTGGAATATGCCGGCGTGTGATCTCAACAAGGTTGAACCGAAGACATCTTCAAGATTATGCCAGGATTACATCGCCGGAGTGGGGGTTGGCGCTTTTTCGTGGATTCCGCTCGCAGGCTGCAGGTAGTGGTTAGGAGGGAGAGCTGAACAACGAGGACCTGTCTCAGCACTCGGCCAGGCTTTATGTCTGTAGATCTACATTTTAAAATGTAATTCACGCAATCCTCTTAGTCGGTTACTACCATTATTTATATCTTCACACAAACCGAGATAGCAGCGGTGTTCCAAGAGCTGGGAGCCAAGTTCTACTTTTTCAGACACATGAGCCTATAGGGTTGTACTCCCCCTTCCCAAATTAGCATGCATGCTGGTTTAAGTTTGACATTAATCAAATCTAATACTCCTACTATGATAGTAGTATCCTAGATTAAGAAGGAGTAAGTACTCTTGGGTTTTTAAGTTGACTGAGTTAAGATAAGTGGAAACTACGAAACAAAAGGGATAGAGCAAGTATTAATTCGTACTCCTTTTTTCGATGCGCATCAGTACAAATGATCTTTTACCACAATTCACATTGTTTAGATGTACCATACTGTTACATCAGTAAAGTGAAGCAACACAAAAGCATCGGTACGATGCAGTTCGATACTTCATACCTGTACCAACCAGCATGATCTATACCAAATAGAGAAGTTCATTCAGTCAGTACACCGTCCTCCAGATCTAGCTCCGTCAATGGGAACCGAAATATACGCTTCTGGAGTTTTATTAGAGGGTGATGAGCGGACTCCTTGATATCAACGAGAGCAATAATGTACTCAAAATTACAATACACCAATTCCCCTTTGGCACGGCGTTTATTTAGAAGGCGCACTTCAATCTGCATTATAGGATAAAAGTTATGCAGTATCTTAAATAAACAAAAAAAAACCTAAATAGTGAATACCAGTGACAACCCTCAGTTTCTCATAAAGAACGGCTTGGTCATCAGAAGCTCGAACCAAACTTGCTGAAGTCAGAATTCGTTGGTAGCATTCACCATGCTCTATAAATACACCTGTGCAAGCAAAAGCCCACGTACCTCCTACACCGATCACAATACCAATTATTATCTATTGATTAAATAAAATCATGGGAAAGGAATTAGCATATAACATTAAAATCACCGTTGAATGAAGCAATTGCAACAACACTTCCAGCCATTTTTGCGACAACTTTATCACTGAGTCCAGTCGAAATATCACTGCCAAATTGTTTTTCAAACGTATTGACTATATACATGTTATCTGTTCAAAGCAACCAAAAAGTACTTGAATAACGTGTTAAAATGTGCATTAAGAGGGTGTAACTCACAAAATTGACAGCAACAACTTACCTTGTACTACCTTCGTTGCCAGCTGTAACCGTTGGACTCTGAAGTTTCCTTAAGATATTTTTGGTAGTCTGCCACAACGAGCTGTAACAATTAGAGACTATTCTACTACTGAGATAATAAATTACTATCCAAAACTAAACTTATTCAGTAATGAACACTAAAAAGCCTTCAAATATGTAACTCGAAAAATATTTCAAACAAACTAAGTACTTATGCTTTGGGCTCCACGGTGCCAAACCTCCCCGATTTCAAATGCACAGAATTAAAGCGAATTGTAATACACTTTTAGAAATACAGTTTCAGCCTTTTGGGAAAAATGTCCAATGATACATGCTCAAAACAAAATACTTACATTAAAAATGAGCTAAAATTCAAATGTTTTAGGGTATATTTGGAAGACATATACTAAAATCTGGGTACATATAGTCTTAATACCCTGAATTCTGCAGATGTGATATAAATATACCTTAAAAATTAGACTTTATAATGTTTCTGAACATAAATAATCTTTAGTTTCAGCCTTTTGGGTTGAATATCCAAGGATACATACTCTAAGTAAAACACATACATTTTAAAAAGGGTATAATCGGAAGACACATATTAAAATCTGGGTAAATGGTCTTAGCATCAGGAAAGAACCAAGAGCTATAATTCTAATTGAATAAGAAATAAGTTCGACTTTCTATATTGTTGTTTGAATAAGAAATAACTAATACGCATTGACGACAATGCACCGAAGTAAAAAAGGCATACTACAACCTAAAAAGGTAAAAAGCTCTTTGACATGCACCGAAGTGGTTTTAGGGCATCTGTTGCACATTCTCTTAGAGTATCTCCACCGGCGATCCCGATAGCAGCCCCCATAGTCCTATTAAGGTGCCAGATGCCTAATACAGGCGCCAACAACCCCATGCCGGCCCCTACGCACATGGTGTCAGATGGGTGGGGCGCCCCGCACCACGTGGATGAGATCCCTCAGACCCGCTTGGCAGCCACTGAATGAGCACTCACAATGACCGACCGTGCGGGAGCGTCGGCTAGACGGGACAAACACGCCGCGGCGTCTTGATTTCCGAGGACGTCGGAGATTAATGGAACCATCGTCCCCCTCCCCACACCTACCTTCTGCCGTTATAAACCGGACCCCTCGCAGCACAGTGATACGTCTCCAACGTATCTATAATTTCTTATGTTCCATGCTAGTTTTATGACAATAGCTACATGTTTTGCTCATACTTTATATCATTTTGATGCATTTTCCGACACTAACCTATTAACAAGATGCCGAAGCGCCAGTTCCTGTTTTCTGCTGTTTTTGGTTTCAGAAATCCTACACAGAAATATTCTCAATTGGACGAAACAAAAGCCCACGGCCCTATTTTCCACGGAGGGTTCCAACATCGAAGGAGAGTCGGAGGCGGCCAGCAGGGACCCACACCATAGGGGGTGCGGGCCCACCCCTGGCCGCGCCGCCATGTGGTGTGAGCACCCCTGGCTCCTCCGAGGCCGCCCTTCCGCCTATATTCTCCCCGTCGCGAAAACCCTAAACCATCCAGTCATATTCCACGAAGAGTTCCGTAGCCGCCACCATCGCAAAGACAAGTTTCGGGGACAGAAGTCTCTGTTCGCACGCCGGGACGGGGAAGTGCCCAGTCATCTCCATCAACACCACCGTCATCTTCATCGCCGTTCTTGTCTCCCATGATGATGAGGGAGTAGTTCTCCCGAGGCTGAGGGCTCTACCGGTAGCTATGTGGTTCATCTCTCTCTCCATGGTGTGATCTTTATGTGACCATGAGCTTTGTATCGTATTAATCTATGTGCTACTCTAATGATGTTATTAAAGTAGTCTATTCCTCCTCCATGATGTAAAGTTGACAGTGTGCATCATGTAGTACTTGGCGTAGGTTATGATTGTAATCTCTTGTGGATTATGAAGTTAACTATTACTATGATAGTATTGATGTGATCTATTCCCCCTTTCATAGCTATTGTTGTTGTGTGTATGCTATGTTAGTACTCGGTCTAAATTGCAACGGTCTATTATGCACTCTAGAGGTTACTTTAATATGAACTCCGGATTCACTCTCACGGTGTGACGGTGACAATGTGCGCATCGTGTGTGATTCCTTTATGACGTTGTGGAGCTTGTTTACTCCGGCTTGAGGGTGCTCTTGTAGCCCTACACAATGAATGGTGTTTGTCATCCAACAAGAGAGTGTTTGAGAGTAGCATTTATTTATTCAAGTATGTGATCATTGTTGAGAGTGTCCACTAGTGAAAGTATGATCCCTAGGCCTTATTTCTAAGCATTGAAACACCATTTCCAACAAGTTCTGCTACATGTTCGCTTGCTGCGATTTTTATTTCAGATTGCAATTACTACTTATAATCATCCATATTACTTGTATTTCACTATCTCTTCGAACTAGTGCACCTATACATCGACAAGTGTATTAGGTGTGATGGGGACACAAGAGACTTCTTGTATCTTAATTGCAGGGTTGCTTGAGAGGGATATCTCGACCTCTACCTCCCGAGTTCGATAAACCTTGGGTGATTCACTTAAGGGAAACTTGCTGTTCTACAAACCTCTGCTCTTGGAGGCCCAACACTGTCTACAGGAATAGAAACGTGCGTAGACATCAAGCTATTTTCTGGCGCCATTGCCGGGGAGGTAAGGTAAAAGGTATTCACATCCTCCGACTACTAAGCTATTTCCTAGCACTGTTGCCGGTGTGAGTGCTCAAGCTATTTCCTTTAGATCCTGCAATTATATCTTTTTTGTTTCTTGTTTTTATTTTCACTAGTTAGGCTTAATGGAAAACAACAAAAAAATTAGAGATCTTTATGAACTTTATATTGAATTAGGACATGATGTGTTTAAAGAGAGAATTAAAAAACCCATGGAACTTTGTTTGCAAAATAGTTGTAGCAATGTTATTAGCATGAACTCTTTGAATACTATTATTGCTAATGCTATGGAAGAATTTAAGCTTGGGGAAGCTGGTTGTGATATTTTTAGTCCCCCAAGTTTTGAGGAGAAAATTTTCTTTGATGATACTTTGCCTCCCGTTTATGATGATTATAATGATAGTGGTATTTTGGTGCCACCTACTATGGAGGATAAAGTTTATTATGATTATACCATGCCTACAATTTATGATAATTACAATGATGGTTGTGATAGTTTTACTCCCACTATTACTAATAAAATTGATTATGCTTATGTGGAGAGTAATGATACTTTTATGCATGTGAATAAGAATGCTTTATGTGATAGTTATATTGTTGAGTTTGTTCATGATGCTACTGAAATTTTTATGAGAGAGGGAAACATGGTTATATGCATCTTAATAATATTAAGTTTCCCCTCTTTATGTTGAGAATCTTGAAGTTGCGCTTGTGTTGCCTTTCTATGCTTGTTGCATTATGATTACATGACTTGTTTATTTACAAGATTCCTTTTCATAGGAAGTGGGTTAGACTTAAAAGTGTTTCTTATTTGCTTTTGATGATCTCTTTTGCTTCAACTCTTATTTCTTGCGAGAGCATCATTAAAATTATTGAGCCCATCTTAATGGCTATAAAGAAAGCACTTCTTGGGAGATAACCCATGTTTTTATTTTGCTACTGTTTTATTGTGTCTTGGAAGTTATTATTACTGTAGCAACCTCTCCTTATCATGTTTATTTCGTTGTTGTGCCAAGTAAAGTCTTTGATAGCAAAGTTGATACTAGATTTGGATTCCTGCGCAGAAACAAATTTTTACCTATCACGAATTTGAGTTGATCTCTCTGTAGGAAACTCGTAAAATGCTGAAAAATTCATGCGTGATCCTCGGATATGTACGCAACTTTCGTTCAATTTGAGCATCCGAGCTGTTAAGTGCCTCGAAAAAATTCGTCTTTACGGACTGTTCTGTTTTGACAGATTCTGCCTTTTATTTCGAATTGCCTCTTTTACTGTGTTGAGTGGATTTGTTTGTTCCATTAAATTTCAGTAACCTTGAGTAATGTCCAGAAGTGTTAAGAATGATTGTGTCCTCGCTGAACATGTGAATTTTTGATTATGCACTAACCCTCTAATGAGATTGTTTTGAGTCTGGTGTGAAGGAAGTTTTTAAGGGTCAAGAGAGGAGGATGATATGATATGATCAAGAAGAGTGAAACGTCTAAGCTTGGGGATGCCCCCGTGGTTCATCCCTGCATATTTCAAGAAGACTCAAGCATCTAAGCTTGGGGATGCCCAAGGCATCCCCTTCTTCATCAACAACTTATCAGGTCACCTCTAGTGAGACTATATTTTAATTCCGTCACATCTTATGTACTTTACTTGGAGCGTCTGTGTGCTTTTATTTCGTTTTGTTATTTTCATTCTCTGAATAAATCGGATCCTAGCATTCCTTGTGTGGGAGAGAGACACGCTCCGCTTTTTCATATGAACACTAGTGTTCTTCGCTTTTACTTTTAATGTTCAATGGCAAAAGTTGAAAGCCGCAGCATTTATTGTTATTTGGTTGGAAACAGAAAATGCTTCATATTTTCTTGAATAATTTGATACTTGGCAATTGTTTTGAGCTCTCAAGTAGATCATGTTTAATCTTTTGCATCATGTAGTTTAAACCTATTAGTGGAGAACTACCGTAGAGCTTGTTGAAATTTAGTTTGCATGATTGGTCTCTCTAAAGTCTAGATATTTTCTGGTAAAAGTGTTTGAACAACAAGGAAGACAGTGTAGAGTCTTATAATGCTTGCAATATGTTCTTATGTAATTTTTCTGTTATTCATACTTGTGTTTGCTTCAAACAACCTTGCTAGCCAAAGCCTTGTACTGAGAGGGAATGCTTCTCGTGCATCCAAAACCTTGAGCCAAAACTTATGCCATTTGTGTCCATCATAACTACCTACTATGTGGTATTTCTCTGTCATTCCAAAGTAAATTGCTTGCATGCTACCTTTAAAAAAAAATTCATTCCTTGTCTTTACAATACATAGCTGATGGGAAAGTAGCCTAAAAACTATTGTGGTAATGAATATGCCGCTTATGTATCTTAGTTCTTATAAGTTGCTTGTTGAGCGGTAACCATGTTTCTGGGACGCCATCAACCTGTTACACCTTTGTTGAATATCATGTGAGTTGCTATGCATGTTCGTCTTGTGTGAAGTAAGGGAGATTTCTCATGATTAAATGGTTTGAGTATGCATATTGTTAGAGAAGAACATTGGGCCGCCAACCAAATCCATGTATCATGGTGGAAGTTTCAGCTTGGACATTAATCCTCACATCTCTTATGAGAATATTATCTGTTGGTGAATGCTTAAAGCATAAAAGAGGAGTCCATTATCTGTTTTCTATATTGTCCCGGTATGGATGTCCTCAAGTTGAGATCTATCAAAATTGAGAAATCAAATGCGATCTATCTCCTTGGACCTTTGTACAGGTGGCATAGAGGTACCCCTTTGTGACACTTGGTTGAAACATATGTAATGCAATGATAATCCATGGAAGTCCGAGCTAATTAGGACAAGGTGTGGGCACTATTGGTATTCGATGCATGAGGCTTGCAACTTATAGGAGGTTTTATGCATAACCCATATGAATTATTACTATCATTGACACAATTGTTTCCATGTTTTCAAAATAAAAAGCTCTAGCACATGAGTAATCCCTGCTTCCCTCTGCGAAGGGCCTTTCTTTTACTTTATGTTGAGTCAGTTTACCTACTTCTTTCTATCTTAGAAGCAAACACTTGTGTCAACTGTGTGCATTGATTCTTACATGTTTACTTATTGCACTTGTTATATTACTTTATGTTGACAACTATCCATGAGATATACATGTTACAAGTTGAAAGCAATTGCTGAAACTTAATCATCCTTTGTGTTGCTTCAATGCCTTTTATTTTGAATCTATTGCTTTATGAGTTAACTCTTATGCAAGACTTGTTGATGCTTGTCTTGAAAGTACTATTCATGAAAAGTCTTTGCTATATGATTCAGTTGTTTAGTCATTATCTATTTGTTAACAATCTATAGACCATGGCTTTGAATCACTTCATTCATCTCATATGCTTTACAATAGTATTGATAAAGATTATGATAGTAGCATGTCACTTCAGAAATTATCCTTGTTATCGTTTACCTACTCGAGGGCGAGTAGGAACTAAGCTTGGGGATGCTTGATACATCTCCAACGTATCTATAATTTCTTATGTTCCATGCTAGTTTTATGACAATACCTACATGTTTTGCTCATACTTTATATCATTTTGATGCATTTTCCGGCACTAACCTATTAACAAGATGCCGAAGCGCCATCGTTTGCTATTTTTGGTTTCAGAAATCCTACACAGGAAATAGTCTCGGAATTGGACGAAACAAAAGCCCACGGCCCTATTTTCCACGGAGGGTTCCGGAACATCGAAGGAGAGTCGGAGGCGGCCAGCAGGGGACCCACACCATAGGGGGGGCGGGCCCACCCCTGGCCGCGCCGCCATGTGGTGTGGGCACCCCGGCTCCTCCGAGGCCGCCCTTCCGCCTATATATTCTTCCCGTCGCGAAAACCCTAAACCATCCACCATATTCCACGAAGAGTTCCGTAGCCGCCGCCATCGCGAAGACAAGTTTTGGGGGACAGTCTCTGTCGCACGCCCGGGATGGGGAAGTGCCCGAGTCATCTCCATCAACACCACCGCCATCTTCATCGCCGTTGTCTCCCATGATGAGGAGGAGTAGTTCTCCCGAGGCTGGGCTCTACCGGGCTATGTGGTTCATCTCTCTCCCATGGTGTGATCTTTATGTGATCGTGAGCTTTGTATCACTATTAATCTATGTGCTACTCTAGTGATGTTATTAAAGTAGTCTATTCCTCCTCCATGATGTAAAGTTGACAGTGTGTGCATCATGTAGTACTTAGCGTAGGTTATGATTGTAATCTCTTGTAGATTATGAAGTTAACTATTACTATGATAGTATTGATGTGATCTATTCCCCTTTCATAGCTATTGTTGACAGTGTGTATGCTATGTTAGTACTCGGTCTAAATTGCAACGGTCTATTATGCACTCTAGAGGTTACTTTAATATGAACTGCGGATTCACTCTCCACGGTGTGAAGGTGACAGTGTGCATCGTGTGTGATTCCTTTATGACGTTGTGGAGCTTGTTTACTCCGGCTTGAGGGTGCTCTTGTAGCCCTACACAATGAATGGTGTTTGTCATCCAACAAGAGAGTGTTTGAGAGTAGCATTTATTTATTCAAGTATGTGATCATTGTTGAGAGTGTCCACTAGTGAAAGTATGATCCCTAGGCCTTGTTTCTAAGCATTGAAACACCGTTTCCAACAAGTTCTGCTACATGTTTGCTTGCTGACATTTTTATTTCAAATTGCAATTACTACTTATAATCATCCATATTACTTGTATTTCACTATCTCTTCGCCGAACTAGTGCACCTATACATCTGACAAGTGTATTAGGTGTGTTGGACACAAGAGACTTCTTGTATCTTAATTGCAGGTTGCTTGAGAGGGATATCTCGGTACCTCCCGAGTTCGATAAACCTTGGGTGATTCACTTAAGGGAACTTGCTGTTCTACAAACCTCTCTCTTGGAGGCCCAACATCTGAGGAATAGAAGCGTGTAGACATCACACAGTTTCCAACACCCGGATTTTTAAGTCCAGATGCCTATTATGCCATACATCGCAATCCCAGGAATATTGTTTTTGCGAGACACAATAGATTGATATCACTGAACATCATACATTACAAACCATATTCGTCTTACAACAAGGGATCACATGATCCAGTCTTAATACAACATAGTGGATCTAGGGATCCAATTACAAAACACATAGCGGAAGCGAAATAGCGGTTGTGGTCCATCTGTTTCACAGGCAACTGTTGACGTCAGGAGTAGCCCTAGTTATCGTAGACGTCCTACTGTCCATCTTCATGGTACTGGTTCCCCTCTTCATAGTCTGGCCATTTGAATAGCCAGGGACAAAGCCATGAGTACTTTAAAGTACTCGCAAACTAATACTAATGTAAGCACTATTAACTATAGTAAGGGGGTTCTAAGCTCTAGGTTCATTTGCATAAATCCAGTTTTATTTCATAAGCACTTTAGTAATAAATGACTCCTCATTTGCCTAACTTACTCAAGTGGGTACATTAGTGTCATTCCCACAACTCTGTTGTGATCAATTCAAATTCACCTTTCAAGTTCAAGTCACAAGTCACCCTTCACATGTCACTTTTTTGGCAAATGGTCTGATGATGGAACAGTATGGCCTTTCCAATCGTCCTTAACCGTGGACACGGCTTTTCGAATAGGTTTACACTCTGCAGAGGTTGCACACTTGTGCCACAACTTTTGATTACATCCGTCAGGGATAACACTGAATAATCATAACTCAGTATGCGGATCATCAACCATAACCTTTTACTTATAAACTCTAGTATAGGCACCTCTCCCCATGGGTTTGGCCTCCCGGTGATAGCCAACTGTTATCCTGGAAACTGCACAGGGCTTGGGTCGGACATTCACCTCATTTCACGTCATTTCACATTCAACGGAGGCAGCCTCGGCATAACCCCTATGACGCTTGTTTAGAGGGAACCCATACTAAAGCGCATAAGTTTCTAGTTAAGCCTTACCCATAATCAGGTATTGTGGGGGTACTCAAAAATTGGAATGGTACCCATCCGAACCCAATCATCAGTTTTTGTCAAAGTCACCATGTCATTCATGTCATATTCACCTACAAAATCTTTCAATAGAATGAGTCATCATTCCAAGGTTTTCAAAGTCATTGTTTTTCACATGTTCCCATCTAGAGTAGTCATTTTTTTGTTTAGCACTAGCAACTAGTCATGAGGGGTGCTAATCTAGCTTGTATTTCTCTAGGCTACTTTTGATGTTCTTGCAACACTCTATACTTAGACCAAAATTAACTATAAAAGTAAGCTTTGATAAATAAAGTAAAAGCTTGCAAAAATAAAAGTTGGAATTGGATCCTTAAACAAACATAGAAGTGTAATGGTGCCTTGCTCAAGTAGAGCTTTGCATTTGGGAGCTTGCAAGAGTATAGCTTGCCTTGAGTGGTGTATTGATCAAAGTTTTCTTCTTCCTCCTCGTAGACCTCCTCCTCTAGGTACTCCTCGGTACTAGCGTCTATAAACGAATACGAGGTATACAATCACCAAACAAATCTTAAGGCTAGACTAAGCACACAAATGGTTCACACAAGCTATTCTAGCATCACAACATTATTCACATGTTGGTTGACTTTGTTTCTTGTTAAGAAAAATAATATCCTCTCATTGAAATAATTATTAGAGTTGCTACTTATGTTCTTTGAGAAATAATTTCCTCTCATTAAATCTTGTTAAGATTTAATCTCCTCAAATAATAAAGTATGATCACATGTTGACCAGGGTCAACACTTCATAATTATCATTTGGGAAAAATGATTTAAATGAGATACTCCATCTCATGCAATTTAAATACTACTATGGAACAATTTAATATCATTAAGTAATTAAATATGAGGTGCTATAGACTAAGGTCATTACCTCATATTGGATTACTTAAGACCATTATTTAAATGAGAGAGTGACTCTCATACTATTTAAATAAATTAATTGAGATAATTAAAATGGACTAGAAATGGCTCCATAGCCATTCTTTTGCTCTAGCCCATTATCATATGAAACAACCATATCATATTTTTACATAAACAATTAGAGTATTTGAAATGTGAATTATGAGAATTTGAATTACCTCAAAATTCGTTATGGTTGATTTTTAATAATTATTTGAAGTTTGAATACCTACTGCCTTGTTATTTTTATCACATAAATTTTACAAAGAATCTAGGGTTGAGACCAGTGGGGTTTGTTAGAGATTTTCATAAGATTTCCAAATATATAAAATTCATCATATTTGGCCCAGCGGATTTGAAGTTATACAAGTTTGAATTTGACACCAGTATGCAATTTGGCTGAAATGAATTAAATTGAATTCAAACTTTTGGGCCTAGGCGGGAAACTACACGGGCCAAAACGAGAAACAGAAAGATGGGCCGGCCCACTTCGCGTCCAACACGAGCAGGCTGCCTGACAATGGGTCCCGCCCGTCAGCGACACTTAAACCCGAAGCGGTAAGTTCTTTTCTGGGACGTAGGATTAGAAGTGAGATCGACGGCGCATGAGCGTCATTGTCGACGACGAGTGTGGCTCACTGGCGCGGCGAGGGTGAGGGGTCAGAGAGCTCACCGGGCACCGGCGAGGCCGGGCGTCGACGCAGGAGGAGGTTGTCGAGGGTGGCGGAGCTGCTGGTACAGGTGGCGTCGCCTGAGGTGGTCGGGAGCTTCTCCTTCGTCGAGCTACTGCTGCGGCGATCTCCGGCGAAATTCCGGCGGCTGGGTGGACAATGTGGAGGGGCGAGAGGTTGAGGCGAGCTAGAGAGGGGAGGAGAGCAAGCTGGTGTGAAGAAATCGTCCAGGGAGTGCCTCTATTTATAGGGTGGAGGGGTGCTGCGGGTGCACGCATGCGGTCGATCATGGCGACGGCGTTTGGAGCGGCGAAGGGGCAAGGTGAGGTGGGCGTGAGGTTGCAGGTATCATGGCGAGGCTCGCGTGCTAGCTGGCACGGCGAAAGGGGGACGGGACTGCTCGGGATGATGCAAAGTCTGTGGCGGTACCGGTGGCAAAGTTTGGAAGGGGACGACGGCGACAGGGCGTCCGTGAGCATTCGAGCGTGTCTACGGGGTAGCTGGTGGCGCGGTGAAGCGGTGTGCAGAGGTAGAGGAGTAGGGGTTGACTGAGGCGACGGGGCACGCGTGTGCTCTGGCGCGTCCAGAGCGCGGTGAGCGTGCACGCCTGGCATGCCTGGGCTTACTGGGCACGTGCGTGCCTGGCCAATGTGCGTGTCGTCTTTGCCAACGGCTGGCATGGTCATCATCAGGGAGGAGAGGGGGAGCTGCAGGACATGGTTAAAGCGAAAGGAAGGGTCAGAGGTGAGAGAGGGCATGGAGGTTGGCATGGTGCACGACATGGCCGTGTTCTGCCTCTCCCCATGCTTTAATAACCACAGGCAAGTACTTGGTTTGGTACAGGAGTCATAGAAGGACAATGATCATCACAAATCAAATCGGGTTTAGTCAAGAAACTGCTGGGTAAAAGGGTGTGTGAGCAAACCAGATTCTTGCCTGCCAGGTGTTCGACACAATGGCCGCATGAACATTTTATTTGAATTTTGCAAAGATTTTTGGTGGAGTTGATTCAATTAATATTTGGCACACAATGGTGGTGGTGGTGTGCAAATTGAGTTGGTTTGTGAAATTCCAAAATGTGTATGATCTAGTTTTTGTTTCAATGTTGCCACTTGTCATTCTTATATTAAGCAATTGAGGCAGAGTCAACTATGTTGGTCAACACACAAAGTGCTCACCTTGATGTGCTCTTGGATGAGGTGGAAAGAATTGGAAGGGTTTGGTTTAAGGTTTGCTTAATACAAGGGCTCAAAGTGGGTAAGATGTTAAAAATGGCACAAGTGACCATTATCATATGTCACTTGAATTTAAATTTTCCTTTGATTTGATTTTAGTTTCTTTGGTTCAAAAGTGTCTGTTATTGGTTTATTTATGTTTCCCAACCATTGGCACAATTCAATATGGCCTTGGGTGAAGATTAGCAAAAATGGCCATAGCCTCATATGAGGTGATATTCCAATTTTCTTTTCTTTTCATTTTGTTTCACTTGCTTTACTTGGGCATGGTTTAGGATCCATTTAGGGTTAGATGGGGTTTAGTAATGGTTTCAACCCATTTGGGTAAGGTATGAGGGCATAGGTCAAGATTTGTCATTTTGGCTATATGCCACATATGCCTCTATGTATATTTTTATTTTCTTTTTGTTTCACATTGGATTGAGTTGGTAAGTGATAGGTTGGGTTTTGTTTAGGTTTTTCAAACCATATACACAAGGTAGAACATGGCATAGTTTATTATTTGTAAAAATGGCTATTTGTTCACATAGGTCTTTCTCTTTTTATTTGTTTATCTTGGATGGTAACAAGAAGGGTGAGGTTTAGGGTTTAGAAAACATGTTCCAACATATCAAGCAACTATGATGGCAAGGATCACACCTATATGCTTAAATACTATGCATATTACTTAGTTTAATAAAAGTTTTTGTTGGTTCCAAAATTTGGAAAAATGGAAATTTATTTTTCTTCTTTGTTTGAAAATTTGGGATGTTACAGAAACCCATCCCGGGAAGAGTTTAAATATTAACTTAGTACTGAATAAGAACAAGGGGTTGGCCATGAGCTGCTCATAATAAATATCTTTGTCAAAAAAACGCCTTCTCAGGAAGAAGTCAACCCAACTAATTCTCCTTTTGGAAGAGACTTATTCGAGTCAAACAGGTGCTCTTTAATAGAGGTTATTCTGTTGTCGACGATCGGATGAATATTCATTTTGGGAGAACATTTGGCTAGGAGATCAATCGCTTTCAACTCAATATCTACCTCTCTATAACAATGTATGATATAAGAATGGCGCACTGTCACCAATGTGCAATTACATTCGCCGTTGAATATTAGTTTTCGACCTGTTTGGACAAGAGAGAAATGGCACATGAGCCTAGATTTAGTGGAAAGACTAATGGGTGTCCATTTCATAGATGAACTAGATCGTTTCCAATGGCACCTAACTCCATCTCGGTCTTTTTAGTCAGATCTATGCATGCCGACTGTATGAGTGGCCATGCCACATTCTTACGAAAATACCTATGGAAACTCAAGGCACCACTAAAGATAAGGTGTTTATGTGGTTCCTTAATAAAAAAAGAAGTCTTATTTACTAAAGATGAATAGATGATCTAGCAAAAAGGAATTGGAATAAGTGCACAAAATGTGTTTTTTTTTTGCAATGCATCTTTTTGTTTCATGTTCTTTTGCTAGACTTGTTTGGAGACTTGTTCATTTTACTTTTATTGTCCCACCCCGAGCTAATGTTACCAATATATTTGAGAAATGGCTTAATGGGACCCAACCGAGAGTTAAGGCTCGGATTTGAGTGAGAGTTTGTGCTATTCTTTGGACAATATGGAATGGTCGAAACTTTATTATTTTTAACAAGTCAAGTGTTCCAAACTTTCGCAGGCTATCTACAAATTTATGCACTAGATTCACATGTGGTCTTTCCTTCTTCTTTCCTTCTCTCGTGGAGCAGTGGGTGGGAGTAATAGGTACCATAAGAAAATAAATTGGTGGGAGCAATATGTACCATAAGAAAATACATTACTCCCACCAATATTAACAATATTAATAAGCAATGGGACCTATATTAAGAAAATACATCTTATGGTGCCTATTATTCCGACCAATTCATATTACTAGCTTATTACTGATTCACATATATGTAGATATATTTTAGTGTATGTATTCACTCGTTTCAATGAAGCGACAAGTAATGTGGGTTGGATGGAGTAATATGGATTTGGTATTGTGGGTGTTCATATATTTTGACTCTAAAGTTAGCCAAATTTATAGAAAAATTATCAACTACTGATAAAGCTTATATGCTCCTGTTTTATTCCGTGAAAAAAATATGTTCTTATTTTATGGAATAGAGGGAGTAGTATAGAGTGGGTTCACTTCCAGAAATGTTTGACATGGCCAGCCTACGTGGTGAGAAAATTGAAAGTTGGAGCTGATCATAACACAACCGTGACGAATTTGGTATCGTATACACAGTGGGTCTAGTTTTTCGTCACTTCCCAATAAGTCAAGCAGAGTCACCATCTCGGTGATACACTTAGCTTACCAGTCCATATCGATCGTGATCCAATCCAACGCTTGCACAGATCCGCACAATCTCCACAGGCGAAACAAGATAAGGAAGCTCCGTGATGCCGACCGACTCTCCTCAAGCTCAGTCATGGCAGTCGGCGTCGGCCCCGAAAGCCAGGAGCGGCGCCACTACGGAGGCCGGATCACCGCCTTCGTGGTGCTCTCCTGCATCACCGCCGGCATGGGCGGCGTCATCTTCGGATACGACATCGGAGTCTCTGGTATCCACTGCACACAAACATCCATGATGATCAGCGTGCTTGCCCCCTCGATTAACCAACGGTGCATGGGTACGCGCAGGTGGCGTGTCGTCCATGGACGGGTTCTTGCGGAAATTCTTCCCGGAGGTGTACGAGCAGATGCAGGCCGATACGGGCGTCAGCAACTACTGCCGGTTCAACAGCCAGCTGCTCACCGCCTTCACGTCCTCCCTCTACGTCTCCGGCCTCGTGACCACGTTCCTCGCCTCTGCGGTCACCGCCAGATACGGCCGACGCCCGTCCATGGTCGTCGCCGGCGCCGCGATTATTGCCGGCGCCACCGTTGGAGGAGCGGCCGTGGATCTCCCGATGGTGATCCTTGGCCGTGTCCTGCTCGGCGTCGGCCTGGGATTCGGTAATCAGGTCCGTTAAATCACAGTGTCATGCCGTTCATCACTTGGGGTGTCCTCTGAAACAATCGTTGTGAAATTGAATCAGGCCGTGCCTTTGTACCTGTCGGAAATGGCTCCGCCGTCGCGCCGAGGAGGGTTCAGCAACGGCTTCCAGCTCTGCGTCAGCCTCGGGTCCCTCGCCGCGCAGCTGGTCAACTTCGGCACGGAAAAGATCGAATGCGGCTGGGGCTGGCGGGTGTCGCTCGCCGTGGCGGCCGTCCCGGCCGGGCTACTCACGGTCGGCGCGCTCTTCCTCCCTGAGACGCCCAACAGCCTCGTCCAGCAAGGCAAAGACCACCATAAGGTGCGAGTGCTACTGCGAAAGATTCGAGGGACCGACATCGTGGAGGACGAGCTGGACGACATCGTCAAGGCGGATAGATCGAACAAGACGAGCACCAGGAGCGGCCTGCAGATGATCGTGTTCCAGCGGCGGTACCGGCCTGTAACTACTACATCTACACAGTAGTGTTACATAGAGGCAAGTGTGCGTTTGGGCCGGTGGGCTGTGTCAGATGGGCTGAGACCGGTAGCGTGTGCGTTGCTCCTCCTATAAGAGCGGGACAGGGTTGCTGTTTGTGGCATCGAAGAAATAGAATCTGAAACTGAGTTCCTCTCCTTCCGTCTCTTCTCTCAACCTCTGCTTGCTCATCTCATCCCCTACCTCTAGCTCTGTCCGATTCGTCCGCAAATCAGGGGCGGGTCGTGACAAATTGGTATCCAGAGCCAGAAATCCTGCGGAAATTTTTGTTCGCTGGGTGCGCTCGCAATCTCTCGGCGTTGATCCGTAATTCCGAGCAAAAGGTGGGCGACACCTCGGTGATCTGCCCGCAAAATCCTGCGCTCGGTTCGATCCGTTTGGAGGAGTCGCAACGGCGCCGGCAAAAGCTACCGCGGCCCAAAACAAGCAGGCGCTCATGGCGTTGGAGGAGGTCACCGCGGAGACAAAGAGCACACTGGACCGGATCCTCAAGCAGTTGGAGGAGGGGGTGGCGCTCGGCAACAAGCGCTACAACGAGCAGTTGGCCTTCAACGCCACCGTCGCGCAGGACTTGCAGACTGTGCGCCGTCAACTCGACTTGACGCAGGCCGATGTGGACGACGCGCGTCAAGCGGCGTCCGCGGCGGTCGCGCCCATGGTCGCGCCTCCGCCACCAGCCGACCACAGATCGACGGCGACAACGTTCACGGCGTCGGGGATGGGGGTACCTGGCTACCCGCGTCTCGCCAATAACGGGGCGCCCCTCATCCCTGCTGCGCCTGACATGCCGTTGCCGCACCTGCAACCTGTTCGACGCAATGGCGCTCCGAGCAACTACGAGGATCACCAGCACGTTGTCAAGCCGCCGAAACACGATTTTCCTCGCTTCGAGGGTGAGTTACCTAGTCTCTGGTTAGATCGATGTGCTTCCTATTTTGCACTCTATCATACTCCGGCATCGACTTGGGTGACCACGGCCTCGCTATATTTGGATGGCCGTGCGGCGCTGTGGTGGCAGGCCGTGCGTCAAACACGCCGGTATGAGACATGGGAGACTTTTGGGCAAGCACTTCAGGCAGAATTTGGGCCAGATGAATTTGAATGTCAAATGCATCAGTTACTACAGTTGAAACAGATGGGTACAGTAGTGGAGTACAGGCTTCAGTTTGAAAAACTGATGTACCAATTGCTTTCTCTGGATCCTGCTCTCAGTCCTAAGTTCTTCATCACTCAGTTTGTGCTTGGATTGAAGTCAGAACTACGAGCGTTTGTCAGAGCACAAACTCCTTCCAGTCTGACGCGTGCAACGGTATTAGCGCGCATCCAAGAGGAGGAGTTAGCAATAAATCGACCTGCGGTGCGACCTGTTCCTGCAGGGCGCCCACCTCCTGTTCCAGGCATTCCTCGCCCACCTGTTGTCAATAAACCCACCGATGACTTTGCTCGTGAGAGACAGCTGCGAGAATTCAGGCGTATCAATAAGCAGTGCTATAAGTGTGGTGAACCTTATTCTCGAGAGCATAGATGTAAACCACCTCTGCAATTGCTAACCATTCAGATTGGGGAATATGGTGAGATGTTGTCCGATGAAACCGTGCATGCATTGGAGTTATTGGATGGACCAGAGCCTCCAGTTGATTGCTGTATGTTATCCGCTCATGCTTTATCTGGCACAGAGGCTCCGACTGCTCTTCGTTTACCAGTCACTGTAGGCAATCAGGTTATGATCCTCTTACTGGATTCGGGTAGTTCCGCTAGTTTTATCAGCCAGAATTTTGTGGATTGTGTGGGGCTGCAAACAGTCCAAGTTCCAGCTGTTCAAGTAAAGATGGCAAATGATCAAATAATTCAGAGTGATCAAATGGTGCCAAACTTACAGTGGCACTGTCAGGGCACGGATTTCCACACTGATTTACGTGTTCTTGATTTGGGTGTTTATGATGGGGTGCTTGGGAAGGATTGGCTGGATTCCTTGAGTCCTATGACATGTGACTGGAAAAATAATTCTATTTCTTTTGCCTATGGAGGGAAAACAGTTCAGCTGCAGGGTATGTCTTCCTCTGTTGGAGCTTCTGTGGAGCAAATTGATATCAGTGAGCTACTACAGTTGCAAGCAACCAATAGTATATGGGCTATGGCAGTGCTGGAACAACCTAATACACTTCCTCTTGGCAATATACAGAAACTTCAGAATGGCATAGCAGCGTTGCTGGCTGAATTCGCAGATGTTTTTGCAGAACCCACTGGTCTGCCTCCTCACAGGTTGTATGATCATGCTATAGCCCTTGAGGATGGGACAGTTCCTCCTAACAACAAACCCTATCGCTACTCTCCTTTACAAAAAGATGAAATAGAGAGGCAAGTAAATGAGATGTTACACGCTGGAACAATTGTGCGCAGCATGAGCCCTTTCGCTGCACCAGTATTGCTGGTCAAGAAGAAAGATGGTACATGGCGATTTTGCATTGATTTTCGTCGATTAAATTTGGCTACGATCAAAAATCGATTTCCACTACCTATTGTGGATGAATTGTTGGATGAACTGGCTGGAGCGGCATTTTTCTCCAAGTTGGATCTTCGAGCAGGGTATCATCAGATCCGTATGCGCGAAGAAGATGAAGCTAAGACAGCGTTCAAAACACATCATGGTCATTTTCAATTTCGTGTGATGCCATTTGGTTTGACTAATGCGCCGGCCACATTTCAATGTCTTATGAATTCTATCTTCTCCGAGTACACTAGGAAATTTGTGATAGTGTTTCTCGATGATATCTTGGTGTACAGCAAAACAATGGAGGACCATGAAACTCATCTGCGTTTGGTTTTGGATCTGTTAAGGCAAAATCAGCTCTATGCTAAGGCGTCGAAATGTTCCTTTGCTCAAGACAAGATTGACTATTTGGGGCATGTGATATCTGCCAACGGAGTAGCCACTGACAATGAAAAGACATCTGCTATGCAAGCTTGGCCAGTGCCCTCTAATGCTACTGAATTAAGGGGTTTCTTGGGTCTTACTGGGTACTACAGAAAATTTGTGGCCAGATATGGTATTATTGCCAAGCCACTCACTCAATTACTCACGAAGAAGGGTTTTATGTGGTCAGCTGCAGCTCAACAAGCTTTTGAGCAACTGAAGTTGGCTATGATGAATACTCCTGTGTTGGCCCTTCCTAATTTCAATTTGCCATTCTCGATTGAAACTGATGCTTGTGATACGGGTATTGGTGCGGTTCTGGTTCAGAATGGGCATCCAGTGGCATATCTCAGTAAGGCTTTGGGCATCAAGAATCAGAAGTTATCTACATATGAAAAAGAATTTCTTGCTGTTATGATGGCGGTTGATAAGTGGCGTGCCTATCTGCAGCGGGGGCCCTTTGTCATTTTGACGGATCACAAGAGCTTGTGCCATTTGGAAGATCAGCAGCTGGATACTGAGGTGCAGCGTAAAGCCATGTCCAAGCTGGTGGGATTACAGTTTAGTTTCAAGTACAAAAAAGGGGTGGAAAATGGTGCAGCAGACGCCTTGTCTCGTGTGGGTCACATGCTGTCTGTCAATGCTATATCCATTTGCTTGCCCACTTGGTTACAAGAAGTGGCCAATTCTTATGAAACGGATGTGGAGGCTCAGGAACTGTTAGCAAAGCTGGCGGTGCACAGTCCAGATGACGAGGGTTACGACTTACATCAGGGGATTATTCGTTGTCACGGCCGACTGTTTATTGGTGCCAATACTGCCTTAAAGACAAAGGTAATAAGTGCCCTACATGATAGTGTCGTTGGAGGTCATTCCGGCACAACTGCTACTTATCATCGTGTCAAGAAATTATTTTTCTGGAAAGGGCTGAAGGCTGCCGTAGATGATTTTGTGCGACAGTGTGCTGTTTGTCAACATGCTAAGCATGAGCATACCAAACCAGCAGGCAAGTTACAGCCATTGCCTGTACCACTTGCTCCCTGGCAGGATATATCCATGGATTTTGTCACTGGACTGCCTAAATCCGAGGGTTTTGAGGTGATCATGGTGGTGGTAGATCGGCTGACGAAAGTGGCTCATTTCATGCCACTTAAACATCCTTTTACTGCAGCACAAGTGGCCAAGGCATTCTGGGAAAATGTGGTCAAATTACATGGTATACCTCTCACTATTGTCTCTGACAGAGATCCAGTTTTCACAAGCCATCTGTGGAAGGATTTGATGGCAGCAGTGGGAACCAAGTTACAGTTCTCTACAGCCTACCATCCGCAAACGGATGGACAGACGGAGCGGGTTAATCAATGTCTGGAGATGTATTTACGCTGTGCAGTGCATGAGAAACCAGAGCAATGGAAGAAATGGTTACCAGCGGCAGAGTTCTGGTATAATTCCACTTCCCACGCTTCGCTCACTTGTTCTCCATTCAAAGCTTTATATGGTCGGGATGTCAATGTGAGTGCAATGTTCAATTGGCAAGAAGAACCAGTGATGGACAATGAGATAGATTGGCAGTTGCACACCACACAGTTACGGGAACATCTTTTGAGAGCTCAGGATCGTTTCAAACGACAGGCAGACAAGAATCGGTCGGAGCGTGAATTTCAAGTTGGAGAAATGGTGTTGCTTAAATTGCAGCCCTATGCTCAGTCCACAGTGGCGAATAGACCATGCAAAAAGCTATCTTACAAATTCTTTGGACCATTTAAGATTCTCCAAAAGGTGGGGAACATGGCTTACAAATTGGAGCTGCCAGAAAATTCCAAGGTACATCCAGTGTTTTATGTGTCCCAGCTCAAACCATTTACACCAAATTATGCTCCGGTGTTCTCAGACTTACCCAAGCCACCGGACCTCTCTGCCAAAGATTGTGCTCCCGTAGCTATCCTGGATCGACGAATGAGCAAGAAAGGCTTGGATTCAGTGCTTCAGATCAAAGTGAAATGGTCAGGTTTGCCAGAGACAAATGCAACCTGGGAGGACTATCCAGTTTTGCGAGCTCGTTATCCATCAGCAGGCATTTGGGAAGGGGCTTCTTCTTCAGAGGGAGGCAATGTAACTACTACATCTACACAGTAGTGTTACATAGAGGCAAGTGTGCGTTTGGGCCGGTGGGCTGTGTCAGATGGGCTGAGACCGGTAGCGTGTGCGTTGCTCCTCCTATAAGAGCGGGACAGGGTTGCTGTTTGTGGCATCGAAGAAATAGAATCTGAAACTGAGTTCCTCTCCTTCCGTCTCTTCTCTCAACCTCTGCTTGCTCATCTCATCCCCTACCTCTAGCTCTGTCCGATTCGTCCGCAAATCAGGGGCGGGTCGTGACACGGCCTCAGCTCGTGATGGCCGTGATGATCCCCTTCTTCCAGCAGATGACGGGGATCAACGCGATCGCGTTCTACGCGTCGGTGCTGCTGCGCACCATCGGCATGGGGGAGAGCGCGGCGCTGCTGTGGGTGGTGGTGAAGCAGACGATCGGGGTCGGGGCGACGCTCGTGTCTATGTTCGCCGTGGATCGGTTCGGCCGCCGGACCCTGTTCCTAGTCGGCGGCGCCCAGATGCTCGCGTCGCAGCTCATGATCGGGGGCGTCATGGCCTCCCAGCTCGGCGACCACGGCGAGGTCGGCAGGGGGTACGCGCTCGTGCTGATCGGCCTGATCGCCGTGTACCAGGCAGGGTTCGGGTGGTCGTGGGGTCCGCTGGGGTGGCTGGTGCCGAGCGAGGTCTTCCCTCTGGAGGTGCGGTCGGCGGGGCAGGGCATTGCCGTGGCGGTCAACTTCCTGCTGACGACGTTCGTGGCGCAGTCGTTCCTCGCCATGCTCTGCGGCATGAAGGCCGGCATCTTCTTCTTCTTCGCGGCGTGGCTCGTGCTGATGACCGCGTTCATCTACCTCCTGCTACCGGAGACCAAGGGCCTGCCCATCGAGCAGATCGGAGAGCTGTGGGGGGAGCACTGGTTCTGGAAAAGGTTCGTCGGCTCCGATAACCCGGAAACTCTCGGCAACTACACTACACTCGTGGATTGAATATTGAAAGACCAAATTGACCCGAACAACATGCACGCTGTGAAAATCACACTGCTGGATATCAATGTACACTACTACAGGGTAGGGATTTAGGGGCACTTTGCCCTGGGACACTTTTCAAAGTGCCCCTAAATAACCCTTTTAGAGGCACTTTGGCCAAAATGCCTATAATGCTCTACCTATTGGGGCAGTTTGGAGAAATGCCCAAATTGGTATACACCTATTGGGGCAGTTTGGAGTAGTGCTCCAATTGGTATACACCTATTGGGGCAGTTTGGAGAAATGCCCCAATTGGTATACACCTATTAGGGCAGTTTGACTAGTGCCCCAATTGATATACACCTATTGGGGCAGTTTCAAGAAGTGCCCCGATTGCTATATACCTATTGGGGCAGTTTCACAAATGCCCCAAATTCTGTAGACGGAAACAACAACAAATTCAAGTGCTTAGTTACAAATTCAAACAAAGTTAAAAACAACAAAGTATGTGTAAACAACAGACATAAACATCTGGTAATAAAAACAGATAATTCAAACACTTAAATTCCTACAAACCATCACATAGAACTTGAAAGCTAAACTAGGTGATAATCCAAACTACTTGATAATTTGAAGCTAAACTAGGTGATAATCCAAACTACTTGATAATTTGAACAAGTTTACTGTAGAACATTAAACTAGAACAAGTTTACTTGATAATCTGAACTAGCTAATTGCCCCCACTAGTTGATGATCTCAACAAAGTTGAGACTTATATACTCCTACATTGGATATATCTTGATCAAAATAGTTGACTCAACTCCAATGTGAGCAGCAGCAACAAAGTCTGTCCAACCATTTTGAAAGGATACATGTCCAAGGTCCCATTCAATTTTGTAGGTGCAGTCAATAAAGTCTTCTTCTTCTCCTTGAAAGATGTGCTTTTCCAAAAACTGGGTACCTGTAGCCATCAACAGCCTCACTAGGCATGTACTGACATAATAGCAAATAATAATTTGTCAGCATCTAATTATTGCATTCAAATGCATGAAAATATGATAATAATTAGCTAGTAGCACAAACCAAACCAGACAAACTTACCAAGGCTTCAAATTCCTGATTGTCCTCATCCATCTTGTGCACCCAAAAATTCTTATGATGTTTTAGTTCATAGAATTCATGTTCGGTGACATAAACATCTTTGTAGATTCCAAAAAGAATGGCAGCCATCTCCTGCTCAGTAACTGAATTGATGTCTGTGAATACAGTTCTGTACAGGATGCTCCGTATGGAACTAGGCATATCTCCAACCATTGCAGAAATAGGTGTCATACAATTTCAGTAACATATAGGAATGGCTATAGGTTTAGGAATACTAAATTTAAAACCATGAAGTTGAGCAAGAATATACCAGTTTCTTCAACTACAGCTTTCTCAATATTGTTCTTGTAAACAGTAACATTGAATAAGTTGGATAGTCCATCAAGAGAATCTTCATTGTATTCGAAATGCACAACATCTCCCACTTCTATATCATAAGCCCTAATTAAAGATTTCAAGTAAGGACCACAACATCTCCCTCTCCGACAGCCACGAGGTGTGTTTGACAGCCACGAGGTGGTTCATGTAATCTAACTATGTGTTGTGTCGTTCAAATGTTTGTATGTGTTGGCAATTAATTGAATCTAACTAGGGAGAAAATAACATTAGGCCTCATGCATCCATTAATGGATGGTATGAATGCGGTGTGTGCCGTGCCGCGGTGGGCTACAGACGGACGAAAAGGGAGCGGACAAAACACAAAAAGGAATACAACAATGCCTTTCATAGCTAGTGGGTACTCCTTGCCCTGTTCTCTTTCCATCACATAGCTAGTGGTAAATTAAATCTACAATTTTTATTACAAGGTTTGTTTATCTAGGTAACTAATTTATGCATGGACACACGATGAGAGATTCAGGAAGTAAACAACTAATCGTCAAACTGCAGATTGATTTGGAGAGGATGAACCACTAGACCTTTTGGTTCTGCACAGGTTGGATCGAACAATTAATAGAAGCAACCAAGGAACCAGTAATTAAGAACAAGGAGGAGAAGCTAGTTTAATTAGAAATCTTAAACTGTAGAAAAAATAAAACTCACCATCAAACAACAGATTGATTTGGAGAGGATGAACTGCTAGACCTTTTGGTTCTGCACAGGTTGGATCGAACAATAGAAATAAAATTAGAAAAAAGAGATATCGAAAAGCAAAAGAATTTTGATTGGAATAGAGGGGTGGGAAGTACAGTTTTGGAAGAACTATGTTTGCATGTGATTGAAAGAGAGGGGTGGGAATATAGGGGTGGGACGACAGTTTCCCTTCCGTTATTGCACCCACGATCGATCCCACTTCCCCATGTTCCCACGAACGGTTGCTATGAAGGCTCAGGGAAGTAAAACACTTAACTTCCGGCCTAGTGGGCTCGTTCTGTTTTTCCCAAGGCCCATAGAACAAATTAAAATCAACGGAAATTGAACTGGCAGTAGGAAAAATGCAGGACCAAAGAGTGTATTATAATGTTGCAATTAAAATTGGTTCAAAACTATATGATTTAGAATTTCGAATGCAGATTAAAATGTTGACTACATGCCTTTGTTCTGACTACAGGTTAGGTCAGAACAATTATGGCATGCTAGTCATAAAACAATCAGTGCAACAATTGCAACAAGTGCACAACTGCGGAAGATGCACATACATAATTCCAATCAGTCATAATAATTCAGAGCAGCCATACTTAAGAGTGAATCATAAAGTTGCACTTCAAATTTATTTAAAACCATATAATTTAGAACTTGAAATGTAGAACAAAATGTTGACTATATGCCTTTGTTCTGACTATAGGTTAGGTCAGAACAACTATGGCATTCTAGTCATAAAACAATCAGTGCAACAATTACAACAAGTGCACAACTGCGGAAGATGCACATACATAATTCCAACCAGTCATAATAATTTAGAGCAGCCATACTTAAGAGTGAATCATAAAGTTGCACTTCAAATTTATTTAAAACCATATGATTTAGAACTTGAAATGTAGAACAAAAAAGGGGAGAGAAGCTCTCCCAACCGGCCAGGCCCAGCTAAGGCCCAGCCGGGTGCCTCCAATACAGCCCAGGCCCACTCCGGCCAGAAACCCTAACCTCCCCGCCAGCTCCTACTTGGCATTTTGCAGCCCACCTCCCCGCTGCCGGCGATTTTCACTTCGCCCCCTAGCTTTCTTCTTTTTCTGAGCAAGTCCTCCCACCTCCCTGTCTCCGATTCTCTCCGGACGCAGAGCCTGACCCGTCACTCCCCTTCCCGCAGCCTCCAGCTCCTGGCCACCGCCGCAGCAACCGACGCCGGCCGCCGTCACCAAGGACGCCTCCGCGTCTGCACTGCCCCATCCCGAGCTCGCCCTCCTCTCTGCGCCAACTACGGCCACGCCGCCAAGCGCTGCTGCCGGCCTCTGCTCGTCCATGCGCGCGCCCGCCTCCTCAGCAACCGACGACCTCCGCTCCTCTCGGCCCCACGCCCCATGGCCTCCGTCGCCTCGTCCTCTGGCCCGTGCGCGCCGCCAAGTCCTGCACCGCTGCCTTCCTCGACCCTGGCCTCACGGACGTCCTCTTCAAGGTGAGGCGTTCCCTGCGAGCTTGCCGTCCTCGTCCCGTCGTCCCCAAGCTCGCGCCGTCCCATCTTCCACCGGGCGACTAGAGGCGTTCGAGGCGCGGCCGTCCCCTGCGAGCTTGCCCCGGCGACGCGCTGCTCCGATCTCCGTCGCCTGTTGCGGCACCCGCCTCGGTTTCAAAAAACCCTCGTCGCCCTCGCATCCGGCCGCCGCCGCTAGGGTTAGGGTTTTGCCCCTCCTCCCCCGCCGCCGGTAAGCCTCCTCCGTCTCCCGAGTCACTCCCCGTCACGTTCCATGGTAGCGCAGGGCTAGGGTCTCCCTGCCACCAGCGACCGCCACCGCTGCCGCCCCAGCACCTCGTCCCCGCTCGATTCCCGTCGTCCCCAAGCTCGCGCCGTCCCATCTTCCACCGGGCGACTAGAGGCGTTCGAGGCACGGCCGTCCCCTGCGAGCTTGCCCCGGCGACGCGCTGCTCCGATCTCCGTCGCCTGCTGCGGCACCCTCCTCCAGCACGGCAAGGTGAGGCGCTCCCCCGGTCTCTATTCAGTTCTCGCGAGATGAACATGTTTACCAAGTGTAGACATGAAGTGCTGGGAGTTTTCCCCCGCCGCCTAGGCCTCCACCATCCCCAGCAGATGCCCCTCCAGCACCAACGAGCTTCTTCCCCACCTCGAGTACCACGGAGATTCCTCCCCTCCCACAAAACCGCCGGCGCCCTCCCATGTCGAATCAAGAACTAGGGTTCCCAGTAAAAAAATCCTAGACCAATCGACGGATGGCGGCCGGGGCAGAAGTATGTGAGATGAGCTTGTTTCAGCTACTGATAGGTAAGTAACCGGCTGGTTATCAGCTACTTATAAGTGGAAGTATGTTGATGTAGATTACGTGATGGAATAGCACATGCTCTGAAATATTCTCCTTGCATGTTTCTCTCCCTTCCCTGTATATTTATGTGACATCCTGCTACTTGTCTTTCCAGGGAGGTTAAGCGCATTCCAATGGATAACAATCTCCTTTTGACTGGAACACCCCTTCAAAATGACCTAGCAGAACTGTGGTCACTACTGAACTTCATTCTGCCTGATATGTTCTCACCCCCATCAGAAATTGGAGTCATGGTATGATCTGCTGTGACTGATCCTCTACTCTATGTAATATTTGTGCATGCTATTATTGTTCAGGGTCTACATATTTCAAGAGCAATTTTGTTTTGAAGAAATGCTTGCTGTCTTCTGGCCTTTCATTTTACCTTCTATTGATTGTAATTATAAGCTTCCTGAATCACCCAATGTGACATTTGTTTATCTCTCACAAAATTATGCTCTGTCACTGCATAGATTTTGTATTGAGTGTCAATCTCTATGAATCTAATCGCACATATGTCTGCTTTTTGTAGTCAGGAGTCATGGTATTTGTTAGGACTCCTGAAGTTATCAGTGCTTAGAACTGCATATGAAGAATAAACCAGTGGAAAAGAGCTAGTGTGTTAATTTTTATTAGTCTAGACATCAGTTTCTCAGCTTAGCATAAATATTCGCTGAAATTGTAGTAATTTTACTACTCACGAAACATCTGTTTTTTTAGTAACCTGGCAGGGCACTGCTGATTCATTAAGAAGAATATAAAAATGTCTAATAACCTCTTTGGATTTTGGCCTGATTGGTGAAAGGTTTACATTTTTCGCTGTTTCCGCATATTGCTTTCTACTCTATTTCTACTGTTCGCTATTTCATTGCCTTGTTAAAATGTTCCTTTCTAATGACTTTAATACTAACATTTTAAGCACCTAGGCATATATAGGACATTTTGTTTTCTTTAAGCACCAAGGCATGTACATTGTATGTTGCGATTTCTTTCTTTTCTCTATGGTCTTCATAACAGACATCAACATTTGAACTTATAGTTAGATAATCTTGTGCTGTAGTCAAGCTACTACACTACAGTGGTCAAGCTCATCCTAGATTCTGACTGAAATGTAAAGCTCCGGCTTCTGCATGCACATCATAATAGATTATGAAAAGTTGCACATGGATACCTGATGACATCATCAAATAAGTTGATCCTTACTGGTGCAATGTAGGCATATGTAAATTAGTTAACAGTATAATGGAACCAGTCAGACCTCTCCACAGCGATTTGAGCTCCCTGGCCATCCGATCACATTAACCCACGGTCCAGATCTCACCGGTCGTCCCGAGAGCTTCCTTGCTGCGTGATTCCGCGTGAGCAGGCCAAACACCCGAACCAACACCGTAGAGGGGATGCTGCTCCACAACACGACTTGTCCCCACTTCCTGGGCAGACCCTGGCCCAGGAAGTGGGGACAGACGGGCCTTTTTCGGTGAATCTGTGTGATCGCTTTCCTCTGCATGTTACGAATCCATCCCATCTATCCTCAAAAAAAAAAGAACAAATCCATCCCATCTGTCGCTCGCACTTCTCTGTCCGCAATCGCCTCTCAATCGATGGCTGTTGATGCAGCACTTCGACGAGACAGCTTGTCCGGTGGCGGCGCCACCGGAGATGGCGTCTACACGCGCTGCTTTCTAAGTCGGTGGCCGCGCTTTCACAGTCCCTCGACGACGTCTTGGTCTTTCTATGTACGTACTACTTGCCCCTCGATCTGGTAAAGATCAGGATCACGGCCAGGACTCGCTGGACAAGGGCATCGAGATGCCAGCGTAGTTCCAGGAGTCCTCGCAATTTGACTTCTGCCGCTGCACCTTCTCCATCTTGTGCCGCCGTGTACGTATCCTCTCCTCCCCTCATATGGTTTTATTTGGCTGCTGAGAATCAAACGTATATCATCTTGTAGGAACGAGAACACCATTTCTCTCATTCTGACAAATTTTACTCTCTTACGACACCACTATGTTTATCAAACATGTTGCTTTGATTGGTTCTTGGCCCTGCCTCAGCACAGGACATACATGGACACCAAAAGTCTTCTGTAGGTGGTTCAGTACATCCTCCGGAATTCCAGGTAGCTAGCCCGGTTTCTGAAACCTGATTGTATAGTCAATGATTCTTATGGGTGAAAGAAGTGTATTTTTAATGAAATTGAAATGGAGTTTGTAGCGCTCATAATGCTTTTAGGCAAACTCGCATTATCAGAACCCAACCTCATAAAGGAAAATGTTAATTATATAGGAAAATAATTTCGCTGTAAGTTACTACCACTGACCGAGCCAGGAATTTTGTATAAGGTGGGCCAGCTGAACTTTATGTATCTTGGAGGGGTCCATAAGTGCTAATTTGGGTTAATTTTGAGATGAATAACACATAATATGTGGGTTATTTCACAGAATAAAAACAGCGCGGGGGTGGCCATGGCCCCAGCTCGCCCCGTCCCTTTTGTTTATTGTTTGAGTTTTAGCTGTTTCATTTGGTTCCATCAAAGGCCTAAATCTTTTTTATATTTTAATCAGGCCTTGAGTAAGTGTAGCAAATCATAATTTCAGACAAAGGGACTCGCTTCAACTGCTTACTTATAGTGTGTGGCGTGTGTATCGAGAATGCAAGATACATACAACTTCTTTGGTCCAATATGATTTTCGAAATTCTTCGGGTCCATTCATTCTCAGGTCTGTATTAACCCATCCTCCTATATTACATTTCGGATTTCGACTTACGTACTTTTGCTCCCCCTCTTAGACTGTTGTTGATTTTACTTTTTGAGCAATTTGGTATGTCATCTTTTCTGATTGCACTAAACACACCTTTGTGTACTATGATTTTTTTCGCATTCCATATTTGCAGGTTGAACTTAACTTTTTCGTAGGTGAAAAAGCAATGAGATTGATCTTTTGAGGGAACAAACCTTGACAAGGTGCTTGCATATTTTGGAAAATTAAAGTAAACCCGAATTTTCTGTTCAATCTTCTCAAGCATCTCCTTCAGATTTATCAATACCACTTTGAGATATTTTTTTCCTTATTTCTGTTAAGGCCTTCCATTACTGACAATTGTTGCATTTACTATATAAGTCCACATGATTTGAATTTTCATTTAGTGTACTCATTTTAGAGGTTCAGGTACATGTACCAGCTTTTGAAATTTAATGCCTCTTAATAATTTTACCATTTTTCTTCAATAGGAAAATCTTATTGTTTCTTTGCCTTTTGATCAAGTCTGTGCACATTGTTTCATACAAAAAAGCTAAAGGTTTCAATTTAATTTATCAGGTGAAAATCTATGTATTATCAATTGTGATCTCTACACAGACTACTATTACCTCCAAACTGACTACTAGATGTGTGGAGACCAAACCCACCGATAGGTGCCTGCCATGCAACCTTTTCAGTATGTACTTTATTTTATAAGACTGGTTCACAATCTGGTACATTAACAATAAATGGCTCCTTCTACACCATGGAAGGGTTTTTGTTTCCCAGCCTATTGTAGATTGGTTGTTGCTACAATATAACAAAGTATGCCATCAAGTTTCTTTTGTATATGCAATTGTCTTCTTTTCTAAGAATGACATGTCTTTATTTATCTCTGCAAATCTTGAGAAACTTCTCACTCTATATTGGTAAGTGGCCTGTCAAATTTGAGCACAATTTTATCGTTTGTTTTTGCAAAATTATTTACAGAATCATCCATCAATAGTGAGTAATGATTTTGCTCCCCTCTTCGTGTCTCCTTTGGCTCCAGTTGAGTTTCTGCTCCCCTCTTGTGTTTACTTTGGCTCCAAGTGAGGTTTATGGTTCCCTATCTCCACATTATTTCGTTAGAAACTGAGTTCCTAATTTTTTGAAACTGTTATTGTAAATTTCTGTATTTCATTCCCACTTTTTGCTCCTATATAAACTTTCTATGATTATCTTAAAGATTGGGAGCTCAGCAGCGTGCGCCTTCATGGTCTATACCTATCCAATATATTTTATTTGGATGCTATGTTAACAATGTGGAGCACGTACATATTCTATAGATGAGTGATTAACTCTTTCATATGTTGGTTGCTCGAGAAATATTTGTGCCATCTTTGAGACATTGGCCTTTATGGAAGGTGACCATGGTCTTCTCATCATCTTTGAACCTGTATACATAAGAAGAGGCTTACATGAGTATTGCTAGGTGCATATTTGTCTTATCATTTAATTCTTACAGTTATTGTGTGTATTGTATTGTGGGCTTTAAACCACATGGCCTTGACATCACATCATGATTACACATATATATTAGCTCTCTGTTGGTAGCCATGTATGCTTATCTGTTCTCTAAACTGTTGCACTTCACTTCTATGTGACATATGTCAAGTGCGTTTTTAGAGATATATTATAGAAACAACCAGTGTATAAATTGTTCAGTGTATAATATCGTTTCATATATGATAATGCCATTTTTATTTGTTACATGAGAAATCTTCTCTTTCTCCAACCAGTGCATATTGTAAAAGTTCCCTTTTCTAGGATTGCTCCATGGTCAAGTAAGTTGTTACCACTCAGTTGAGCAGCGCGTGGATGTAGGCCTAATACTTTACTGAGAGAAGGCTAAACAGGAAGATTAATTACACCCTCTAAATTTAATTTAATTTCATGATTGCATAGAGTAAAAACTTTTTCCTATAATTCCTCCATTAGTATCACACTAAGTCATTGATCAATATTAGTGATTTGTTCTAGGATCTGCATGCCGATACATTTTTCTCCCAACTTTTATTGGACGATTTAGATATTAAACCTCCAAGTGTCATGCCTTGGAGAGTTTGTTTTGGGCATCTATAGTGCAATGTGTATTTTCGTATGTACGTTATGTTTTGACCTGACCTTCAGTTACATTCTGTCCTAAAAGTAGCACAAATTCATAATTTTAGAGTTGTTAGTACATTTTGCCTATTCTTGTAGGGAACTTTTGAGTTGTTAGTTCATTTTTTCTATGCTGGTGGTTGTGGGCAACATTTGTCGCCTTTCACCCATGGGATATACTAATTTTGGTACCATGTAAATTCAACATTGACGTCTCTGTTGTTGTATCTTCGAAAACTTCTTAGGGGCATTATATTGCTGCTCACTTTTGTTGTTGGGTTTTCAAGGTGATCTGGCAATTTGCAAATTTGAATGGTAAAACTTCTGAGAATTTCTTCATCATGTGAACTTTATTGTGCAGCCATATCTATCAAGAAAATTTATTTACCTCATCCTCACGACGTGACGGGAACCAGGGTCTTCTGCCACAAGGACCATTGAGAAGACTGTAAACAGACCTACACCATGTCTTAAAATTCTTTTACTTGTGTTATGTTACCTTTTCTTTTGATAGCAGTGCATTTGAACTTTATTGTGCAGAATTGTTCTACATTCTCTTGGACTCCTCCTGGGTGTTTGATTGTAAATCATGTCTCTTAGATGGACAAGTCCTCTAGCTTGATTAGAATTATTGATTGTTTAAAGCCATTATAAAACAAGATTGATGCTAAGTTTATGAGTTGATTTTGAAGTTCTCACAAAATGGCCTTAGCTAGGTTGTGGTGGGAATTAGTAAACATTGATAAGGTATACCTGAGTTTGTGTGCTTGTTATTGTTCGTAAGGATCTTCAATGCAATATATCTCTAATTCAGACTAAAAAAATATTTGTATTTCAAGAATTTTTTACAAATATCATTTAGTTACTTTTTTCTTGAGATAGACGGGTGCAGCAACGCGCGCCTTCGTGTTCTAGTACCTAGTAATATGGAAACAGCAGCAGCTCATTCCCATTATGTTCTCTTTCCTCTAAAAAGCTCGCACTAGTTTTGGAAAAGGAAAAACTATACATATTTTTTCTTGGGTATACTAATTCTTGGATTTCTGCAAGTTAAGACGAGAACACGTTTCTCAAATTGCATCTTTAGATAGTTCATAAATTTCTTAAGCTTCCCACACAGAAATGATTATAGCAATTTAGTTGACACATTAAAGGAAAACTGAAATATCAAATGTACTGACAGGATGACAAGAAGTGAAAATACAGGGTTTGTAGTCTATAATTACCAGCTAAAATATCCTGGCTACTTGGTAAGTTCATACCGGGTCACTCCTGGTTCTTGAATGGGTCACTTGAACTCACCTCATTCTTTGCAAACTGTCACAAATATAATGGTCAGATTCAGCACCAAGAAGTAGAAAATATATCAGGCATAGGAACAAACCGTTGTTGATGTTACTGTCGACATTGTAACAGGTTGACTCGATGGCAAGATGAAGTTGCTCCAAAATAGATGGTCGGAGGAAGGATCATCAGTGTTCCATGCACTTCTCATTATTTTTTCGATAAGGGGCGCTTTATTACTTATAAGGTTTAAGTAATACACCCAGCCTCTGCATAACTAGGATGCACACAGCCATTTAAAAGGTCCACAAATCATCGACAAAAAGATACATAGAGTGATATAAACAATAGGCCAAGTACTATGACGCTCCGTTGGCTTCAATCCTCCGATTATGCAGCCACCCATGTTGGGAAATAAACTCTGTGGCCGTGTTCTCCAATCGTGTAGACACCTCCATAAAGAGGTCGCGATCTGCCAAACGCTGAAGTGGCGACCATGAACGGAGCAAAGCCGTACACCGGTAGATTACCTGCATAAGAGAAGAAGATTTGTCATTAAAAACCTTGTCGTTTCTACATAGCCAAAGCGACCAAACAACCGCAATCGCTCCCACTCTGATAATTGTTTTGTACCTAGAATCCACCCCATTTAGCCAATTGCCAAAAATATTTGCAATGCTACGAGGGGGATATAAGGTAGAACCTATCTGAATGATTGACCATATAGATCGGGCAACTAGACAGTTGAAGAAAATGTGTTTTATTGTCTCATCTTCGTGACAGAACACACATTTCGTACAACCTTGCCGAGTTGCGCTTTACAAGGTTATCTTTAGTAAGAATCACACCTCGACGAAGATACCATGCAAATACTTTAGTTTTGAGCGGTATCTTCATCTTCCAGATGTACTTATTATTTAGTACCGGTTGTGAAGGGAGACATAATGCTTTGTACATGGAATTCACCGAAAATATTCCATTTTTGGTGAGACTCCAACGGAATTCATCCATTCCCTGAACCAGCTGGATTGAACCTAACCGCTCAAGTATTTCATTCCAAGCAACTAGTCGGGGGCCGATAAGGTCTCGCCTGAAAGTCATAGAGGGGGGAGAAGATGCCATCACCTTTTGCAGAGTATCCCCTTTATAACGAACAATACTGTACAAAGCCGGATACTGTTCTCGAAGAGTGGTTGTTCCAACCAATGATCCTCCCAAAACCGTATCTCTGCCCCATTCTTGATGTACTTCTCATTATTGTAGGCATAACAGGAGCCAATGTGTATGGTGCTCTTTGTACTAGCAACCCATTCATGTTGATGCCAACTGCAGATGTATCATTTCCTGTAACAGGTAATGGTGCAACAATCTTTGCTTCATCTATTTCTTTGCTAAATGTACATTCTTCAGATAATTTTGTAGACTTTTCCAAGAAGCTTTTGAAAGCATCAGACTGTGATAAGATACTGCACGCAGATAGCCCCAGTGAAGGGGGTTTTGAATGAGAACTAGGGCCAAGAGAAGGCAGCTTATAGGGCTCAGTAAGTTGCATTGAACTTTCAATAGCTCTGATTTCATCAGCCACCTCTTCTGCTTTTGATCTATCTGACTGCCGTGCCTTTTTTATTATGATGTGACTCTTTCGAATTGCTAAGCACAGGGCAATGTAGACTAAGGAAACTATGTTTCTCTGAGACTGTGAACTTCATGTGTTGTGTAAGATTGGTGCTTACAGAGAGTTTATAGGAATTTCTGACTATCGAATGCAAAATGCTGTTGCTGTACAAATTTAATCCCCACTGTTATGTTACCCTGCAACACCCTCATTTTTAATGTTACCCTCATTGTTAATGTTACCCTGCATCATCCTCTCATTTTTTGCTGCCTTCACTTTCTAGGCTTTGACTGAGAGAGCTTTGAGCTGGACTTTTCCCTAACTCCCTTTGCCAATTTTCATCAGGTCTGCACTCCGAGGGTTGTTTTGAAGGATTTGTGCAATTGCCCTGAACTATCTTGGCAGAAGCTTGCTGTAAGGTCTGGTATTCCTATTCTTGTATACAAGCCAGCTGCGGACAAGAATTCTTCTTGATTGAAGGATGCCGACAAGAAAAAAAAGGCCCCGCAAGAAATGCTACTGTCGAGCATGTTAATACGAAAACCAGTAGACACCCCAGAAGATCAACTTCAAGTGCAGTTCCTGATAAGAAAGTCAATGATTTGATTACTTCTTCCTCTAAAAAGCAGAAGCCTGGTAAAGTTTCCCTCCCTTTGCAACTGTTGGGAGTTATGGTGTAACTTTAGTTGTAAAGTATATAACAAGATAGTCAATAGAAACTTGCATAGAGCCACTAAAAAAACTTTGCATAGAGGTGTAAAGATAAATAGAGGTTTTATTTTAAGATATCCTACTTGTCGTATATTGTCATTTGTCAGTTCTTCTGTAGTCCAAACCAATCTGTTATATATAAGGACCTTTCACACACTGTCTCACTTTTGGCAAAGGTGTTCTCCATGATTATTAGTTCAGTTCACTATAAGGAATTCGTCTGGGACAATGTAATACCCTTAGGAAGTTGGCTACCTAGGTATCCACTAGAGTTGTCTTTTGTACTAATCATTGCTCTGATTATTTCTGCAGCCGAAAACTTACAGAAGAAGAATGAAGTTGTTAGTGGTGGTAGAAAATTGACATCTCTCTCTGATTCTACCGATACTGAAAATGAAGTTGCTAATGTGCCAAGTAGTAGTATGCTTGATCACAAGGTACGGTTCATTCTGATTTAAGTGTGCTTTATACTTATATAGCTGAACTGCTTTTTTCTATACTTATGTTATCATGCAACACATTTCAGCCAGGATATAAAAAATGGGCTCAAAGGCGAAAACCGTCGCATTTATGTATTCTCTTATTCATGGCTTGACTTTTAAAGAAAATATGAAACTTATTCATTGAAACAGGGGAGTAGTTACTCCACTGTAATATTAATTGGAAGTTTAGTTGATGAACAAATGATACTTGAATCTTACTGCCACCCACGGCAAACTTATGAGACTTATATTTGTTTCTTGATTCTTTCTTGTTCAACTTGATTTAATACAATTATTTGTATATGGTAGTGCAATTATCTGTTACCTTGCCAACTAAATCATCACATGAAACTACATTCAGCTAGATTTCTAGTTTTCTACCTCGCAGAACAGCTTTTGTATCACTTTTGCAAGATTTATGTTTTGCTGCCGACTTATAGAGCATGCAGCAATCCGACCTAGTTGCTTTAGTTTGCCGGTCAACCTGGTGGAGATCTCCATTTCGCCAGTAATTGATCATTTATTCCTCCGTTACTGAAATTATTCCAACATCTGTTGTTTGACACATTCAAAATTGGTTCCTTGTAGGTAACTGATCCGGCAATCGATAGAACATCAGTCGAGATTGCGTGTACACTTGAGAAGAAGTTGAAAACAGTTGCTAAGAAGAGGAAAGGTGGAAGTCAGAAAGTTACTGCTTAGATACTGTCATGAAATTACTGTCATTGTCTTATGCATCTATGCAAAACAATGCCTCCAAAACTGCAAAGTTATGCATCTGTAGTGTAATGTGATCACTGTGATTGTCTTATGCATGTTAGTACTGTAATGTGACCACTGTGATTGTATTATACCCTGACTTTGACCAAATCTTATATGATGAAGGATATTGCTGTAACCATTACTGTAATGTTATTAGTATTGTAATATGATTACTGTAATGCTTGTAGTTTTAGAGGCATTTTGTTTAGTAGCTTGTAAAGACATTTAGAGGCACATATGAAACTGTCTCTAAAAACATTTAGACACATCTAAAACTGCCTCTAAAAACCTTTAGAGGCAAAATTCAAACTGCCCCAAAAAATCTTTGGAGGCAAAATTCAAACTGTCCTTAAAAACCTTTAGAGGCAAAATTCAAACTGCCCCTAAAAATCTTTAGAGGCAAAATTCAAACTGCCCTGAAATTCTTTTGAGGCAAATCTCAAAGTGCCCCTAAAAACCTTTAGAGGCAAAATTCAAACTGCCCCTAAATGTATTTGGGGCATTTCATTCAAAGTGCCCCTATTTCAATTAGGGACACAAGCATCCGGGGTACTTTTCATAGTGCCCTAAAAGTAATTAGGGGCACTTTGGCTACCTATTGGGGCACTTTGAAGTGCCCCTAAACATAGACCGTACAATAGTGGTACTACCTATGCATGCCCAACGGAACTACTATGTAGTTAAGAAAAAAGAGACACAGTACGTTAAAACTCAAGCATCATAGAAACTTAGAGATAAACAATAAATTTGGTAACTTAATAACTACTAACCTTTCAAGATTGACTTTGATTTTTGACACAAAACTCGAATTATCCGGTTTAAAACCATCGGATTATCCTAATTAAATTTCGGATAATCCATATCCGTATGCTATTTGCTGTACCATATCCTACACCATATCTGGAGCACCACTTCGGAATCGGATATCCTTATCCGCCGGATTCTTTCAATGTCGGATATGGATACCTTAAAACGAATTCGTTGCTGGTTTTGGTGCGGAGATTATCCCCTACCACAAGCAGACAACGCCTACGAGCAGCACCATCCTAACGAAACACGAAGAACAAAGTTCGGCGAGAGACCTCGCCGGCAACCCGTCAACTCCGGCTCGAAACACCGTCGTCTCTCCTTGCAGCATCCGCGTGTCCTCCTTGCACCACTGCCTTCCACCTATGTTCGCACCGTCGTCCGTCTATGGCAACACCACCGCCCCAGCTGGCTGCACCACTGGCCGCGCATGTAGCATTGTCGCCCTCACCGGCAGCATTGGTGGCGCTCGATTGCAGCTGCTACGGTCGGCCTTTGCAGCAGCCGCTACCGGTGTTTCAGCTCTAGCGATGGTGTTTTGTAGCACCGGCGGTGGTGATTTGCAGTTCGAGCTCCTGCCCTCTGCAGCTCCGGTGCTGGGGGATTTTCAGCTACGCCCTACTGCTCCGCATAGCATATGCAGCCTCGCTGCAACTTCCTGGGCTTGTGATTCACATCAGTGTCGACTCCCCTTGCAGAAGCTAGTGCCGTCGCTCGAAGCATCGTCGATCTGCGGTAGAAGCACTGTCGGTATGGCCTTGTACCACGGTCGTGGCTCCAACATGCCGCCTATCGTGCAACAGCTATGACCGCTGCTCGAAGCAGCGTCGTCCTGATGTAGATGCACCAGTGGATTGACCTTGTAGCACCGCCATGGTGCCGCCTCCGAACGGAGCCTTGGGCACGACGTCCTCATTGGCGGCCGACTGCAAATTGACCTCGTCGGAGGCAGCGCGAAAAGGGAAGGGGCAGTAGGAGGTGCGGTGTGTGTGGACCGCCGGTGTCGGCGGCGAGCGACTGGGATGTGAGATGAGAGCATGGGGATAAATGAGAGAAGAAACATGGGCACGTCAGCGATTGAGTGGAGGAGGACGATGGGGGCAAGGGCGACGGGATAAGGTGCGGTGCACCCCACAATAACATCTATCGTTTTCCTCCATGATGGACGCGTGTCGCTTTCGTGACCCAGAGGCACCGATACTAGTGAACCTTCGACGGAAAATAATCATTTTCCATTCAAAAATCTGGAAAAGTAAAAACTAGTCAAAATTGTTAGTGCTCACAACAAAGGGATTTTTTTTCATTCGCGCAAACTACTGGCTTTCCTTATTTTTCGCTTTTATTATAACTAGTTAAATGGTCGTGCATTAACACGGGATAACAATATTTCATACCAAACCGATAATTTAAATGGTATCTCTTTCGTTCTTCCTCCTTCACGCTAGTTCTCTCCTCTTCACCCCTTCACCCCCATCTTATACTTGACAGTCACTTCCTTTCTTATTGACCATTTTTACCTAGTGGCTCTCTCTTCCCCTCGTGTGGGTATCTAATTTCTCTACTCTGAGACAACAAGGTGTAGTCTTCGATCGACCACTATAGACACTCTTTGTCAAGTTCCATCTCTAATATGTTATTCCTCTCTCCTCGCTCCTCAACCCAAGTTTGTTCGCACATAAATACGTCACCGTGTACCTCCGACGTCGAGCGTGATAAGCAAGACATGTCGCCAGAAGCGTGATACACTAGACAATTCGATGGGATCTTTTGAAGACCCAAAACCCTGCACGCCTGGGAAAGACCCATTCTGGACGCAAAATAGTGATTGGATGCCCTAGGTCGGTCCGCCCGCCGCTAGGACCTCGCTGATCGAAGCTTGCCAAGACGAAGAATACCGACAAACGATGATCACTAAACAAGGACGAGCGAAAATAAAGTAGAGGCTTGTAGATTGATTTTGTGATTTTGTGTTTCTGTTCAATTGGCCTTAACCCTTTGAGTATATAAAGGGTGGCTGGAGTCTCCATGCAATAATTAGGCTTGGATTTATGTCTAAAATCCTAGTTTGGGTCCAATCCAATGGTTTGTTTCAAACTTTTCAAAATTGTTCGGTTTAAAATTGACAGTACCAAGCGGGACTTCTTTTGGGCAGTAAATGATCTCAAAGCAAAATCATGTAAACGAACATAACTGTTCGGCTTGAAAAGACGAAGAACTTTCGCTTATATATTTTTCATTCATTTTGATTTGAACATACAAATTAATGTTCGGTTTGAACCACTGTTCAAAAAATCGTCCGATTCAACGATTAATCGCCCGATTAATCCCTATTCAGTGGTCATTGATTAGCCGATAAATTCATTTATCGTCCGATTAACTCATTTATCGCCCGATTAATCGTCCGATTTGCCTATTAATCGCTTATCGTCAGCCGACCGAGTTGAACCCGATAAGCGATTTTCTCAACATTGGTTTGAACTTGATAAGTTTTTATTCGACTCGTCTGTATTTTTTGAACCAAAGGGTCACAACAATCTCAGATCAAAATTATGCTAAACGCAAAGTTGTTTTTCTAAAAAAACAAAGAACTTTCAATTTGAACGTTTTTTATCCAAGGCCACCTAGATGGTTTATTTTCAGTCGGAAGTGCTCAACCTTGTTCCCGTGGCTCGTCCGACCTCGAACACATCTATGGTGGAGCGAGCCACCCTTGTCTCAAAAACAAAAAAATTCTTACCTCGGCCAGACACACAACTTTCATATCTATCATTTTTTTCATTCGAAGTCATCTCCAAATATTTTACTTTTTAAGACAAAAACGGCTAGTTTTTCGGCAAAACTTTTGCACCATATTTTTTCTAAGCATGATTTCAACACTCCATTGGTTATTGTTTTTTAGGGAGACAACTCTGTAAGGGTACATTGCCCCTATGTGTGGTTTTGGTAATTAATGACAACCCCTATGGACTAATGTTTTCATTGAGTTTATATGAAGGAATATTCCATAGGTACTACTTGCTCTCCATGTGTTGGATTCAAGTATGGATGCCATGAAGATAAAGGTATATCTTGTGTATTGGCATCAAGATCATCGGTATGAAGATATATATATAAGTGATATGATCAATAAGAAGAAATGAAGATGGAGTTCTTATGTGGAACTCAATATTAGCCATGCTCTATCTTATGTGAGTATGTCAAGATACAAGGTTGAGTTAGGCAAGTTCAAGATGAGCGTCTCAAGTGAATCACATACTTGAAGCTTGCCGTCCATTTGATGATAATGGACTTGTGAAGATGTGCATCAATGGAGCTTTCCCATCATAGTGTATGGGGGAGCATTTGTGAGTCTTCACGAAGCAACATTGGTCAAGAGAGGCATTCCGGCTTGAGTGAAGCTTGAAGAGTTATCATCAAGATCAAGCGGGATGCGCAAGGCAAAGGTATGGCCTTGCTAGGTTTTCCTTTTACCGGTCTCAAGGTGGATGTTGGGAGACCGGATTATAGGATAGATAGCCGCACTATTAAGAGGGGCTTTCGGTTGAGTAACTTGATCACATCGTCTTAGGGAGCTCAACCCCTTGCATACTTTGCATATCCTTATTGCTTCTTGGTGTTTCTCTATGTGAGGTTCTTGAGCTTGTTGCTATCTTTACAACAAGCCCAAGTTCATCGAAAACGGAGTTCGCATGCATTTTCTATTCCGTTTTCGAGGTTGGGTGATTTTACCGGGTATTCATGATATAAGGTTCTACCCTTTTATATTCATGATAAAATCCCCTCCTATAGTTTCTTGAGTTTGCACTTTCTATTGGATAGCATTTGTTGTTATCTTTCCAACGAAATTAGTTTCATGTCAATCGGAGTTCGGGAGCAATAGTTATTAAAGAAAAGGTAAAGAGAGAAAAGAAAAAGAAAAGAAAAAAGGAGGCGGCCGGTTGCCGCCGGCCTGCCGGGCCGCACGCCGGCCCACCCGGTCCGCACCGGGCGCCAACCGGACCGGCGGCCACCGGCCCACGCGCCGGCAGCCCAGCTAGCCCTCCGGTCCGACCGGACCTTAACCGGCTGCACCCGTCCGGCCGCGCCCGCCGCGCCCCGCGCGCTCCTCGCGCTGTGCTGCTGCCACCACGGCCCACGCGGCCAGGCTCCTCCCCCGCGCGCCTGAAGCTCTTCTGCCGCCCAGCGCGCCTCTGCCCAGCCCCGGTCGGTGGGCCGGTCCGACCGGACAGGCCACCGGCCTCTCCGGCCCAGGATCCGCGGCTGCCCGGCTGGGCTGTCTTTTTTAGTCGTTTTTTATCCGATTTTCACCCGGTTTTCTCCCCAACGGTTATTTTTCTCCCTAGACTATAAATAGCCCTTCTTCCACCTTGAGCAACAACTTCTTCCCCTGTCTCTCACCTCCATTGTTGCATTTGAAGAAGTTGCTCTCTCCTTGATTCCTCCAACCGTTCTTGCTCATATTTGAGGATTTGAGAGAGGAGATCTAGATCTACACTTCCACCAAACCGTTTCTTCTCTAAGTGAGGGAATCTCTTGGGATCTAGATCTTGGAGTCTTTGGTTGACTTTCCCCCTTGTTCTTCCTCTCCAATCTCATCCTAGCATTCGTTGCTTTGGGGGGATTTGAGTGTGAAGGACTTGAACACCTCCGGTGTTCTTTGCATCATTGCATAGTGTTGAGCTCTCCACCACGATTTGTTCGAGTGAGAGACCGTGAGCTTGTTACTCTTGGAGGGTGACCTCCTAATTGGCTTGGTGATTGGTGTTCCGGTGATCTCTTCAAGAAGATTGTGAAGAGGCCCGGGCTTCTCCTTCGTGGAGCTTGTGAAGTGGTTGTGGAGCTTGCCATCTCCGGAGCGGAGGAAAAGCTAACCATAAGGAAAGGGCCATCCTTCGTGGGTGTGGTTCGGAGAATAGGGTGAGCCTTCGTGGGCGGGAATCCTTCGTGGGACCTCCACTCCTCCAAACGTGACGTACCTTGTTGCAAAGCAAGGGAACACGGGAATACATCCTCGTCTCCGCGTGCCTCGGTTATTTCTATACCCGAGCTCTCTTTCCGTGTGATAGCCATCGTGCTTGAAGTAAATATATCTTGCTATCACTTGTGCTACATATATCTTGTGCCTATCTTGCTTAGCTCTAGTTGCTATTGTTACACTTAGTTGAGCTTAGCATATTTAGGGTTTGTGCTTGTAAACTAAATGATAGTTTAATTCCGCATTCTTACAAGACAAATCTGCAAGAGTTTGTAATTGCCTACTCACCCCCCCTCTAGGCGACATCTCGATCTTTCAATTGGTATCAGAGCAAGGTCTCTCCTTGTTTAAGGCTTCACCGCCTTGAGAGTAAAGATGTCGGCTAGTATAGTGCACAATGGCACAATTGTCTTTAATGGCACAAATTATCTTTTGTGGAGAAATTGCTTGCTTTGTAAGCTTCGGACCTTGTGTCCACATATAGAGCAATTTCTAGATGTCGGTTTTTCTCCTCCGATGGATTCTCAAAATCTATCTTTAGAGGATGAGAAAAACTTACATCTTGAAGCTCAAGTATCTAATGAGCTTTTATTCTCTTTGAGACCCGATTTTCGTAGGTTCTTGATATATATAAAGCGAAAATCGTCTCATGAGATGTGGATCAAGCTTAAGGAAATGTTTGGTGGATCCACTTCTCAATTGGTCGGTGGTGACTCCGAGGAGCTCTCTTCCCCTTCACATCATGAAGAGCTCCAAGTTGCTTCCACCTCCGGTCGTGATGAGTTATCTTCTTTCACTTCACCAACGTGTAGCAAGACACGAGGTAATGATATGGTGAGTGGTGAGGAAAATTGCAATGTTGATATTGTGCTCAATAGTGATGATTCTTCATCTCTATCCCATTGTAATGCTTCCTCTTTGGACTTAAACACATCTAGCATTGAAAATGACCTACATGCTTGTGTTGATAGTCCTTGCATATCATGTGTAAATTGCTTACATAGATCTCATGAAGATATGCTTACCTTGTCTTGCTCCCATAATCAAAATGCTTATATTTCCTCTAGTTGTTTGTTGACTAACAATGTAGAGGAAACCGAACACTCTATGGATCAAGACATGATTTCAAATGAGGATTCAAGAATATCTTCATCTTCATCCTCCGGTATGCACATGTGCCTTATGGCATATGGATCAAAGGTATCTCCTACTTTGACTCCTAACACGTCCTCTAATGATGAGAATGATGATGATGATAATGATGAAGAATATAATACCTTGGTGCATAATATGGCAATGGTGTATGCTTCTATTCGTGGTAATAAAGAAGCTCGTGCTAATCTCGAACACTCTATGGATACCTTGTATAAATATAGGGAAACCATAGTGGAGTTGGAGTCCCATGTTGAAAATGGGGAAATGAGATTCACTCTCCTCAAGCATGAGCTAAAAGATGAGAAGCATACTAATTTTATGCTTACACAAAAAATTGAATCCTATGAGCTTGAAAATGAAAAATCTATTGATGATGCTTGTGCTACTAACTCTAATTCTTGTGAAGCATCGACCTTAAAGGAGAATGTTGAGCTAAGGGCTCAACTTGAGTTGCTAACTAGCAATTATAGAATTGGAAGAAAGTCATAAAAAGCTCTCAAGCTCTCATGATGATCTTCTAATTTCCTATGATGGGCTAAAGTTAGCTCATGAGGCAAGTATCACTAAGGTAACATCTTGTGAGCCTCATATGGATGTTAGCACAATCTCTACTACAAATGCTATATTGCCATGTGCTAGTTCTTGTAATCCATCTAGTCAAACTAGTGATACACCTTGTGTTGGATTACTCACTTTGCCTTGTTGCTCTAACAATGAAGCTTCTACTTCCTCTAGTACTTGTATTACTACTAACCATGTAGAGGAAATAAAAGAGCTCGAGGCTCAAGTCCTTTCTTTGAAGAAAGACTTGGAAAAGCGTCATGAAGGGAAATCCGCACTTGACAAGATGCTAAGTGTGCAACAATCCCAAGAGTGGACTTGGATTCAACTCCAATAACAAGAACAAGTCCAAGAGCAAGAGCAACAAGAAGAAGAAGAAGGGCCAAGACAAAGTCAAGGATCCGGCCAAGTTGGTTTGCTTCAAGTGCAAGGTTGAAGGGCATCATGTTAGATCATGCCCATTGAAGAAGAAGAAGCACTTGAGTGAGAAACAACAAGGGAAATGGCTACAAGGTAAAGGTCAAGCTCATGCTCGATCTCAAGTTGAAGATATGCCACTTCCCAAGAAGAATCAAGATTTTGTTCCCCAAGAGAAGGAATCAATAAAGAAGAGAAAGGGGAACACTTGCTACTTATGCCGTGAGAAGGGGCACTTTGCTTCTTCTTGCTTAGGTGGTACCTTATCTAACCCTATAATTGTTGATAATGATTATTCTCTAGGGAAGGATAAGGATGGCAATGTGTTTGCCAAGTTTGTTGGAACTCAAAGTGGTTTCAAGAAAAGAACCATTTGGGTTGCCAAGCCTATTGTGACTAACCTCTTAGGACCCAACTTGGTTGGGGACCAACAATCTCAAACTTGATCAATAGGTACAAGTGGAGGGCATTGGAGACTTGGCTACTTCATGAAGAATTAAGGGATCTTCATACATTATATTCTTACCAAGCCAAGTCGTATGGATTATCATCTATATCTTATATCCAATGTTCCTCTTTGCGGTAACTTATACTTCAACTCTTCATGTTTATTGTAAGTTACTTGCCCCTTTGCATGTTTGGTTTTGTACCAAATATGTGTATGTATGTGTTGTGTCTTACTTGCTTATCTTGTGTATTCAAGTATGTTTGTTTGACTCACCATATACTTGTGTATTGTTTTGAGCCTAATGCATCTTGATGATATCTTATTTGGCTCTCTTTGAAGTGATTAATGGAAAATCCCATTTTGGGGGAGTGATATGCTTTGTGCATCTCTCTTTCTTTAAAATGTGTGTACATGGGTACCACCACTTAGTATTGATATTGCAAGATTATCTAGTCACTATTTGGTGTGTCATACTCATGAGAAATTCAAATTCTAAATATCCATTAATCATCTCTAGTCGAATTTTAGTTGCCTCTTGTTTAGAAGAAATGTTTTATCACATTATGGGGAGTAATATGTTTTGTACATATCACAAGCCTAGAAAATGTGAACATATGAGGTTATGCCACTTAGAGTTGATGCTCTTAATTATCTTGTTCCTAGGTGGCATGTTTGCTCAAACAAGCTCCATTTCTAATAAAAATATTTTACTACTCATCTTGTGTGCCCTTGTTTGAATAAGAAATTCTTGGTGCGGTTTTTCCTCAAATACATATCTCTATATCTTATTTGGGACACCGTTTGCTTCAAGTTATTCTAATCATTGCCGTGCGTGATTGTGTGACTAGTTGAAGTTATCAAGAATCTTCATCCGTGCATAGTGCTTAATTCTATATACTTATCCTATGCCTTTTATTGTGAAGTTGATCCTTACTATCATTGTCAATACTCCACCGGAAATTATTTCCAATATACTCATTGTCTTTGACAATTGATAACCTTGTATGTGGTTGAATTTTGGATCATCTTCATCTTGGATTGTTTCTTACTTCCTTAATTTATCTCCAAGAAATCTTTATAGCTCCCATATGTCTTCCTTGTCCCTTTGAAAAATCTTTTGATAAATCATCTTGATTCATATCAAGTGTTTGTTTTGGAATACATACCTTTTCTTTACGGTACATTGTGCCATTGTGAAAAGTGAGGGTTTGGTTTATTTGTTCGAACCTTGCTCTTTTGGGGAGTTTGCTATCTCATTCCTTCTTACATATTTTATTAGTTTGAATGAGATAAATCTTTGAGCATGTTTGCTTTATTTCATCCTCTATGCTCAATGGTTTCTTCTTAGTTCATTTGTTGAACTTTGTTGAACAAATCTTTTGAGATTTGCTTCTTAGATATAACTTGGACAACAAATTTGTTTTGTGGCACCTCTATGCCTTATTTAATTCTTTTGGTGTTTTGTCCAAAGTATATCTTTCTTGGATCTTTAAAGTTTTGGTGCATGCTTATATGTAATTTGTTTATACTTGTAGCATGCTTGCTTTCTTTTGATCCATTATGTAGGATATACTCCATCAAATCCTAAATGGCTAAGATGTGCATGAAATTCAAACTTCATCTAAATATGCACATGTTTATACGGAGTGTGCCCTATATATTGTGGTTAGTCTAACCATGTTGGACCCAATAAGTTTGGGGACCAAGATGTACTTGAATAATGTTTTAGGTACATTGGAGATGCAATGGAGGCTTGTCTCATCTATAAGGAAGGTGTTGTCACCATATGAGAATTGGAGTCAAGCTAGGATGATCGATGAACTCTTATCTACTACATCAAGCCATTGCTATCTCGGTAACAAGTATCCTATTCATGCATTCTCATATAGCATCCAACCGCTTGTAGGTTGTATCTTGGCATGAAGTTATTTATTTCAAAAAAAATATTGCGGTTCTTGAAAACTCATTTTTAAAGTAAAACTTTTTATTGTACATTTGAGTAATTTGAGAAGATGCATATGTTGGGAATATATATACATCATATGATTCACCTACCCAAATATGCCCTCTAGCAATTTATTGCATATCAATTCCTCAAAGAGCTCTTATGTGCAATATTGATGAAATTGCGAAATAAATCCATATTTATGATACTTGTTGCCTTTCTCAAAACACTCCAACTAGCTCTACTTCCCTTATTGTTAGTTGTGATTTTTTTTGAGGTTTAACTTGGTTGAAGTTCATTCATATACCATAAGTGAAAATCGGAGCCATATGCTATATATGCTTCTTAAGCAAACATCCTTTGGTATATTTTATGACTTCATCTTGGATATCTTGTCTTATCTATTTTGTTAACCTCTTGTGTGTGCATGTTTCTTTATGGATCACTTTGTCCACTTTAGAAACTCATATACATAAGAGCGTTAATCCATCACCTTGATATCCTTGTTCTTTGCCAACTATCTTCTTATCCTCTTGATTTTAGTGTTATTGGTAAAGAAGATTTATGAGTGCTTGGTTTATTTGTTTCTCTTCATGCACTCATATCTCATATTTGTTGGACTCAAGTTGTTCTTGATAAGCATATTCTCTTTATCTTTGTTGTGTTCTAAATGATATATAAGGAGTAAGGATTCCATGTTTGTGCATATTGTATTCAAATGCAAACATTATAAATTGTGCACGAACCTTGGGAGCTTTCTTATTTTTAGAGCACTATATCTCTCTTATCATGATATCTTTGTTTGTCCAAGTGGATCTTTGATTGCTTGCTTTATTTGTTGAAGCTCACCTCTCCATGTTATCTTTATGCAATCTTTGATCCTCAATATAGTTTGATTTCCTTCAAGTATTCATCATTGGATATGTGCACTTGATTCCACTCAAATTATGAGAAGTGCACACCTTGGGGAGGAACTCACATTATATTGGCCTTCTAAATTTTTCACCCATTTTGGCAATCAATGCCAATGGGGGAGAAGTTTAGAGGGTTTAAGGGAATGGTTTTATACTTAAGTTTGGTTTGTGCTTAGGTGTTTTGCCTCTCATGCATTCCATATTTATATGTCTTGCATGGTTGTATATATATAGTGGAAACTATCCCAAAGGTTAATCTTGACAATGTATGCAATGAATTCATATTCATCACACGTGCATACATTGTGGGGGAGTTTTCTCTATATATATTGGTTCACATCCATTGCATTTGTTGTAGTTGTGTGAGTAGAGCCGGTTTTGATATGGGCTAGTAGCTTTGTGTTACTTGACCATATCAAATACAACCTCTTGTATACAACTTATTCTCGGATAAGTTGCGTACTTGTCACTAATATTCATTATATAAACCCTCTTATTGTGGTTGTCATCAATTACCAAAATGGGGGAGATTGTAAGGGTACATTGCCCCTATGTGTGGTTTTGGTAATTAATGACAACCCCTATGGACTAATGTTTTCATTGAGTTTATATGAAGGAATATTCCATAGGTACTACTTGCTCTCCATGTGTTGGATTCAAGTATGGATGCCATGAAGATAAAGGTATATCTTGTGTATTGGCATCAAGATCATCGGTATGAAGATATATATATATGTGATATGATCAATAAGAAGAAATGAAGATGGAGTTCTTATGTGGAACTCAATATTAGCCATGCTCTATCTTATGTGAGTATGTGAAGATACAAGGTTGAGTTGGGCAAGTTCAAGATGAGCGTCTCAAGTGAATCACATACTTGAAGCTTGCCGTCCATTTGATGATAATGGACTTGTGAAGATGTGCATCAATGGAGCTTTCCCATCATAGTGTATGGGGGAGCATTTGTGAGTCTTCACGAAGCAACATTGGTCAAGAGAGGCATTCCGGCTTGAGTGAAGCTTGAAGAGTTATCATCAAGATCAGCGGGATGCGCAAGGCAAAGGTATGGCCTTGCTAGGTTTTCCTTTACCGGTCTCAAGGTGGATGTTGGGAGACCGGATTATAGGATAGATAGCCGCACTATTAAGAGGGGCTTTCGGTTGAGTAACTTGATCACATCGTCTTAGGGAGCTCAACCCCTTGCATACTTTGCATATCCTTATTGCTTCTTGGTGTTTCTCTATGTGAGGTTCTTGAGCTTGTTGCTATCTTTACAACAAGCCCAAGTTCATCGAAAACGGAGTTCGCATGCATCTTCTATTGCGTTTTCGAGGTTGGGTGATTTTACCGGTTATTCATGATATAAGGTTCTACCCTTTTATATTCATGATAAAATCCCCTCCTATAGTTTCTTGAGTTTGCACTTTCTATTGGATAGCATTTGTTGTTATCTTTCCAACGAAATTAGTTTCATGTCAATCGGAGTTCGGGAGCAATAGTTATTAAAGAAAAGGTAAAAGAGAAAAAGAAAAGAAAAGAAAAAGGGGAGGCGGCGGTTGCCGCCGGCCGCCGGCCGCACGCCCACCCGTCCGCACGCCAACGGGACCGGGCGGCCATTGGCCCACGCGGGCAGCCCGGCTAGCCCTCCGGTCCGACCGGGACCTTAACCGGGCCGCCACCCCGTCCGGCCCGCGCCCCCGTCGCGCCCTCGCGCCGCCCGCAGCCGGCCGCGCTGTCGCGGCCCACGCGGCCAGGCTCCTCCCCGCGCGCTGAAGCTCTTCTGCCGCCCAGCGCGCCTCTGCCCAGCCCCGGTCGGTGGGCCGGTCCGACCGGACAGGCCACCAGCCTCTCCGGCCCAGGATCTGGTCGGCCGGCCTGCTGGCCGGCTGGGCTGTCTTTTTTAGTCGTTTTTTATCCGATTTTCACCCGGTTTTCTCCCCAACGGTTATTTTTCTCCCTAGACTATAAATAGCCCTTCTTCCACCTTGAGCAACAACTTCTTCCCCTTTCTCTCACCTCCATTGTTGCATTTGAAGAAGTTGCTCTCTCCCTTGATTCCTCCAACCGTTCTTGCTCATATTTGAGGATTTGAGAGAGGAGATCTAGATCTACACTTCCACCAAACCATTTCTTCTCTAAGTGAGGGAATCACTTGGGATCTAGATCTTGGAGTCTTTGGTTGACTTTCCCCCTTGTTCTTCCTCTCCAATCTCATCCTAGCATTCGTTGCTTTGGTGGGATTTGAGTGTGAAAGACTTGAACACCTCCGGTGTTCTTGCTTTGCATCATTGCATAGTGTTGAGCTCTCCACCACGATTTGTTCGAGTGAGAGACCATGAGCTTGTTACTCTTGGAGGGTGACCTCCTAGTTGGCTTGGTGATTGGTGCTCCGGTGATCTCTTCAAGAAGATTGTGAAGAGGCCGGGCTTCTCCTTCGTGGAGCTTGTGAAGTGGTTGTGGAGCTTGCCATCTCCGGAGCGGAGGAAAAGCTAACCATAAGGAAAGGGCCACGATCCTTCGTGGGTGTGGTTCGGAGAATAGGGTGAGCCTTCGTGGCACGGGGAATCCTTCGTGGGACCTCCACTCCTCCAAACGTGACGTACCTTGTTGCAAAGCAAGGGAACACGGGAATACATCCTCGTCTCCGCGTGCCTCGGTTATTTCTATACCCGAGCTCTCTTTCCTTGTGATAGCCATCGTGCTTGAAGTACATATATCTTGCTATCACTTGTGCTACATATATCTTGTGCCTATCTTGCTTAGCTCTAGTTGCTATTGTTACACTTAGTTGAGCTTAGCATATTTAGGGTTTGTGCTTGTAAACTAAATGATAGTTTAATTCCGCATTCTTACAAGACAAATCCGCAAGAGTTTGTAATTGCCTATTCACCCCCCCCTCTAGGCGACATCTCGATCTTTCAAACTCTCTATCAACCATGTATGCTGAGGGCTATAATTATATATCGGCCATATGTGTTTAAGCTTCTTGCCACATACTCGAGGTAGTAATAAATTTCTCTGCATTGAGAGGTCGAGGAAATAAATTTTCTTCCATGGACTCTAATATGAGTTTCCGGGAACCACTCTCAGGACCTTAAAAGGACCCTCCCAACTTGGAGATCATTTGCCACAAATTGGTAGGATTACTTTCCACACTAGGTTGCTAACTTGGAGACTTTTCAACCTCACCTTTTTTTTATTATAAGCTCTTGTTACCTGCAATTTCTCCTTTCCTATATCTCTTAGAGCAATCAAACGTTTATTGGTAACTTCATCAATATTGTCCATCATCAAGTTGTGAAAATACACTACCGATAAATCATTTTGCTTTGCGAACCTCAACGCAATCCCCTTGCCCATATACAGCTTGTATGGAGTTACCTTTGTTGCAACATGTCTCGAGATTCTGTGGACCCACAAAGCTTCAGACAACACTTCATGGCATTTCCTCAGATGATCCTAAATCTTCTTCTTGATGAGCTTGACCAATATTTTACTACTAGATTTAGTTTGTCTGTTAGCTTGCACAAAATATGGAGATTTTTTTTCGAAATGAGGGAAATATGGAGATGAAATAAACATCTTTATCTTATGAGATTGGGTGAATATTTCACTTCATTTGATGATCCCTGGCATGTAGTCAATGTTTGAGGAATGTCAAATCGTACTCAATTAAAGCATAAGCCCATTTACCAATCCCAACACTAAGAATTGATCTATGCAACATATATTTAACAACATCGATTTGACAAAAAACAATGCATATGCTAGACAATAAATAATGTCCCAGCAAAGGGCAAGCATAATATAAGCACAAGCATATTTTTCAATAGAAGTATACCTTATTTCGGCATCTAGTAAATGCTGGCTTAAATAGTGATACAATGTTGCTTTCCTTCGGTCTCTTGAGTCAAAATAGCACAAATGGCGCCTTCCTCCGCTGCAATATACAATCTAAAATGCTCTTCAAGCTTGGGCGCTCTCAATACCGAAGGAGTAGACAAACAAAGCTTAATATTTTTGAATGGTACTTGTTGTTTTGCCCCACATGTAAAATCATCATAATTATTTAACGGAAGAATAGGAGTGAATGCATCAAACTTTCCTGATAAATTTACTATGAATCACCTCAAATAATTAACCTTGCCAAGGAATTTCTGCATATCATTTTTCGCATTTTGGGTCTTGCACTTTCTGGATATTTTCTATCTTCCCGGGATCAATCTCTATGCCGTGTTGATGTATAATAATACCCAAATTTTTTCTAGCCGATACACCAAAATCACAATTTAAAGGATTCATCTTGAGCCCATATTTTCTCATCCTCTCAAAGTCGAAGCGCAAATCGGTGAAATTAGATTTATTTGCATCTTATTTCACAACAATATCATCAATATAGACTTTAAGTATGACTGCACAAAAATCATGAAATATTAAGTACATAGCATGTAGATATGTCACACCGACATGCTTCAACCCAAAATTCATTACCGTCCACTCAAATAAACCAATAAACTCGGGACACCGAAAGGCTGTGTTTAATGCATCCTCATCGTCCATGAAAATTTTGATGTACCCCACATTGCAATCAAGAAAGCTAATTATTTTATGACCCGAGGCATCATTTACAAGCATATCAGCTATTGGCAAAGGATACTCATCTTTGGGTGTACATCTATGCAAATCTCTAAACTTGATACACACCCTCAGCTTGCTCGATCCCTTGTTCTACACAGGTACAATATTAGAAATCCAATCTGCATACCTACAAGGTTTAACAAAATTATCTTTCAGCTTTCTTGATCCGGTTATACAACTTGGGATTGAATTTCTGGGCCAGTTGTTTATAAGGTCTAAAACCATCCTTGATATGCAACCGATGCTCAACTAGCTCCCTACTCAAGCCAGACATCTCACGATACTCCCATGCAAAGCAATCAACATATTCTTTTAGCAACCCTATTAATACATTTTTATAATAGGCACTGGTGGAAAAAGGTCCTTTGGTCGCGGTTCGCAACTGCCATTAGTCGCGGTTGCGCAACCGCGACCAAATTAGCGCGACTAAAGGCCCCCCCCCTTTAGTCGCGGTTGCTTACGAACCGCGACTAAAGGCCCGTCCACGTGGGCGCCAGCGACCGTCGGGCGGAGGACCTTTAGTCGCGGTTCTTCTGCCAACCGCGACTAAAGCCGCAGGTTTAGGGTTTTAGGCCCCCTAAACCTGCCCCCTAAACCTGTTTTTGTTTAATTTGTATTGTTTTATTTCTTTGTGCTTTATTGTAATTTTGAAGGAGTTTCACATATTCTACGGTACTACATACATGCATATGAATGTACAATTTCAAACAAATTTGAAATTAGAACCAAAAAGAATTCAAGAGGAATATACAATATATATTCAATATCATCGGATGACCATATACAAGTTTGAACAAGTTTCCATACATAATTTAATGCATGTATAGTTCTACGTCCTAATGGTGTTCTCCTTTAGGATCGAGGACTTCCCTCCTGAACCATCCAGCTAGTTCCTCTTGAAGTGGTCGGAAGCGAGCTTCTGGACTAAGCATCATCCGAGGTTATTCCTTGAGCATTGAGATCCGCTCAGAGGTGTATCTCCGGATCATCTCACAGACATAGTATCCACATAGATTGGTCCCCGGTGGCTGAATATCGCCACCATTGACCTTTTGAAATGTAGCTCTTTTTTGAATTCACCGACCTTTGTATCTGAGAACCGTCTCCAAACCCTACGAGGCAAAGAAAATTAAATGAACAAGAGAGTTATTAGTTAATTACTTGAAGTTTAATTAGGAAATGAACGAAATAGGCCGATCGATATAGAGCGCAAATGAATGAAAAACAATTACTTTTGAATCATTTTTCTCATGTCGGCCCAAAGCGCCGGATCCATATTCAGAGAGTCGTGGACGAGACATTCTGATTTGTCAACTTTAATTACTAGCAGAATCCAGTGGAACCTGCGGACACGATACATGCACAAGTCATGCATAACTCATCGATTAGCCGGCCACATACCATGCATGGAGTAAATAAAAGAGAATGTGCTCAAGACATAAACACTCACCCAAAATGGTAAGGAAATAGAATATCACTTTTGAGTTCCTGCTTTGTAAGAAACTGCCACAGGTCCGCCTCCACGTCGGCGGGGTGATGCTATAACGTATATCCATTAACGATGTGTGGGTCAATGAACCCAACATCATGGATGTTCCTTACTCTGCATTCCTTAATCTTCAATCTGCATGTATAATAGCGGACACAACAATATAGTTAGGACATATATATTGTGCAGGCAATATGAACGAGATGGGGTAGAAATAAATCACTTACAGAACGTAGCAACTGATGATAGATTTGTCGAGGTCGCGCAGATTGAAAAGCTGGAACAATTCACTCAGATGAATTTGTACAGAGTAATGTTTGAAGTGATGCTCATATCCAACTTCCGCATAAATATATTCTTTGGCGTTTTTATTTTTATGTAAACCTTGTACCATTTCAGCAGACCTTTCATTTGTGGAGGTAGATCCTCTTCCTGCGCTCGACGAGAGGCCCATTCTTCACATATTTAAGTACTACCTCCTTCAGGCGCCTCATCAAGGCCTAACAGTTCACGAAGAGTAATACCTAAGTTGGCCGCTTGTTCTCGGCACTCGTTACAGTCAATCCCTGTGCTGCCGCAGCTTCTATGATATCGGGGGCATCCGGACCGCGGCTGTCACTATAAGCGGGGCAATCGATTGTTTACTTTGTTCCCCGAGCTGGGCAACTCGTTTCCCGATTTTTTTACTTTCTAATTCCGCTTTCTCGGCCTCCTCTTTCTTCTCCTTGAACATGCGTGCCTGATTACGAAGTTCACGTGCATAGTCGTCAGGCTTCTTCGCGGCTTGGGACGGTGTGTCAAAAATGACTTAGCCCACTTCTTTTGCTCATCGGAAATATGGCGGCTCGGGCTCGCTTTTCTTCTTGCAGCCCGCCTTCCATTTCTCATATTCAGCAGTCGCGGCCGCGACTTCACTACGTTCCCAAGGCCTCGTGGGGAGAGGCTTCAGTGATGGCTCCGGTACTTTTTATCTTAGGTACAGGTCCGGTTAATACTCCAAGACTGCTGCTTGGCTTCTTCGCCGGAGGTGGATTGGGGGGGCGTGCGCCTGCCGGGCGGACTAGGGCGGCGCTGCTTACCCGCCGGAGGTGAATTGGGGGCGCGTCGGCCGACGTGAAGGAGGTGTAGGTGAAGCACCACCACCACCACCGCCACCGCCACCACCACCACCGTAGGGGGTGGACTTGTTGGCGCCTCGCCTGGAAACTTGAAAACTTCTTTTGCCATAGAATAAACCGGCGCTTGACATCTCCAAGTCTTCTCGCCCCTTCAGGTGTAGCAATGTCAATGTCCAGGTCCTCAAACCCTTGGACTATGTCCTCCATCGTGACACGAGCATAGCCATCTTGAATGGGGTTGTTGTGGTGGAGTGCTCCAGGTAAACATGGTAAAGCACTGCCTACCTTCATGGACATGTTCCCGATAGGATAATACAGATGACATTCTTTCATCTCCTTTATATCGTCCACGGGGTAGCGAGGAGGCTCCGGTGCAGTAATTTGGACCACCAGAGGCTCCGGTGCAGTAATTTCTCGTCGGTGCACCAGCCGGTGGGGCCTCCGTGGAAGCCACGCTGCTTCTCCGCTGCTGGCTTCCGAGATCCAATGGATGATCTTCATGCTGCACCCGAGTTGCATCTCTTTCGGCTACTAGTACACTCACGGTTTTCTTCATCACATCCATTTCCGATGCCAACCGCGCCACAACATCTGCTTCCCGATCCATCTTTCTCTTACGCTTCAAACGGGTCATCGTTCTGGGGAACCCTATTTTCCACGGAATGTGCCCCATGCCTCGTACACGTCCTCCGTGTTCGGGATTCCCGAGGGCTTTTGTCAGCGCGTCGTTCTCTCTGTTGAACTTGATCTTCCCCTCTTGAGCATCCCTCATTGCCTCAATAAGCTTTTGGGTGGGTTTAATTATTTTGCCCCAAACACACTCCCCTGTCTCCGGGTTCAGCGATCCCCCATGCCCGTACCACCAGCTTTTGGCCCTTGGGTCCCATCCCTCCGTACCTGGACGGATTCCTCGCGCCCTCAGCTCGTTCTCCATCTTCTCCCACCTAGGCTCCCAAAGGCGATACCCTCCTGGCCCCATAATATGATTGTACTCCTTCTTCTAGCCGCATTTTCCTTATTTTTTTCGATATTTGAAGGAACTGCTCCGATTTCTTTTGCTTCACAAATTCTGGCCAATCATGTTGCGGTTCTCATATTGTCCTTTGAAATCCGGAGTCTTGTTCTGCTTGACAAAGTCATGGGCTAGATTTTGCTTGTATTTCCGGAATGCGTCGGACATCTTATGAAGAGCGAACTGTTTGACTAGCCTCCTCCTATCCTTGTTTTCCTCAATCTTGTTACCCTCCTCATCGAATTTTTGTATTCCGGAGGTAGAACGAAATGTTCCATAAGCTTGTTGAAGCAATCTTTTTGTTCTCTTATCGACAAAAGTGAAACCAATACGTGCCTTCTTTGGCTGATTCCACTCCTGGACGGTGATCGAGACGTTGTTTCTAACAACGGCTCCGCATTGGCTGACAAACTTGGTGGCGTTCTTGCGGGGCTCCAGCGGCCGGTTGCACTGTCGACAACCTCGATGGTGCATGTTTCTCCTTGTTTCATCGTCTTGGTTGCGCCACGCTTTGACGACGTACTCGATTGTTTCGACGATCCGGCCAAGGGCTAAAATAAGAAAGAGAGTCGCGCGTTAGTACACACATATTTATTCAAATCAGTTAGTTTGTATCACCAGAGCTCAATGTATATATATACCTCGGCGCCGGAGGTGGTTGCTACTTCCAATTGAAGATCGTCGTTTATCGACGTTTCTTCGGCATCATCTTGCTGACGGCGCCCTTCATCTTCACCGTCAAAGTTCAGATAAGAAGAGATATCATCTTCTTCTTGTCCGGTCGGCACATATAGAATATCGCCGCTTATGATGCCGAAAATATGGTCTTCAGCATCCGGATCATAGTTCTCCATAATCGGATCAGCTCTATCGTCCGCCATATGTCAGTCCTGAAAACATGTAGTAAAAACAAATTAATTAAGTGAAGAAGGGGGCGGTGGGAAAGGGGTGCCAAAGGAGGGGGCCGGCGAGCTGGAAGGGGTGGGATACGGTGTGGCGGAGTGCGCGTGTGAGGATTGAGAGGGCAGCGGCGGGCGCCGCCCTAGCTATTGCATGTGTGCGTGTGTGGCGCGCGCCCGGCCGGCAGCCGGCCTCCCTCTCCCCCTGTCTGTGTGGCGCGCCGGCGGCGCCTGCGCCGGGGGAAGGACGACGGTACGGGGACGAAAAGTCGACGAGCACGGCGGGTCCGCGTGTCGAGCACGTACGGTGGTTTTTTAGTCAATTTTTAGTTTTTTTAAGTCAAATTTTAGTTCTTTTTTGAGACAAAAATTTTAAGTCAATTTTTAGTTTTTTTAAAGTCAAATTTTAGTTCTTTTTTTACACAATTTTTTTAAGTAAAATTGTAGTATTTTTTGAGACAAAATTTTAAGTCTCAATTATTTGTTTTTTAAGTCAAATTGTAGTTCTTCTTTTACACAAACTTTAAACTCAAATTTTAGTTAATTTTAATTTCAAAATTAACAAGAACTAAAACTAAAAAAAAAGAAAAAAAGGCAGGGGCTCGTCTGCGCGCGCTCCTCCCTCTCTCTCTCATGCGCACACGTACCGCGCGGCCACACACGCCGCCGCCGGCGAGAGCGGCGGCCGCCGGCGAGCACCGCGGCGCGGCCCCGCTCTCCTCTCTATCCGGCGCGCGGCGGCGCCTGGCGACGCGTCGCGAGCACTACGGAGGTGCGCGGCGGGCGACGACGCGTCAGCGGCGACGCCGGCGAGCGATGCGCGCGCGGGCGCGGCGAGGCACGAAGTGGAGGTCCCCCAGAGGAGTCGGCGAAGAAGACGATGGGAGCTCGGCGGCAAAATATTTATAGCCCCCTTTAGTCGCGGTTGGGGAGGAGACCCGCGACTAAAGGGTACCCTTCGCTTGCCCAACCGAGACTAAATTCGCCATTTTCGTTCCCGCGCGCACAGACCTTTAGTCGCGGTTCGCGAGGCCAACCGCGACTAAAGGTATTTTTCGAATTACTTTTTATTTTTCAAAATGTTAAAAATACAGAAAAACTCAGAAAAATAAAACTAATTCATTTCAAAATGTTTAAAATACATATAATATATCATTAAATTTAGAAAAATAAAACTAATTCATTTCATAAATCATAAAATACAAATAATATATCAAAAAATTCAGAAAAATAAAACTAATTCAACTCAAAATTTTAAAAATACAAATAATATATCAAAAAATTCATAAAAATAAAACTAATTCAATTCAAAATTTTAAAAATACAAATAATACATCAATAAATTTAGAAAAATAAAACTAATTCAATTCAAAATCTTAAAAATACAAATAATATATCAAAAAATTCAGAAAAATAAAACTAATTCAATTCAAAATTTTAAAATACAAATTATCAAAAAATTCATAAAAATAAAACTAATTAAATTCAAAATTTCTTCCCGGCCGCCTCTGTCTTCTCGTTGGCCCCCTCTTCCCGCCTCTGTCTTTCCGCCGACCCCCTCTTCCCGTCTCGTCTTCCCGCCATTTCTTCCCTGTCTTCCCGCCTCTTTCTTCCCGCCACTTTCTCCCGCCTCCTGTCTTCCCGCTCCCATTTTCCCGCCATTTGTCACTACATATATGTAGCCCGGCTTGGCCAGCATTATCACATCTCTACAATCTCTCATCACTCTCTCATGGCTTCCACCGCACCCACTCTAACCTACCAGCAGGTGGAGGAGCTTTGCGCCTCGAACTACCCTTGCCCATCGGGCTACCGCATCCCCGCCGGCCGAGCCTAGCGCGGCGTGCCGGTCCCTCCCGTCCCTCATGGTACGCGCGCCGGCGGCCATCACGAACCACTACTACCTCGACCTCACACCGGAGCAGCGGATGAATCCCCGCCGGCATCCCGATAACCACATACTTGGGACGCCTTCTTCATCAATCGGCGTGAGAGGGCGCTCGCCAGGTATGAGGAGGACGGTCTGCCTCCCGGGAACTTCCACGAGGCCGGCCGTCGGCTATGGTGGTACGGCCGGACTCTGCAGCGTCATGGACTACATCACGGCCGGCGATACCCCCGCCGCGCTACCCTCAGTTCGAGCCACGAGCGCCGCCCGACGCACAGCTGACGAGGCGACGACGACGATGGCAACTTAGAAGGCGACGACTACCGGTACAACGGCGGCTATGAAGACTACGAGTATGCATATTATACGCAGGAGTATGACTGAATCACTCCAAATTTCATGTATCATCGGTGCTATCTCGAGTCAATTGAATCATTCGAAAATGGACACCAAACACATCACGGGTAATATAATTCACATGATCCATTCAACAAAGTTTGGTACAATAAATTATTACACATCATTTCTTTCCTTGTGTCCCTGCTTGCTTACGATTGTGCCGTATCCATGGAGCATCCTCATCATTTAACTTAATGCTTGGGTCGGTGTTCACTTTGAAGGGTGGAATTTCAGCAAACATATTATAATCTTCTGACATGTCTGTCTTGTCCTCCACTCCCACGATGTTTCTTTTCCCTGAAAGAACAATGTGGCGCTTTGGATCATCGCATGATGTACTGATCGTTTTCTTATCTTTCCGTTTCCTCGGTTTGCTACTCATGTTCTTCACATAGAAAACCTGAGCGACATCTTTCGCTAGGATGAATGGTTCGTCAAGGTAACCAAGATTGTTGAAATCCACCATTGTCATTCCGTATTGCTGGTCCACCTTTACCCCACCTCCTGTTAGCTTGAACCATTTGCACCGAACAAAGGGACCTTAAAGGAGGGTCCATAGTCAAGTTCCCATATCTCCTCTATGTAACCATAATATGTGACCTTTTGCCCATTCTCGGTTGCTGCATCAAAGCGGACACCACTGTTTTGGTTGGTGCTCTTTTTATCTTGGGCGATCGTGTAAAATGTATTCCCATTTATCTCGTACCCTTGGAAAGTCGTTATAGTCGAAGATGGTGTCTTGGCCAACATGTACAGCTGATCTACAACATGATCGTCATTCATTAAATGTTTTCAACCAACTGCCGAAAGTCTCCATGTGGGCCTTCCTAATCCAGGATTCAGGCTTCCCAGGGTTGTCCGAGCGTAAAATATTCTTGTGTTTCTCAAAGTACGGAGCCACCAAGCTGGAATTGGTCAGAACTGTGTGGTCGAGAATGGCCGTCCATACATATCGTTGATTTCCTTCCGATCGTGCCTTTTCCACTTAGTCTCCCCTCGTGCCATCGAGGAAGACCAATCGGCTTAAGGTCAGGAACAAAGTCAACACAAAACTCAATTACCTCCTCATTTCCATAGCCCTTGGCGATGCTTCCTTCTGGCCTAGCACGCTTATGAACATATTTCTTTAATATTCCCATGAACCTCTCGAAGGGGAACATATTGTGTAGAAATACAGGACCGAGAATGGAAATCTCTTCGACTAGGTGAACCAGGAGGTGCGTCATAATATTGAAGAAGGATGGCGGGAATACCAACTCGAAACTGACAAGACATTGGATCACATCGTTCAGTAACCGTGGTAGAACTTCTGGATTGATTACCTCGAGAGATTGCATTGAGGAATGCACATAGCTTCACAATGGCTACTCGAACATTTTCCGGCAGGAGCCCCTCAAAGCAATCGGAAGCAATTGCGTCATAATCACGTGGCAGTCGTGAGACTTCAGGTTTTGGAACTTTTTCTCCGCCATGTTTATTATTCCCTTTATATTGGACGAGAATCCAGACGGGACCTTCATACTGCTCAGGCATTCAAAAATGATGACCTTCTCTTCTTTGGTCAAAGCGTAGCTGGCACGACCTTGAAACCATTCCGGATGCCGGTCATCAGGGTCTTTCAAATGTTGCTGGTCCTGCCGTGCTTCCTTTGTATCATTTGTCTTCCCATGCACGCCCAAGAAACTTAGGAGGTTCACGCAAATATTCTTCGTAACGTGCATCACGTCGATTGCAGAGCGGACTTCTAGGACTTTCCAATATTCTAGCTTCCAGAATATAGATTTCTTCTTCCACATGGCTGCGTGCCCGTCAGCTCCCTTCGAAACTGATTGTCCGCCAGGACCCTTTCCAAAGATGACTTTCAAATCCTTGACCATATCAAATACCTCAGCACCAGTGTGTTCCGCAGGCTTCGGCCGGTGATCTGCCTTGCCGTTGTAATGTTTGCCTTTCTTTCTTACTGGATGAATTTTTGGAAGAAATCGACGATGCCCAAGGTACACGTTCTTCTTACAATTTGGCAAATGTACACTTTCAGTCTCAAGCAGTGCGTGCATGCATTGTATCCCTTATTTGACAGTCCCGAAAGGTTACTAAGAGCAGGCCAATCGTTGATGGTTACGAAAAGCAACGCTCGTAGGTCAAATTCCTCTTCTTTGTGCTCATCCCACAAACGGACACCAGGTCTGCCCCACAACTGTAAAAGTTCATCAACTAATGGCCTTAGGTACACATCGATGTCGTTGCCGGGTTGCTTCGGACCTTGGATGAGCACTGTCATCATAATGAACTTCCGCTTCATGCACAACCAAGGAGGAAGGTTGTAGATGCATAGAGTCACGGGCCAGGTGCTATGGAGCTCTGGTCGCCAAAAGGATTCATGCCATCTGTACTTAGACCAAATCTTATGTTCCTTGCGTCAGCTGTAAAATCTTTGAACTCTCTGTCGATCTTTCTCCATTGCGTTCCATCTGCTGGGTGTCTCAACTCCCCGTCCGACTTACGGTCCTCTTTATGCCATCGCAACAACTTGGCATGCTCTTTGTTCCTGAACAGACGTTTCAACCGTGGTATTATAGGAGCATACCACATCACCTTGGCGGGAACCCTTCCTGGGTTTCTGGCCCTCAACATCGTCACCAGGGTCATCGCCTCTGATCTTATAACGCAATGCAATGCATACCGGGCATTCATTCAAATTCTCGTATTCACCGCGGTAGAGGATGCAGTCGTTGATGCATGCATGTATCTTCAGAACCTCTAAACCTAGAGGGCAGACAACCTTGTTTGCTTCGTACGTACAAGCGGCAATTCTTTGGAAACATATTCTTCAACATTTTCAGCAAGTTTTCAAATGCCGAGTCAACTACACCTGCCTGTGCCTTCCATTTCAGCAAATCCAGTGTAGCCCAGCTTTTTCAGACCATCATCGCATCCGGGGTACATCGCCTTTCTGTGATCCTCTAACATGCGATCCAAATTCTCCCTCTCCTTTTCAGTTTCGCAGCGTCTCCGTGCATCAGCAATGGTCCGACCAAGATCATCAACGGGCTCATCACGTGCCTCTTCTTCACCTTCCCATTCACCTTCCCCTTCACCTTCAGCATCCTCCATAAAAGTATCACCGAAATGAGCAAGATAGCTTTCATCGATGAAATCATCCCCTTCTTCATCTTCTTCCATTATAACCCCTCTTTCTCCATGCTTGGTCCAACAATTATAGCTTGGCATGAAACCGTGCCGAAGCAGGTGCATGTGAACATCTCTTGAGGAAGAGTAACCCTTCTGATTCTTACAGTTAACACATGGACAGATAACAAAAACCCCCTGCTTGTTCGCATTAGCCACTACGAGGAAATCTTTCAAACCCGTAGTGAACTCGCCGAGAGTCGGTTACCGTACATCCATTGCCGATTCATCTGCATTATTATAATATAAAATATATAATTAACCATCATGCATTTGTTAAACTAACTAGCTACAAACAATATAAATTAAACAATGAACTACACACATGCATATTTTATCAATGACACATGAAAGGTTCAAGTTGCTAACCGCGATCGAGGAGGAAAAAATAAATAAGGAAGCTCAAGTGTGGCTCCAACACTTCATATCATGTTTGTTTCATGCTCTTGGGGCATTTTATCAAACACCTTGTGTGCATAAGAGGAACCAAAAGCAAACCTACACCCCCTTGTGAAGCTTGTGAAGAGAAGTGACACCAAATGGCTAAGTGCTGTGAGCTGAGGCCCTTTTATAGGGATGGGCCTTTAGTCCCGATTGGCCTGGCCAACCGCGACTAAAGGCCTTCGGGCACCTTTAGTCGCGGTTGGCCTGGCCAACCGCGACTAAAGCCCCTCACGTGCACCAGCTGGCCACCGAGCGCCCCCCAGGCTTTGGTCGCGGTTCGCCTCCCGAACCGCGACTAAAGACTCCATTAGTCGCGGTTCCTATAGTTTCGCGACTAATGGGGCTAGACGGAAGCCTGTTTTTCTACCAGTGAGGCTTCCAAGTTTTTGTTAACAAACATCAGCCTAGGAATTGAACCATATCCTATGTTCATTTTTTTTCCAGTGAATCACTTTTTATGACAACAAAGGCTGTCAACAAAGCCATTCCATACTTGCATAATCTATACTCTCGACCACCCAACTCTACGGCATAATCTATACTCTACGGCATAAAAATGCATAAATGTTTATGTCAAAACATTGAAATTGTTAAATAAAGTTGAAAATATATAGATCCTTGATTCATGCATTAAATCATCATCACCATCACGAATGGAGAAGATCAAAAGACGATTCAATTTGTCATACAAATGGTGGTCGAGATTTGGCCATCTGCGAGCCATATTTAGCCTTTACTCGAGCCCTAGCTTAGTGCCCACGCCCTTGCGGCGGATCCCACGTTTTCTCTCCCCCCTTTCGTTTTAAACATATGGTTAATAAACTAAAGGCACTACAAATAAATTTGTTTCATGGCTGTGTTTCTGGACTTTCACCCATGTTAATGCTTTGTGCTCCAGAACTGCAGCAATAGTCTACAATCAGTTTGCGCATAAATATACTGCAGTCCTCCTTTTGCTGCATAGCAGATGCTTTCGTGGAATGCCATTTCTTCTGCACTCGTTGTTGATGGGATATCCACAGGAAAATTGACGTTTAGAGAGCGAAAGTCACAAAAACTGATATTATTTCGATCTAAGAAAAGCAGATCTACTTTCGTTATAAAACCTGATGAAGAACTCAATCTGTCTCTTCTTCACCGTTTAGTATTCACTATGCGCGCGCGTGGACGTGGTTGAACATCCATGTGTGAGTTCTCGTGCATGAATCTCGTTTGTGAGAGAGTTTTGGATGCATCTAGCCGGAGGCTTAGATGCCCGAGCTAACCAGTCACGAGATCGTGTCCCATCAAGCTCCTGGCCTTCAACATACCAGGCAACAACATACTGTCTTTGGAGACGCAATCGTTCTGATCTGGTACTCCCTCCAAGTAAGGCGACGATTGATGTCATCTGGGTTCCCATCGCTAGTTCAGTCGATCAATCAATATATATGGCGGCGCATGCGACGGCCAGGTGATACCAGACGAAGGAGGGCTATGTATATCTGGCCAGGAAACCTCACGCGAACCTAGTCACCGAAGAAGTCTCGAGTCTCCAGGTGCGGCGCCGTCACAAGAGGTTAAAGCGGAGGCCGCCTCGTGCAATTCCAGCAGCCGAGGCCTTCACATCAGGTCGCCGTCCTTCTTCGTTGGCAAGTCCTTGACAGCAAGCGGCGGCGCCACCGTGGTCGCCCTGCCTCCTCCTGTATCCCCGCCGTCTGTCATCAGACTTGCTATTCCACTCTGGGGTTTATCATCACCGGTACTCAACAAAGGCTTGGCCCGGTGCCTGTGCTTGGTGGTGGTTGATCTCTTCTCCTCGTTTTCGATTTTGTCGTGGTCATAACCGTGCGGAAGAAACACTACTACTTCGTTTTCGTGGATCTCTCCCCCTCAATCTCACACGTACATACAGGGAACCAGGCTGGCCTAAACAGGGTCGACGTGGAGTTTTTGAAACGAGGCAAAAGATTTGCCATTTTCATTGATAGAGAAGAAGGTTTAAGAAAGTTACAAACGACCAAACGGTCAAGGCCGCAGCCAAGACCCAAAACAAGATATGGATCACTCTCCCGGCATTACATTACCCAACTTTTTTGCGCCGGCGGAAGCCCAAAGAGTCGCCTCGTTTTTTATCCTTGTTGTGACCATGTGAACGGTGGAGCAATGGTTCCGGAACACACGTGCGTTTCTCTCTTTCCACACCTCCCATGACACAAGCATGGCAAGAGAGGACATCGCCCTTCTTGAGTGTCCATCTTTTTGCACAAAGTTTGTCCACCACTCATGGACCGTGGCGGCCTCGATCCATCTATCCGGTTCGACGTCAACAAGACCAAGCCAATCCTTGATGTTAAGCCACACCCGTCTTGTGAAACGGCAAGTGAAGAGAATGTGTGCCGCGGATTCTTGAACTTGGTTGCAAAGCTTGCAATTTCCACAATTTTGCCACCCCCGGCGCTCGAGCCTATCCGCCGTCCACACTCTATTTTGAAGCACAAGCCAAGTGAAGATCTTGCATTTGGGTGTAGCCCAATGCTTCCATACCATGCCCGGCATGGCGGAGTTTGTGAGGCCCTCAAATTGCATCTTGTAAGCCGAGCTCGAGGAGTAGTTGCCATGTGTTGTGAGCTTCCAAATGATTGTATCTTGTTCATCATCATTGATATGGATGTTTGATAGTTTCTCCCAAAGTTTGGCAAATTGGGTGATGTGCTCTAAGGTTAGCCCGAGTTGGAGGTTGACTTGGGAGACCCAAGAATTGTTTTGTAAGGCCTTCCGGACGGTACATCTCTTCTTTTTGGAAATATTGTAGATGAGGGGTGCAATGTCTTTTGGCCGAACTCCATCAAGCCAAGAAGAGTCCCAAAAGAGGGCCCTCTCACCATTACCGATGGTCACCCTTGTGGCGGCCGCAAAAAGTTCCTTATCTTGGCTATTGCAAGGAGACTCAAGACCTCTCCAAGGCTTGGAAGGATCCGTCCAATCTAACCAAAGCCACCTCAAGCGAAGAGCGGAAGCAAATTTATGGAGGTTTAGAATTCCAAGGCCTCCCTTCTCCTTAGGCTTGCAAACAAGGTCCCAATTCACTTTGCACTTCCCTCCCGACACTTTATCACAAGCCGCCCAAAGATAGGCCCTCCTAATGCTATCAATCTTTAGAAGAACCTCCAAAGGTAATTCTAGAACGGTGATGAAGTAGATGACCACACTTGTGAGCACCGCCTTGACAAGCACCATGCGGCCGGCCATGGTGGTATGCTTGCCTAGCCAAGGGACGAGCTTCCCGGCAACTTTATCCTCAAGATATTGTAGATGAACTCTTTTCAACCTAGTGAGCGAGAGGGGCAGCCCAAGGTATCGCATAGGGAAGCAAGTGAGTCTAGCGGGGAACGGTTGTAGCACGTCTTGGAGATCGATGTTGTTGCACATGATGGGTGCAACTTGGCTTTTGGCACAATTTGTAACTAGGCCGGTGACCTCTCCAAACCGATCCAAAGTAGTAGCCAAGAAAATGATATCCTCCTTGTGGGGGGCCATGAAAATGGCCGCATCATCGGCATAAAGAGAAGTCCGTATGGTGGGAACTCTTCCCCTTAGGAGGTGTAGGTGTCCTTGTTGGGTAGCTTTGCGGAGGATGTAGTGAAGCGGGTCGATGGAGAGCACAAATAGGAGCGGCGATAGTGGGTCTCCTTGGCGTAGCCCCCTCCCGTGCTTAATAGGGTCACCGGCAAGCCCATTGAGGAGAACCCTCGAGGAGCCCGTAGCAAGGAGGGCGAAGACCCAATCTCTAAAGTTTGATGGGAAGCCAAGGTGCTCTAGAAGGTCCATGAGGTAGTCCCATCGGACGGAGTCGAAGGCCTTCTTTATGTCAAGTTTGAAGAGGAGCGTGGGCGTTTTGGACTTGTGGAGTCTTCTAGCCAAGCTCCTCACATACAAGAAATTATCGTGAATACTTCTTTTTTTGATGAAGGCGCTTTGGGCGTTGGAGACGAGGTTGTTCATATGAGGAGCAAGGCGGGTGGCCATCATCTTGGCAATGATCTTGGCCACGGCATGAATGAGGCTAATAGGCCTAAAATCGGATATGTCCTCGGCACCCTCCTTCTTGGGGATAAGAACAATGTTTGCGGAGTTGAGCCAATGTAGATTGTTGGTGCGCAAATTGGAGAAGTCGTTGACGACGGCCAAGAGGTCATGCTTAATGATGCTCCAACAAGATTTGAAGAAGGCCCCGGTGAAACCATCCGGCCCCGGCGCCTTATGGCTATGAATCCCATGTATGGCCTCCTTAACTTCATCCTCGGTGAAAGGGTCGCCCATATCTGAAAGATCACAAGGCGGGATTGGGATGTTACTCCAATTAAAATCCGTGTTCCGAGGAGGGGCCTTCTTGGTAACTTTTTTGAAGTGGTCGTGGATGATCGTCCTCTTTTGGTTGTGTTCCGTTACCCATCCATTTCCATTCTTGAGACGGTGTATGAGGTTTTTGCGGCGACGCCCATTGATGCGAAGGTGGAAGAACCTAGTGTTAGCGTCCCCTTCCTTGAGGTTCCTCACACACGAGGATTGGTGTTTTCTTGATCTCTCCAAAACGGCCAAGCCAAGGATTCTTCTTTTCAAACGAGCCCTTAGGTCCCGCTCTTGAGGGCTAAGGGCACGAGACTCTTGGGCAATGTCAAGACGAAGGATGATCTCGTTGGCCATGTGAAATTCGACCTTTGCTTTAGAGAAAAGGGATTTGCTCCACTTCCGGAGTTTTGAGCTTGTGTTTGATAGCTTATGGAAAAGGCGTTGACAAGGCTCAACATGTGGGATTTGCATATTCCACGCGGCTTGGACCGTCTCTTTAAACCCCGGCATCTTGGTCCAAAAGTTTTCAAAGCGGAACGACTTGGTTCTTCTAGGTCCATCAACCTTGGCAAGGAGAAGGGGACAATGGTCGGACAACGCCGAGGAGAGAGCATTTAGGATGTGTGTGGCAAAGGCGATGTCCCATTCCTCATTGCAAAAGAACCCGTCAAGCTTGCTCATGGTGGGGTCTTGTTGCTCGTTGCTCCACGTGTATTTGCGGTTTTGCAAATGGATCTCTTTTAACTCACAAGTGTTTAAGGCGTCGCGGAAGCGGTTGATACGGCTTCGGTTGCTATTGTCTCGATTTTTATCGCTAGCCCGGTAAATTTGGTTGAAGTCGCCGGTCACAAGCCATTTGAGGTCCGCAGGAGGCTTAGCTTGGATGAGTTCATTGTAGAAATCATCTTTGAGGTTTGCGCGTGTAGGTCCGTAGACCGTCGTGATCTTGAATTGTAGGCTCGATTCAATGACTGTAATGTTGGCCGAGAGGGAGTAGGTTCCGGCGGAGATGTCTGTGACACGGACAGTCGCATCGTTCCAGAGGAGAAGGATTCCTCCTCTAGTGCCAATGGCCGGGCGCTGGGCAAAGCCGCGGAGACGATATCCTCCCAGCTTACTTGCCAAAGGTTGATCAACATCAATGAGCTTGGTCTCTTGCAGGCAGACCACATCACAAGAAGTAGAAGCAATCAGCTCTGAGACAACATCACAGCGATCAGGGTCATTGAGCCCTCTCACATTCCAATCTAGGAAGTTGATATAAGGTTGTAGATTATCCATTTGCAACCTGATGGACATCAGTACTAAACAGCAGCCGCATTGCTGTTGTTTCCTTCCACGGGAGAGAGAGCGTTGTGTCGTATGCCTTTGGAATTTCGGAGCCGATCCGATTTGTAGACTCTCGACCATGGCCAGGCTTGTGTATGGCAATGAAAGAAGTGAATCTTAGATAAGTCCCACTTGGGCTGCTGCTTGGTGAATCTCCTCGCCAGCGTCTTTCCGATGCATCTTTAACAGAACTTCCTCAACTCCCTACCCAGCGGTCTCAAGATCAAACGGTGACAGTGGGGAAGAGCTCAAACATGGGTGACGGTAGGAAAAGGGGAGAAAGTGCTACAACGGAAAAAAAAATAGAGTGTGCAGGTATGAAGATCAGGAACCTACGCGCGTACGTGTACACCTTTGGCACAGGTATGTGAAGATGAGTGAGCAGATATTTCTCGCAAAAAAAAGTGAATCCTGGTGAATCGATAATATTTTAAGATTTACAATTTGCGAAAATATATTAAAAAACAAACTGCTATTGGCAATTTTTGCAATGAGGATTTTGTAGGACCAAGTAAAGTGTAGAAGCACATGAACATCATGCATCCCATTTCGACCTCATACATCATCTATTAAATAAAAGGTTTTTTAACTGATATATTGATAATGAGTAGCAAAATAAATAAATATTGACAATCTTGGTACAAAGGAAAAAAGATGTAACTTGCAAAATATATTTAGCACTAAGAAATACAAAAGACATCATATATGTAATTTCGGTAAGTGGAGGTTGTAAATAAAAGTTTGATTGGTAGAGACTACTTCAAAAAATGCTCGAATGTTGTTAACATGTGCTTATTCATAATTGTGTTGTATCGTTTTGTAAGGCTAGGTTACGCATGTCGATATATTTTGGGGGCAATATTTGTGTCATGTAGACGAATATCGTGCAAAATATTGGGCTATTAATGGGACATTTACCACTAAAATCCATATTTTAGTGGTCAAAAGTGATGTCCCGATAAGGAAAAGACAAAAGATTTTTTCAATCAACCCGGAGCAACGCACGGGCAATTTTACTATAATACCTAAAATAATATAGGTAGGGAAAGGTACTTTATCCTAACCTACTGAAACAACACACTATCTCACTTCATCAATTTGCCACTCGGGGACTACACCATGAACTTTAATTAGCAGATATTTCAACACACGGCTAAAGAAACTAGATATTGTAAAAAAGGTAAAAGTTTTGAATTATGTTTGTCCGAAATTGGGCTGAAGGATCAAAATAAGAGGACCCAATTTACAATTGAAAACATGAAGAAATATGATAATACAGTGTCTGAGAGAAGACAAAAAAAGAAAATCCACATGTCATTCCTTTTGCTGCACAACTAAGAGTCTAAATGAAAATGTTTATCTTGAATACCATAAAGAAAAGAAAAAAATCACAGCATCACAATGTATATGCCTTGGTGCCTAAAGAAAATAAAATACCACGAGATTGGGATGCTGTGATTTTCTTTTCTTTTCTTTCTTTATGATAACATAGTGGCTGGTTGCATCGCGTCGTAAACGGCAATACAGCGCACCCTAAACGCGAAAAGCGGAGCCACAGAGTTTAGCTGATGTTGGAGATTTTTCGAAAATGGGCATTTTATTACTTTAAGCAATAGATCCGGTCCCTGCATAGCTAGGATGCACACAGCCGTACAACTATCTGTTACATAATATCAAACAATCCGACTACAAAAAATCAAAGTTCACGATAAAAACTAGCTAGGTGGATCCAGGCGAAAGATCACGCTGCCACCCATGTTGGAAAAAAATATCCCTCGCCGTATCCTCCAACCGTGAAGACACATCCGTAAAGAGGTCTCGATGCTCCATCCGCTGAAGAGGCACCCATGAGCGAAGCGTAGCTGTGCACTGGTATATGACCTGCATAAGAGAGGAAGAAATATAATTAAAAACCTTGTCATTTCTACATAGTCAAAGCGACCAAATAACGGCAATCGCTCCCATCCTAATAAGACGCTTAAACCTAACAGCCACACCATTGAGCCAATTGCCAAATATATTGGCAACACTACACGGTGGATATAAGGTAGACCCTATTTGGACGGCTGACCATATAGATCTAGCAAACTTACATTGAAAGAACAAGTGTTTAATAGTCTCGTCTTGGTGACAGAATACACACTTCTTACTTCCATGCCAGTTGCATTTGGCAAGATAATCATTAGTGAGGATGACCCCACGAAGATACCATGCAAACACTTTTGTTTTGAGCGGTATCTTCATCTTCCAAACTTTAGAATTACTAGCAAATTTGCCCGTGCGTTGCTACGGGTTGTTTTTTGGTTTAATATTATAGTTGATGTCTAATAGATTTCAGGCTTCTGATTTTCCAAAACGTTGTGGCAGCTCGAATGTGTTGTTGTCGAGTCTGGAGGTGCCACCGACTTGGCTGGCCACAGAAGGGCCTCATACTAATACACAACACAAGGAAGCTATATTGATCGATTTACTGGGTGTGAGCATTGTCACCATGATAGCGATTTTGTAATCTGTGTAGCTACTCTTCCCGCACATGCCTCCCTGATAACCTTTGGATATTCATGGTAATCATCTCGTGGCACTCCGGTGATGATATTGACGGCTCTCTTCTCGTGATGATTTCCTAGAGCAAGAGAAGGAGTACCCATGCTTTCAGGTGGAAGGTGGTGGTCCTACATGGTAGCAGTGGTGGAAGTTAGTGTTGCTAGCCCGTAGTGTCTCAAAAGTTAGTCCTATATGTGCAGTCGCTCCGCGGCGAAATGAGGAGGGGAATTAGTCAAAGAAAATGAAATTAAATAATGGCTGAATTTTGTTCAACATGTATGGTGTAGTGTATTTTGCTAGACTGGATCAAGGTTCATGCTAAATGGTAAATATTATTACTACTATCCGTCTAAACATATGTGTCTTAACCTTTTTTAGATACAGGTGTATCTATAACTAAAATGCATCTATGTACATCCTTACACTCACTTTTTTGCCAAGGTGTCATGATGAATGACCGTGGTGCAGGAGAAAGTATTATATTATGATTAAATCTTCATGATCTTTTCACTCGATTATGGCTAACAAATCACTTTTTTCTCATACACTCACCACGCATATGCCACAAAATGATGAGGCTCATACATAATAGAAGAGCTGCACGATTTTTTTTTCTGGCACCGCTCTAACACTGACACTGTGTGTCCAGTCCACGCGGCCGTCGAAATGCTGGGCCTACACAACTCGGCCTGGTCAACATCCACGGAAAAAACGCCCCTTTCTCTCCATACAGATTGGCAGAAAAATCACCTTTCTCTTAATACAAATCGGCCTCCTTTGTCCAAATTCTGTCCCCAATTCGACATTCTCTTCTTCAAATCCATGTCATCCCGTGACCCGTAATCGCTTCATAGGTCTTCATCGGCAGGAGTTCTTGGGACGAGCGTAGACGCAGTTGTATGGTGTGACGGCAGGCATAGGCTTGGGCGGAGCAAAGGTGCGGTGTTGGGCAAGTTTCTAGGCAAAACCGAGCTTCAGAGCGGAGCCGAGGAGCGTGCATCGGATCTCGCGCGCATCGTCGGACAGAGGGTGGTCGTAGATCGCCATTGCAGCGTTAGGCTTCACTCATGCTTATATGGAGGACACAAGTGGTAGCGTGCTTGCATACCTTTGGTGCAGCAGCGGCGTGCTGGCATCCCTTTGGTGCAGCGGCTGCGGCAGTTGCTCTGCATGAGGGCTCGTCGCGGATCTTATGGCGGACCATGCGGCCATGGAGGCGGTTAGTGGGGAACCTGGAATTGGATCGACGTCCAAGTCCAAAACTAAACTACCCAACTATAGTCCAAATATACTCGATCCAGTACACGTCCAGTCCAAATAAAAATGAATAACATCAAAATCCGTCCAATTCCGCACATAAGAAGTACAGGAAAAACCAAATCCAAATGGACTCCACCGTAAAGCAACCTAAATCAATTCCCCAAATTCGTCGTGCCACCGTTAATTCGACCATCGGCCGCAGCTGCGGTGAGGGCGCGAGGTCACGCCGGTCAGGGCGGAGCCCCAAGGCCCTTCTCCCGGAGCTCCAGCCCGTGGCGGACAAGTCAATGGGCGTCGAGGTCCTGGCGTGGCGCGGCGCGCACCAGTCTGCACCAGTCTGCCCCACTCTGCCGCCGCCGGCGCTCCCTAGCTCGTTCGCCATGGCAAGGTCGCTCACGGCTCACGCCGGCGCCCACCACGGCCGCCATCAACTCCTCAATCCCCTCCCTGTCTTGTACCCGAGGACACAGTCAACGAATTGCAGCCAAGGACCCGCACAAGCGCACGCAGCCACAGCGCTGATGGGATACCTCGATGGATGATCAACCTCAATCGCTAGCCAGCAAGTCCAATGAATCTTATCGTCTAAGCCCAACCTTATCCAGTATGTATTTGACGTTAGCCCAACAGGTGTCCAGGTCCAGTATTACTCAGTCCAACATGATCCAAGGTGTGGTAGGTCCAAAGTCCATCCAGAGGGCGAACGAGAGGAAAAACGTTTCGCTGTTGACATAACTTGGCGGTAGCAGAACAATGTAATATTCCAAATCGTACAAGGGTAAACTCGGAAAAAAATAACTTACCACGGTTGCATTGCAATTTAATAGTAAAGATTATTGACTGGAATATCAGGCTGAATCAAAGCATTGTACATGAAAGCCATAGAGAATGAACCATTTCCGGTGAGGTTCAGCGAAACACATCTGAACTCTGGAGCAATTCCCATATGGGAGGCAAAGCCAACGTCACTGAATATCTGAGTCCAACTTACCCTGGTGACTTCGTTCTCTATAGCCATTTGGAGCACTGTTAGTGTTGGGTGCCCTATAACTTATAAATAAACACACAATTTCAACAATCATAGCTCTCTTATAATTTGTAACTTGTGCTACATCAGCCAGTAACTTTCTCCTTTTTTGTGGAGACTATTTCAACTAAGCAGGCCGGCAGGCCGGCCGGCGGAGGAGCTCGATCTCTCACATCCCACGACTTGGTCTCTCAACTCTTCAATTAGTCCACGTGCCGGAAAGTAAATTCAACTCCGTGGTCAGGCCTCAGGCATGAAATGACCATGAGGTAGTATATCTCTTCTGTTTTAGAATGCTCGAGCAGCCAACAAGCTTCCTCCTCAGTCCTCCCCAAACATCATTACACAAGCGATGGGCTCTCGCCGTCGTCGCACCACCATAGTGTTGGTGTTGCTCTGCTTCTACGCCACGCCCCGCGGGGCCTCGTCACTCTCCTTCAGCCTCAACTTCTCCGACCCCAGCGTCCCAGACCGCGGCGCGTCGATCCATATCAGCAAAGATGCGACCATCAGCCCGTCAAGGCTTGAGCTGACCAAGAACACACGTGATGCCAACATCCAGTACAGCACCGGCCGGGCGTCGTACGTGGGCAAAGTGCCGCTGTGGAACAGCGCCAGCGGCGAGATGGCAAGCTTCACCACCACCTTCTCCTTCCAGATCACCCCCGACAAGGACAGCCTGCCAGATACCGGCGACGGGATGGCCTTCTTCCTCGGACACTTCCCCTCCGAGATTCCGGGCAACAGCGACGGCGGTAGCCTCGGCCTTCTACCAGCCTTCACCAACGGGACAGGCGACAGCCGGATCGTCGCCGTCGAGTTCGACACTTTCCTCAACCCGCAGAATGCTGATATCAACGGGAACCATGTCGGCATCGATGTCAACTCCGTCAACTCCACGGCGTCCACGGACACGACGACCTGGCCGGGCAAGAACCTCACGTCTTCCGCGGTTATGACCGCAACCGTCAAGTACGACAATGTCTCCAAGTTGTTGGCCGTTGATCTCCTAATCGACGATGCCTTGTACCAGGTCAACGCAACCGTTGATCTGAGCAAACATTTGCCGGAGGAGGTGGCCGTCGGCTTCTCGGCGGCGACCGGCAAGGTTGCCGAGCTGCACCAGATACTCTCATGGTCATTCAGCTCCACTCTGCAGCTGGAATCCATCAAGGAAGCGCCTCCAGCTGCTGAACCTCCTCTTCTAACAACCAGCACCAGTCAGAAAAAAACACTAGTTATAATCCTACTGTCCGTGCTGGTTCCTGTGCTACTGTTGGTATGTGCGGCAGCCGTGGCATGGCGGCGACACAAGAAAACAAGATCGAACGGAGCAAATGAGGGTCGCAGTAGCGATAGCGATTCTGAAGAAGAGTGTGTCGACAGAGCTGACCTGGAGAGAGGTGTGGCTGCCGGCGGCCCCAGACGGTACACGTACAGCGAGCTGGCCGCCGCAACGAGCAGCTTCGCTGAGGCGGAGAAGCTCGGGCGAGGCGGCTTCGGGAGCGTGTACAGGGGCCACCTGCTCACAGACGTCCGCGGTCGTCCGGTGGCTGTGAAGATGCTGTCAGCGGAGTCGTCGGCGCAAGGGAGGAAGGAGTTCGAGGCAGAGGTGAGGATCATAAGCGGGCTGAAGCATCGCAACCTCGTTCAGCTGCTGGGTTGGTGCGACAGCCGCAAGGGCCTCCTGCTCGTCTACGAGCTCGTCACCGAGAGCAGCCTCGACAAGCACCTCTACAGCAGCGACAGATTTCTGACATGGCCGCAGCGCTACAAGATAATCCTGGGCTTGGGATCCGCGCTGCGCTACCTCCACGGAGAGTGGGAGCAGTGCATCGTGCACGGCGACATCAAGCCCAGCAACATCATGCTCGACTCGTCGCTCGGCACCAAGCTAGGGGACTTCGGGCTGGCCCGGCTCGTCGACCACGGCACCGGATTATGGCAGACCACCAAGGCCGTCCTCGGCACCGCCGGGTACATCGACCCGGAGTTCGTCAACACGCGCCGGCCAAGCACCGAATCAGACGTGTACAGCTTCGGCGTCGTCCTCCTGGAGATCGTCTCGGGCCAGCGGCCGGTGATCGAAACGGGCCAATAGCTCCTATGCGACGTCGTTGAGTGAAATCCTCCAAGGTGCGACGTAGTTGGCTAAAATAGCTCCCATGCGTCGTTTTTTCTGGTTGAAATAGCTCGCGTGCGACAGGCAGGTGACGCGGGTTAAGACACTTAGTTAGGATGCGATTGGGTTAGGACAGTGATGGTTATAACAAGTGGGGTCCACCATGGTCCAGGTCATGTAGAGTCAACCGTTCACGACTGAGGGTCCCGCACGACTCAACGGTCAGCTCGACTCGCGCGTGGTGAACTGGGAGCGGGCGAGCGGCGGCGCCCTGGGCTTCTTCTCCGACAGCGGCGGGCCTAGTTTTTCGGCGGCGGAGCATCTATCTCGGTGGCGGTGGAGCCATTGCAAGTGAGTAATTGCGAAATCCTAGTCTCATACCCCTGGATCTTGTCTTGATGTGCCGTTTCGCTGCCGATTTAGAATCAGCGTATCTGGGCGGATCGAGAGGAGCGCGGGCTGAATCAGATGGAGGGAGGAGTCGGTGCTTCAAATCGGTAATGCGCCCCTTCTTTTGATGTTATCGTTATCGATTTGGGGCCGATTTGGGGGTCAATTGCTTGCTTACGCCGCTGCCCACCATTGACAGGGGAGATGCTGCGCCCGATTCTGCCACCACGTTCGCAATTACAGTCGAATTATTTCCCTGTAAAGCAAAGCTGAGTGATGGAAGCGTCCAAGACATTGCAAATAGCACCGTGAGGTTGGCTCTTGATCTTGAAGATGTTGATCCGCAGGAATTGGAGGGAAAGGAGGAGGAGGCCGTGCGCAATTTGGTGGAGAAGATAGGGGAGAAGATTGTTTGGGGTCCAGAACAAGAGGTGTCTGTGCTACGGTTTGACAACTATAAGGGTGAATATGTGAGAATTGAAGATGGAGAATCCATGGTTGCTGAAATTGATCGTCAAGAAGGGTGGGAAAGCAATCAAGTAAGTTTTCATGCAGAGCTTATTTATCTACAAACAAATTCCAGAGTAGGTTATGTGCAATCAAAGATGGCTGCTCAGATGCAAGATGATGAGTGGGCTTCACAAAGGAGGGGGCGGATGTTGTTATTGTTCACTGAACCGACAGTACTAGCTGAAGATACAGGGGCTGATGCAGATGCAGAGGAGGGAAACCATGGTGCTCAAAAGATTGTTGTTGACTGGAATGTAGTAGAGTTGAATGAAAAAACAGATTTAGTCATTGCACCAATATCTGACATTGAAATGGCCAAAATGCTTGGCATTCCAGTTGATGACAGAGATGAAGGCCATGCAACTGAGGATGACAGTTCTTTGCATGCACATGGTAACAAAAATGCAGGCCGTGGAAATGAGGATGAAGAAGAGCTGATGAGACAGGCTGCAGATGATGTGGATGATGCAAATGACAATGAGCTGGTCTGTTTGTATGACAAAGAGAACCTAGTTGTTGAGGTTGGAAAGTTGTGGCCAAATATGAATGAGTTTAGGATGTCTTTTAGGACCTATGCAGTGAAAAAAGAGTTTGATGCCAAGACTATGTGGAGTGATAGGAAGAAATTTTATGCTAGGTGCAAAGGCTATGATGGTGGTGGAAATCCATGCAAATGGTACATATCTGCCAGACTACAACCTGATGGCAGTACAGTCAGGGTAAATCAAATACCAAACCAGCATACATGTATGACCACTTCACAGAGAGTTTCAAATATGACAAACCAGCTTTGGATTACAGAGAAGATTACTCCTATTTTAGCAAAAACTCCAAACACTACTGCAAAAAGGCTTAAAGTGGACTTGGAGAAGCTGTACCCCATCAAACTGAAATATACCACAGTTTGGAAGGCAAAACAAAGGGCAATGAAATCATTGTATGGTGACTGGGCAAATACATTTAGGATGTTGTATAGCTTTAAAGCTGAGGTGGAGAAGAGGTCACCTGGAAGTGTGGTGGAGATAGATACAGAGGTTACAGAGGATGGCAGTGTTTACTTCAGCAAGTTTTTTATGTGTTTGAAGCCTTGCATAGATGGATTCAAAGCAGGATGTCGTCCATATTTGAGCATAGACTCTTCTTTTTTGACTGGCAAGTGGAATGGTCAGTTGGCTACATGCAATGCTTTGGATGGACACAACTGGATGTTTCCAATTGCAATTGGACTGTTTCAATCAGAGACAGAGGCAAGCTGGACATGGTTCATGATGCAACTGAAAAGATGCATAGGGCCAGTTTCACCTTTGGCCATCCACACAGATGCATGTAAAGGGCTGGAAAATGCTGTAAAAAATGTTTTCCCCCATGCTGAGCAGAGAGAGTGCTTTGGACATATGTGGATGAATCTCATAAAAAAATTCAGAGGAGATGAATTTGGGCGCATGTGGCCAGCAGCAAGAGCTTACAGAGCACAGACACATTCCTACCACCTTGGTAAGATCATGGCAGCTTGTGATGACAATGAATTTGCTTCCTGGTTGAACACATACCATTCTCTGTTGTGGTACAGATCAGGTTTTAATACTGCAATAAAATGTGATCACATCAATAACAACTTGGCAGAAAGTTTCAACAATAAAGTGAAAGATTTAAAAGATTTGCCTGTGCATGACATGGTGGATCAAATAAGGATCATGATCATGCGTTTGTGGGACTTGAGAGGGAGACTTGGTGATATGTTGGAAGGGGACAAGCTTCCAGCAGTGGTACAACAGGTGGTCAACAAGAGTAGAAACCTTTCACATCTATCTGTTGAGAAATCCTCCTTATTTGATGCTGAAGTTAAAGATGCAAGGAGTGTAAAGAGGCATATGGTAAACATTGAGTTGCAGGAGTGCACTTGCCTAGAGTGGCAACACACTGGAAAACCATGTGAGCATGCCATAATTTTTTTGGCATCTAAACCCAGGTTAAATATGCACCCATATTTGCATGAGTATTACTCAGTACAAAAGTTTAAGGCTGCATATGCAACTCCAATTCCAGCCCTGACTGACCAATCTCAGTGGCCTGAGGTGGATATAGAATTTACACTGTATCCCCCTCTGAGTAAAAGAAAGGTGGGAGGCCCAAACAGAGCAGATACAAAGCTTGGTTTGAGAAGGGGGGTTGTAGTAAGAAGGGGAAAAGGAAAAACAAAAAAGCCTAAAAGGGCTCAAAAAGGTAACAAAAACAGGTGCAAGTTGTGTGAGGAACTTGGGCATAGAATTGGTTCCCCAAAATGCCGTTACACTCCTGTACAACCAAAGTATGTTAATGTTAATTCTCCAATTTATGTACCTTGTTTCATCTGCTTATTTCAGTATCTAATTTATATATTTGTTCCAATTTATATGCTTTTTTAAGGAGGAAGCGTGGAGAAAAAGGCCCACCTCTTGTTGTTGAACAGTGCTGGCCAATGAAAAAGCCAAGACTCAATGGCTATAGAAAGAAAAGAAGCAGTTTGGTCAATGCACCAGTGCCAGATGAACCTGTTTCAGAGCTACTTCTGTTGCCTCAACCAGATTTGACTATTGAGTTGCCAGATTAACCTGTTCTGGAGGTTATGATGAATTCTGAACCTGTTCTAGAGGTTGTGCTGAATTCTGAACCTGTTCTGGAGGTTGTGCTGAATTCTGAAGCTCAGGAGGTTATGCCTATGCCAGATGTGCCTGTGGCTGATGTGCTTTTGCCTGTGCCTGCTGATGTGCTTGTGCCTGTGGCTGATGTGCCATGTGCCTGTGCCAGATGTGCAAAAGATGAGGGGGCCTAGTGGTTGCGGCAAAAAGTTCAGGAGTATGAACAAACTATGCTATGGTACTGCAATGAGAAGTGGTAGGAAGAAGCAGAAGAAATAGTTTGATGTAATGGTTTTAAACTTATGTGCTATGATGTGGAAACTTATCATTTGTAATTTGAATAAATTTCAAATTTGAACCAATTTCAAAATTGAACCAAAATTGAAATTTGACATCATTTTTTGATGTTGCAGTGCTATTTGAATGTTCTGCACTAGTTTGTTATAACTTGTTAATCAATTGGAACAATTTTGTGGAGTAAACTCATTTTCATCACTTTAATGAAATATGTGTTCAAAAACGGCCTCCGGGTGAGGGTAAACGACCCCATTTCTAAGCAACTTTTTTCAACCTTGTCTAAATCATCTTATGTTACTTGAGTTGTTGCTACATGACATAAGAAGACAATGTGAGCAGGTTTCATATTTTTTGAATTTTTTTGAATTTTTTATCCTCATTTCAAATCTGGTCAAAGCTACGGTTTGACTAGCATTTGAACAAGTTCAAAACACAAATTTGAGAAATGAAGCATGGATCCTTCTTACTTACACCAAAATGAACCTATTTCCATGTTTTGGTTCCATTCCATGATTCAAAGTTCAAACCCTTCTCTCAAATCCTCGACTTCGTACGACAGAGTTCAAGATATCACATTGTACACATGATTTTTTCGTTACAATGTATCTAGACCATTTTATCAACTTGAGTTGTTGCTACATGACATAAGAAGACAATGTGAGCAGGTTTCATATTTTTGATTTTTTTTGAATTTTTTATCCTCATTTCAAATCTGGTCAAAGCTACGGTTTGACTAGCATTTGAACAAGTTCAAAACACAAATTTGAGAAATGAAGCATCGATCCTTCTTACTTACACCAAAATGAACCTATTTCCATGTTTTGGTTCCATTCCATGATTCAAAGTTCAAACCCTTCTCTCAAATCCTCGACGGCAGAGTTCAAGATATCACATTGTACACATGATTTTTTCGTTACAATGTATCTAGACCATGTTTATCAACTTTAGTTGTTGCTACATGACATAAGAAGACAATGTGAGCAGGTTTCATATTTTTTTGAATTTTTTTGAATTTTTTATCCTCATTTCAAATCTGGTCAAAGCTACGGTTTGACTAGCATTTGAACAAGTTCAAAACACAAATTTGAGAAATGAAGCATGGATCCTTCTTACTTACACCAAAATGAACCTATTTCCAAGTTTTGGTTCCATTCCATGATTTAAAGTTCAAACCCTTCTCTCAAATCCTCGACTTCGTACGGCAGAGTTCAAGATATCACATTGTACACATGATTTTTTCGTTACAATGTATCTAGACCATGTTTATCAACTTGAGTTGTTGCTACATGACATAAGAAGACAATGTGAGCAGGTTTCATATTTTTATGAATTTTTTTGAATTTTTTATCCTCATTTCAAATTTGCTGGCCAGCTAACCCTAACGGCAAATCTGGACCGTCAGCTAACCCTGAGGACCAACCGCATTCGTCCGATCTGTGCTTCTAGAAGGATTCCGCGGGCTGGCGAGCGTGATCCGTGGGAGGACTAGTTCTCGAATCTGATTGGCCGCCATCTTTTCTCCCTTTGGGCTGAGCTCACATCCTTTTGTCCGCTGGGCCGAAACGTGTCGCCTCCTGGAGAGCCTGCGCGCCCGACCCGCCATCGAGCAGCGCCCACGCCGGCATGCATGCCCCATGCAGCGTCGCAGCAGAGCTATTGTGTTGTAGAGTGCAGCGTCCTCGTCTCAGCCTTGCCACTCCTTTTAAAGCTACACATAAAATACGGGGCCCTAAAATACGAGGTTGGGCAGTGTGTGTCGTCTGTCATTGGCATCTAGAGGAGCAACGGTAAAACCAACGGTAACAAAACTTCTTTATTTTATTCAACAAAACTGATTTTGTTTTATCCAACTCTTTTTCATGTGTCTTTCTGAAAATACAAGCATAACATACTTAGTTTCTTGATAAACAAATCATGCTTGTTTGTCATAGCCAAATCCAAACATAACATACTCATTTTGATTTATCCAACTCATTTTCGTGTGTCTTTGCCAAATACAAGAATAACATACTTAGTTTTTGAAAATCAAAATCATGCTTGTGTGTCATTGCCAAATCCAAACATAACATACTCATTTTGATTTATTCAACTCATTTTCGTGTGTCTTTGCCAAATACAAGAATAACATACTGATGACCCACAAGTATAGGGGATCGCAACAGTCTTCGAGGGAAGTATTACCCAATTTATTGATTCGACACAAGGGGAGACAAAGAATACTTGTAAGCAAAACGGAGTTGTCAATTCAGCTGCACTGAAACAGACTTGCTCGCAAGAGTTTATCAATACAGTTTTATGGCAGTAGGAATAGTAAAATAACAACAAGGTGAAATAAAGACAGCAGAGGATTATAGTAAACAGCAGATTAAAATACCGTAGGCACAGGGGGACTAATTAATGCATGGATGAGAGAAACTCATATAACAATCAAAGCATGGGCATCAGATAATAATAAAACGGTATCCAAGTACTAATCAATCAATAGGCATGTGTTCCATATTTAGTCGTACGTGCTCGCAATGAGAAACTTGCACAACATCTTTGTCCTACGCCGGTGGCAGCCGGCCTCTAGGGAAACTACGGAAATTAAGGTACTCCTTTTAATAGAGTACCGAGCAAAGCATTAACACTCCGTGAACACATGTGATCCTCACATCACTACCATCCTCCCGGTTGTCCCGATTTCCACTTCGGGGCCATTGGTTCGGACATGTGTATACAACTTGGTGTAAGATCATAAACAACGAATATCTTCATGAATCAATAACATGTTCAGATCTGAGATCATGGCACTCGGGCCCTAGTGACAAGCATTAAGCATAACAAGTTGCAACAATATCATAAAAGTGACATCTACGGATACTAGGCACTATGCCCTAACAATCTTATGACTATTACATGACCAATCTCATCCAATCCCCATCCCCTCAGCCTACAGCGGGGGAATTACTCACACATGGATGGGGGAAACATGGCTGGTCGATGGAGAGGCGTTGGCGGTGATGGCGGTGAAGATCTTCTCCAATCCCCCGGCGTGAGGCCGAACGGAGACTTCTGCTCCCGAGACGGAGTTTCGCGATGTGGCGGCTCTCTGAGGGTTTCGGCGACTTCGACTTTTCCCCGTGCGTTTTTAGGTCGAGGCCGATAAGTAGTCCGAAGGAGGGCGTCGGAGGCCGATCAGGGGCCACACCATAGGCCGCGCGGGCCCCCTAGGCCGCGCCGCCTTATGGTGTGGGCCCTCGGGCCTCCACCTTACTTGTCCTTCCGCTCCGTCGGTATTGGGAAAATAGGCCTTCATAATCCGAGGATTTTCCCGAAAGTTGGATTTAAAAACGAGACAGAGCAATTCTGAAAACAGCGTTAGTCCGTGTTAGTTGTATCCAAAATACACAAATTAGAGGCAAAACAATAGCAAAGTGTTTGGGAAAGTAGATACGTTTTGGACGTATCAACTCCCCCCAAGCTTAGCTTATTGCTTGTCCTCAAGCAATTCAGTTAACAACTGAGCGATAAAAGAACTTTCACGAACACATTTGCTCATATGATGTATATATTCTCATGCTATGGCTAATACTCAAGCAGTTCATAATGAGATACATGCAAATAAGATCATCCAACAGCTATATCAATCATGGAGAGGTACCAACAATTAATAATAAGCATCATGAATCATGTATATAAGCAGGATTGCAATGTTCATAACAGAATATGATAAAGTGGTATCTTACTTGCCCGTATTTGATCGGCAAAACATAAATGCCCAGGCACCTCTGGAGTTCATAGAAAGACTAGAAGTAGTGATTGTCAAAGATAAAAGCATCAAAGTTATACCACAATTAATCATATTTTGAGACAAGCATATTATACTAAGAATGACAGTTGTGCTCTCAAGATAGTGCTCAAAGGAAGAATGGAGACACAACATAAAAGTAAAAGATTGACCCTTCGCAGAGGGAAGCAGGATTAACATGCGCTAGAGCTTTTCATTTTTTTTAAACAGGAGTAAAATTATTTTGAGAAGTGCTTGTTGTTGTCAACGAATGGTAATGGGTACACTAACTACCTCATCAACCAGACTCCCAAGAGCGGCTCCCATGAATTATTTGTATGTTTATGTGGCACTCCTTCCAACCTTGGCTAACCGAATCCTCGGGTGCCTGCCAACAATCACATACCATGAAGGAGTGCCTTTTTATTTAAGTTTTATTATGATGATGACACTCCCCCACCTTTGCACACAAGCCATGGCTAACCGAATCCTTCGGGTCTGTCCAACAATCACAAACCATGGAGGAGTGTCTATTTAAGTTAATTAATTTGGGATGGGAATCCCATTGCCAGCTCTTTTGCAAAATTAATGGATAAGCGGACGTGCCACTAGTCCATATGAGAGTCCGTCAAAAGTAAATGACAAGGTTGAAAGCTAAACACCACATACTTCCTCATGAGCTATGAAACATTAACACAAATTGAGAAGCATTTTGAAAGTTTTAAAGGTAGCGCATGAGAATTTAATTGGAATGGTTTGAAATGCCATGCATAGGTATTTATGGTGGACACTTTTGGAACAACTTGGTTTTCAGGTGTTTGGAAGCACGAGGCGATCCCGCTCAGTACAGTGAAGGCTAGCAAAAGACTAGGGAGCGACAAATCAAGAGAGCAAGAATGTCATAATCATGCTTGCGGCAAAATAAATTAACGGAGGCATAAAAGTGATACAAGAACTCAAGCAAAGTAGATCAGCGAGGCTTAATTGACTTTTGTTTTAGTCATATGCATGCGTGAGCATGTGCCAAGTCGATTCAAGTCAATTATTCAGAGGAGGATACCACAATGCCATACTTACTTATGAATAAAACAATGCAAGCGAACATCCATGACATGCTACTCATATTAATAAATTGGAGCTAAACATGAGAGATCATGAACTACTAGACTTTCTCAAGTAACATATACCTCACATGAACCAAATAAGCATGCTCACATGGATGAGTATATGTACAAAAATGAAAACAAATAGAGTTCATACCAGCCTCTCACCACAATCTAATTGTTGCATCGTCATTATTGCCTTTCACTTGTGTAGCTTGGATAATATGAAATGAAAACCACGCTCCAGCCACCGAAGACCATTGAACTCATGATGAACTTTACAAACCAAAGAAGAACAGCAAATATTTTTGGTGTTTTCGAATTGGAAACAAGAACAAAAGAAACAAGAAAACAAAGCAGAATCTTTTTGGGTTTTCTCATAGCAAACCAACGATAGCAAATAAAGTAAACTAAGAGCAAGGAACCAAATAAACAAATGGTGAAGAGAAACAACAGAAATATTTTTGGTCTTTATGTGTTTTAGGAAAGAAACAAAGCGAAAACAGAAGGCAAACCAACAGAAACACAGGCAGATGACAGAAATCTGCCAAATCCTGACAGCAGTACAGAAATCAAAATTAACAAAAATCTTACATTGCTCAGATCAAAAAGTGTTCAACTAATGAAAGTTAGATAACAACCTGGGGCACATGCTCAAAAATTGGCAACTCAAAATAACGTTCTAGCTGTGCGTACGATTTTTTTTGGTAACAGCCAGAATCTGTTTTTGGACAGCACTTCCCCAAATATCATCTCCTTCTCATTAGAAAACCACTCTAAGAAACTAAACAAGTATGTACAAGTATCCAACAACCATAATATGCAAAGAATGAGTGATGCCGTATACCTCCCCCCAAGCTTAGGCTTTTGGCCTAAGTGGAGTTCATTCCCACGGTCTCCATGAAGTGGTGTCTCCGTAATACGACGAAGAACGACCCGGTTGTATGTGCTGGAGGAAACATCGGGGTATGTGTGCAGTAGGAGGGCTCGGCGTTCTGAGTCATGTTGCTGGTGGATTTCTTTGTATCTTCATATGTTCCTCCACCTCCTTAGTGAGCGACCATGATTGCCTCTCAATATTGAACAAACCTGGCTTGGGAAGAGGGATTTCCTTCTCATTCCCGTCAAAACAACATTCTATAGACCATATTATCTATAGTGGAATCAGTAGTAACAAAATGATGACTCTTCATAGCAGCAATATCTAGTCTCCTAGGTGTTAATGGCACATCATTAGAATCAAGAGGAAGTCTTAAATGTGTTAAAATGCGCAGTGCAATAGTTCCTCCAAAAATAGGCCCCCTGCTAGCAGGCAGCAATAAGAGAACCAAGATGATAAGGTGTCTGTCCAGTAAGTGCAGCATTCAAGAAAGCAAGATGATAGCTAGAGATATTACTAGTATTTTCCCTACCAAGAATACTAGTAGCAATGTAATATGCAAAATATTTAATGGCGGGAAGTTGAATATTTCTTATCTTCCCGCTGAATGGTGCGGCAATCATCTTCGGTGATCCCTCGATAGAGCTCTAACAGGTCCCGGGGGTTGTCATCAATTCTCCTTGCTGTACCTACAGGGGCAATGTCCAATGCACGACAAAATTCTTCCAATTCCATAGTAACAGGATTATCATAGATCTTGAATGCAACTGTCGGCTCATATTGCGTGTTGTGGAACTTGAAGCTCTCAACGAAAATTTTGGAGCATGTATTGCTCCCTTTCATCCCCCACGTAGGTGGCTAAGCCTGCCGTTGACAAGGGTGAAGAAGTCATCCAATATCCCTGCATTTGTCAAAAAATCATAACATGGGAAGGATGAAGCATTAGGAGCCCCATTGTCCTCCTCGGGCGCGAAGCTAGGCGCGATGATATCCTCATTGTAGGATCGCCTAATCTGAGTGGACGCCCTCGAGGGCCTACCGGTGCTGGTTGTTCCTTTCTTGAACAATTCTCCAAATTTGAATTTCTTCATCTTCCCCTTCTGAAATTTTCAACAACCATTATAAAATTTGATTTCAAGGTATATATTTGAGGGGAACTACTATAGGAACTTGCTAGAGTACTAAACATGCATCAAAACTAGTTTCTACCACTTAGAACAAGCATGCAAGCTCACTAAACATGTTATCTACAGCAGCAAAATATTCAAGATATACTCAACCAAACAAAATTCTAATTGGACAATCAAAGGAGTCACATACCAAGGAGCAAATGTGCCAAATAGACAGAAATCTTGAGCAAGGAGATCGAGAAATCGCGAGTTCTTGAGCAGAAACGCAGTGAGAGGAACTTGGTGCGAGTTTTTTCGGGAGAGAGAAGATGCTGGGAGGAAGAGATGAAGTAGTGGGGCAAGGAGGGCCCACACCACGTGGTGGCGCGCCCACCTCCTGGCCGCTGGCCTGTGGTGTGGCACCGTGGTGCCCCACAGGTCATCCTCTGGTACTCCTGTGTCAAAAAATAGGACCAACGTGTAATTTTTAATTTTTGAAAACTTTGAAAAATGCACATTTCTGGGTATTAAATTAATTATTACTGCGCAGGAAAATGATTTCCAAAATCCCAACAACTAAGGCATATTGCAAAACGAAAAGGTGCTACAGCAAGTAAAACAAATGGAGGGAGAAAGAAAGAAAGAAATGTTAGTTAGCTCTCTTATGCATTAAAATATACTTGTTAACAAGGTTGATCAAGTCTTGCTACCAAATAAATTTTATATGACATAAGAAGAAATAAACCTCAAATCAATCATGTTACCTTATATTGAATTGATATGGATCCAATCACAAGAGTTTGATATTCTTCTTTAGGCTCATATATAGGACAATCAATGGTTCCCACTTTGATAGTTTTCACATTAGAAATTGTATTAACTCCACATACTTTATCAATCCTCTTGGGAAAATAGACAGTATGTTCCTTATCATCAACATTGAAAGTAACCATGCCTTTATTGCAATCAATAACAGCCCGCAGTATTAAGAAAGGGTCTTCCAAGAATAATGGACATATTATCATCTTCGGCATTTCCAACACAACAAAATCAGTTAATATCAAGCAATGTTGAGTAACTTGAACAGAACATTTTCACATACACCAACAGGAATAGCAGAGATTTATCAGCCATTTGCAAAGATATATCAGTTGGTATTAACTTATCTAAATCAAGTCTCTTATAAAGAGAAAAAGGCATTACACTAACACCTGCTCCCAAATCACATAGAGCAGTTCTAACATAATTATTCTTGATGGAACAAGGAATAGTCGGTATACCTGGGTCGCCCAACTTCTTTGGAACTTTGCCATTGAAAGAGTAATTAGCAAGCATAGTGTAAATTTCCTCATTGGGGATTTTCCTTTTGTTAGTAACAATATCTTTCATATACTTTGAATAAGGAGGCAATTTAATAGCATCAGTCAAAGGGATTTGCAAAAATAAAGGTTTCATCCAATCACAAAATTTATTATAATGTTCCTCCTCCTTTGATTTTAGTTTCTTAGCAGGAAAAGGCATTTGCTTTTGAACCCAAGGTTCTCTTTCATTACCATGTTTCTCAGCAATAAAATCTTCTTTAGTGTACTTTTTATTTTTAGCATGCTTTTTAGGTTCTTCTTCAACCTCTTCTTTATCAGGAGTATCATCCTTATCATTATCTTTATCATGTTCATTACCACTTTCAGTTTCAGCATCGAAATAGAAATACTATTAGGATCATTAACAGGTTCAGAGGATTCTACAACATTCTTATGTTTCTTTTTCTTTTTCTTAGATGGAGCACTAGTTTTAGTTAGTTGAGAATCTTGTTCAACTCTTTTGGGATGCCCTTCAGGATATAGAGGATCCTGGGTAGAAACACCACCTCTAGTTGTTACTTCATAAGCATGTTTTTCTTTAGAATTATTTCCCAACAAGTCATTTTGCACTTTAGTGAGTTGATCAATTTGAGTTTGAACCATATGAAAATGTTTAACAAGTATCTTAACATCATTGGAGGTTCTCTCCACAATATCATGCAATTCACTAATAGCTCGAGAATTTTCCATTAAATGATTCTCTACTCTCATATTAAAGTTTTCTTGCTTAACAATATAATTATCAAACTCATCTAAGCATTGAGCAGGAGGTTTTGAATACGGAATATCTTCCCTAGTAAAGCGTTGAAGAGAGTGTAACTCAATCATGGATGAAGGGGGAGTTATCTCACATAAATCTTCTATAGGAGGTAAATTCTTCACATCTTCAGGTAATACCCTTCTCTTTAAGAGACTTCTTGGCTTCCCTCATATCTTCATCATTTAATTTAATCATACCTCTTCTTCACTATCGGTGTCGGGTTGGTTCAGTGTAGACCAATCATCATGATTCCGGCCTATTTTAGCCAATAATTCTTCAGCGTCGTCTGGAGTTCTTTCCCAAACACAACCAGCACAACTATCCAGTATGCCCTAGACTCAATGGTTAGTCCACTATAAAATATATCAAGTAAATCATGCTTTTCCAAATCATGGTCAGGCTGAGCTCTAATAAGAGAGCAAAATCTCGCCCTCCTCGGCAATTTCTCTCCATCTTCCTGGTCAAAATTATAAATTCTCTGCAAAGCAGCATGTTGAGCACTAGCAGGAAAGTATTTCCGGAAGAAAACATCAAGCAATTCTTTTGGACTTTTAATAGAACCAGGAGGCAAATTATTATACCAAGTTTTAGCATCATCCTTTAATGAGAAAGGAAAAAATTTAGCGACAAAATAAGTACGCATCTTAACATCATCAAAAACAAGCCACTAAGAGTAGATAACTCAGTCATGTGTTCAACAACACTTTCTTTTTCAGTACCACAAAAGGGTGTTTTCTCAACAATAGCTATATGAGATAGATCAAGAGAAAAATCATAATCTTTATCCTTAATGTTTATAGGAGATGTGGCAAATTTAGGATCGGGAGACAGTTTATATCTAACAGCATGTTCTGCAAGCAACTTTTTAATTTTTCTTGCATCAGTAGTAGCATTGCATTTTTCAATAAAATCATCATAAAGCTCTACATAATCTTCATCAAGATCATCACTAGAATATTCAACAGACTCAGGTGAATTAACAGGTGTAGCAGCATTTTCATTAGAGTTTCAGATTTTCAATTTGTCTAGACTTAGCAATTGTAGCATCTAGAAAAGATCCTAACGAACCATCATTATCAAGCACAGCGAAGCATCATCACAATTATGAGAGGAATTTTCAGATTCAGCAGAAGTAACATTTGAAGCTTGTGGTGGTGAAACAAGTTTACTTATCACGATGGTGAATCAAGAGCAGAGGTACTAAGAGTTGTACCTTTTCTTGTAGTGGATGGTAATATGGCGATCTTAGTATCGCGAGGTTTACCCATGATGGAGAATTTAACAATATCAATCCAAGTGAACTTCCAAATAAAGCTATGCTCCGGCAACGGCGCCAGAAAATAGTCTTGATGACCCACAAGTATAGGGATCTCAACAGTCTTCGAGGGAAGTATTACCCATTTATTGATTCGACACAAGGGAGACAAAGAATACTTGTAAGTCTTAACATGGAGTTGTCAATTCAGTACACTGAAACACTTGCTCGCAAGAGTTTATCAGTAATAACAGTTTTATGGCGTAGGAATAGTAAAATAACGGCGGTGAAATAAAGACAGCAGTAGTGATTATAGTAAACACAGGATTAAAATTGTAGGCACGGGGACGGATTAACGGGCGTTGCATGGATGAGAGAAACTCATATAACAATCAAAGCAGGGGCATTTGCAGATAATAATAAAACGGTATCCAAGTACTAATCAATCAATAGGCATGTGTTCCATATTTAGTCGTACGTGCTCGCAATGAGAAACTTGCACAACATCTTTTGTCCTACCGGCGGTGGCAGCCTCTAGGGAAACTACGGAAATTAAGGTACTCCTTTTAATAGAGTACCGAGCAAAGCATTAACACTCCGTGAACACATGTGATCCTCACATCACTACCATCCCCTCCGGTTGTCCCGATTTCTATCACTTCGCCATTGGTTCCCGACAACGACATGTGTATACAACTTGCGGGTAAGATCATAAACAACGAATATCTTCATGAATCAATAACATGTTCAGATATGAGATCATGGCACTCGGGCCCTAGTGACAAGCATTAAGCATAACAAGTTGCAACAATATCATAAAAGTGACATCTACGGATACTAGGCACTATGCCCTAACAATCTTATGACTATTACATGACCAATCTCATCCAATCCCTACCATCCCCTTCAGCCTACAGCGGGGGAATTACTCACACATGGATGGGGGAACATGGCTGGTCGATGGAGAGGCGTTGGCGGTGATGGCGGTGAAGATCTTCTCCAATTCCCCGTCCGGCGGAGTGCCGAACGGAGACTTCGGCTCCCGAGACGGAGTTTCGCGATGTGGCGGCTCTCTGGAGGGTTTCTGGCGACTTCGACTTTTCCCCGTGCGTTTTTAGGTCGAGGCCGATAAGTAGTCCGAAGGAGGGTGTCGGAGGCCGACCGAGGGGGCCACACCATAGGGCCGCGCGGGCCCCTTAGGCCGCGCCGCCTTATGGTGTGGGGCCCTGGCCTCCACCTTACTTGTCCTTCTCGCTCCGTCGTATTCTGGAAAATAGGGCCTTCGCATAAATTCCGAGGATTTTCCCGAAAGTTGGATTGCACAAAAACGAGACACCAGAAATTCAAAACAGCGTTAGTCCGTGTTAGTTGTATCCAAAATACACAAATTAGAGGCAAAACAATAGCAAAAGTGTTTGGGAAAGTAGATACGTTTTGGACGTATCACATACTTAGTTTCTTCAAAATCAAATCATGCTTGTGTGTCATTGCCAAATCCAAACATAGCAAAACTCATTTTGATTTTTTCAACTCATTTTCATGTGTCTTTCTCAAATACAAGAATAACATACTTAGTTTCTTCAAAATCAAATCATGCTTGTGTGTCATTGCCAAATCCAAACATAGCAAAACTCATTTTGATTTTTTCAACTCATTTTCATGTGTCTTTCTCAAATCCAAGAATAACATACTTAGTTTCTTCAAAATCAAATAATGCTTGTGTGTCAATGCCAAATCCAAACATAGCAAAACTCATTTTGATTTTTTCAACTCATTTTCATGTGTCTTTCTCAAATACAAGAATAACATACTTAGTTTCTTCAAAATCAAATCATGCTTGTGTGTCATTGCCAAATCCAAACATAGCAAAACTCATTTTGATTTTTTCAACTCATTTTCATGTGTCTTCCTCAAATCCAAGAATAACATACTTAGTTTCTTCAAAATCAAATCATGCTTGTGTGTCATTGCCAAATCCAAACATAGCAAAGCTCATTTTGATTTTTTCAACACATTTTCATGTGTCTTTCTCAAATCCAAGCATAACAAAACTCATTTTCTTTTATTCAACTCATTTTTCATGTGTGTTTGCCAAATACAAGCATAACATAGTTTCTTTAAATCAACTCATTTTCGTGTCTATTTTACAAACTCATTTTATTTTAGTCGATTCATTTTCTTAATACTCTACTTTAAGTTCAAACGGTCATGTACAAACATACACAAGCAAATCAGAAGGGCATCTTTTTTCAGCCCTGCCGCGTAGTACCGGAGCTATTTATTGCGTCTCAGGCCCGTGTCGCAGTGCGGGGGCGGCGTGCTCTCTTTTCAGCCATGGAGCAGCTCACATTGGCGGGCGGGCAGTGCAGACGTGCCATCGTTTCAGGAAACACGGGCATGCAAACGAACACGGGTCATGCTCATCCATTTAAGGGCCCTGCCCCCTTTTTAATTTTCTCACACGCCCCCTCCCCTTCTCCTTCTCTTTCACACGATGCCCCCGTCCACTCCCATTCTTCCTCTGGCTATTTAAGGGCACCCATCCCCTTCCTCTTCACCACTCACCACTACTCTCCTTCTCTCAAGCCGCAACCGTCCCATCCGTGCCTAGCCACCATCACCAAGCCCATGGCGTTCACCCACCCAACCTACCGTCTCCCTGCGACCGTCCCAGAGCGCGAGTACCCGGCGGGAGTGATTGTGGAGAACCAACTCCGTGTGTGGACCATTTCTAGCTGGAGGACTGGTAGGGAACTTGCGGAGGTCTTCCTCTCGCAAGGCTACCGCCACCTCAACCGCCCTCGCGGCGCGCCGCCCATGTTCCACCTCGACGCGTACTTCGACGGGGGCAACGGTGAACTCCAGATCGGCCTCACCGTCCGCTTCGTCAACCCCCACGACGCTTTCTTCCTTCTTGGGAAGGTGTTTTGGTGTGGATGCGAGTTCATCGCATTCACAACCTACAACATCTTCACCAATTTCCGTGCGATCTTCCCCTCTCTCGGAAACATGCACTCCCTCCCCTACAACTTCCACTACCCGCCCACCATCGCCATCGAGGAGGAGGAGGAGTGACCACCGGAGGAGCCAAGCCAAGGAGGAGCCAAGGATGACGGCGTCGCGTCATCTTTTATTGTTTTCTAGTTTTTATTATCTATTGTCGTTCTGTGTGTTTTATCGTGTGAGTTTGTATCGTGTGAGTTTGTACCGTGTGCTTGCTTCGGCATATATGCCCCACTTTATGTATGCTATTTAATTTCCATGTTTTATGAGTATTTTTATTTAATTTCCATGTGGTCAAACATTTATGCATTTGGTAAAACGAAGTGCATCACATTGCTCAATCCTAACCCTTAATATATGAAACTGAGAAAAGAGTGATATGAAATGAAAAACCCAGGTCGTGCTTTACATTTAACTTAACAGGCCGGGCCACAGGAATCCTAACCCTTTTTTTTCGTTTACAGACGCAGCCCGCTTTACATTTAGCTTAAGAGGCCAGGCCAGGCCCAGGCCGCTTCTCTTTTCCTCCACTTCTTTTCATCTATTTCTTTTTTACTTTTTTCTTTTGCTTCTCATTTTCTGTCCTCAAATTTGAATGTTACTCATTTTATTTACAAAACTTTATACTACAATTTGCTCATTGCCTTATATTGAAGGCTACATAACAATGCACTTTGTTCTTCTATCACAAAAACAGTGCACGTTGAACGGTAATTAGCATTGCACAAAAACTAAATTGCAATTCATTCTTGACGGTCATCTAGATGGAAATCAAACAAGACCATGTGCCATGTCATTCATATCTAACTTCATCGTCTATCGACTAATGATCAGCACATAAGCAATCCCAAGAGCAATTACACAAAGATAAAAGAATGCAGCCATCATATTATCCTGCTTCTTCAGAACCACGAGTTTCTTCATCTGCTTGTGCATCTGCTTCAGCTCATTCAACTCAGCTGCCTTGAATTCTTCCCCATTCCCAACAGTTGAAGCAAGCCCGCCGGTGGTGGGAGCTACAGATTTGTCCAACATCAGCCCCAGGGATGCGCCTTGACCTTGAATCCTATCGATGTACTCGTCCAACCACTCAAAATGCTTGCAACTGCGTAGATCCTGAAACCAATTCCCAAATCAGAACGATGAACCCTAATTCCCAAATCGGAAATATGAACCCTAATTCCCAAATCGGCTCAAAAAGCAGAAATTGGACACACCAAAATGAAATTGGGAGAGGTATAACCAAGATCTGACCTTCCCCAGCTCTGGCTTGCTGTCGCACTTGACATACTCGCGCCCAAGATTGCCGTGCGTGTCGGACATGGTGACACGCCGCTTCAGGGGTGCGGTACGGGGGCAATCCGGGCACCTCGTCATCGGCACTGGACCATACTGCGGCCAGCGGGATTGGGAGGATGAAGCGCTCGACATCTGCCGCCGCGATTTGTCGCCGGAGCCCGAGAAGAAGAGGGGAGAGGGGTGGAAGGTGCGGGCAACGGTCGGAATGGTGGCGTTGGATGGCTCCGGGGAGTGGCGGCTCTGTTTTCAGTTGTTAGTTGTGGGTCCCACGCCGTGACGTGGACAACTGGTGGATCCCGCGCTTGAGGCCCCTCGGCTGATGTGTATAAGTTGTGGGACCCACGCTTGAGGCCCCTCGGCTGATGTGTATAAGTTGTGGGACCCGCGAGGATCACATAATACTACCACTAACCTGTGTCTGGGCCGACTGTCGCACATAGGCTATTTAGGCCATCTCAGCTGTCGCATGAGAGCTATATCCATCAACAACGTCGCATTCTGGACGTGTTTCTTCAACGACATCGCATAGGAGCTATTGGCCCGATCGAAACCCCGGAGAGATCATTCACGCTGCTGAGATGGGTGTGGAGTCTGTACGGAAGGAGCGCGATCCTGGACGCGGCTGATGAGAGGCTTAGGGGCGACGAGGCCGACGAGTTGTGGATGGAGCGCGTGCTCGTCGTCGGGCTCTGGTGCGCGCACCCGGAGCGCAGCGAGCGGCCGTCCGTCGCGCAGGCAATGCACGTCCTGCAGTCGGAAGAGACCAGGCTGCCGGCGCTCCTGCTGCACATGTATAGGACCGTGCAGGATCCTGCGTCGTCCGGCCCGTACGGGGCATTCTCAATTGACAGCTCCGGTGGAGCTCGCTCATCATCCATCAACACCGGTGACACCATTCTTTCTTCCGATTCCTCGTCAACCGCATTGCTACGAGTTTCCAGGGATGTAACTAGGTGATTATTTTTTGGGAAAGTGTTGGGCGTCCCCCCGGGGATCTGATTCCCCAACCCCCAGGTCCCCAGCCGTCGGATCGATATCATGTACGGTTAGATTTGCAAGTAGAGAGAACACCTCCGGCAGCAAAAATAACACCCCGGCAGCAATTGTATGTAGCAAAAAACGGTTCGTCCATGAAATAAAAGAAAAAGTCTAAGCTCGCCGGAGACCTCGTCGGAGACCCCGTAGCAAACATATTACGGATATGTAGCAAAATCGCAAATGAATTGTAGCAATTTATTCACATGTTGCAAATCCTCTAAGACATCAACAAAGACCTCGCCTGCAGCCGGCAACAGCGCCGTCCGAGGTTGCAGCAACTCCATCCGTCTACGACAGCAACGTCAGAAGCCGCTAGTAGCAACGCCCTATGCCTACTGTAGCAAAAGTAGGCCTCCGCCCGTAGCAAAAATCCACCCTCCACCGGTAGCAATTCCGGAAACCTTAAATAGCAAAAACGGCCTCCGCAGGTAGCAACGACGCAGGCCTAAGGCAGCAAAACTCCTAACAAAACAGAGGAGCACGAGATGGAGGCGGCGCTGGTAGCATCAGCGGCGACCGCATGTAGCATCGACACCCTCGGCTGGTAGCACCAGTGACAGCCACTAGTAGCATCCCAAATTGGGATAACGGCAGCGTCGTCGACCGCCGGTAGCACTAGCGCCCACCTTTGCAGACCACCCCGTAACGCTTGCAGCTTCGGCAACCACCGCTCGTAGCAAAACAAAAAAAAACTTTGCATCGGCCGCTCCATGACCTGCAGAAAATCCATGATGAAGCGGCAGCTGCGGGGCGAGCATGAGACTGGTGCCTCATACCGAAGGCGGAGCCGCAGTGCACGATGCACGGCCTCGCCGGGTCGGTGGCATTGTGCTCGTGCTGGCTGTAGGCATGGCGGCTCAGGAGCGGTCGTGGGGCCACCGGAGGAGCAGCACGGTCGTGGGTGTGGTAGAGGAGGAGCATGGTCCTATGGGCGGGGATGGAGCAACACAAAGTCATGGGGCCGTCGGAGGAGCATCACGGTCGTGGGCGGCGGAGGAATTGCGGAGCCGTGGCGGCGGTGGCAGCGCGTCGTAGGGATAGCTATGCCTGAGCGTGGGGCACATGATTGGGCGGCAACTGGCTGAATGAATCGACAGTGGCGAGTGGTGGGGAGAAGCAGTGGCGGCGGTTTCTTCTCCATGCCATGACCGGAAAAGGGATAGAGAAGACGATGAAAGGAACGTGGGGCTGGGAGTGGGAAGAGATAAGGCAGCTCACCTATGGGCCCCGCGGACGCGTTTCGTCACCAGGAGGCGGGGATGCCAACGCGCGATCCCCCGGAGGGATCTAATCATTTTCCTTATTTTTTCCTGTTTTGCCCGTTTCTTTCGATGGCTTGTGTCAAGGGAAGCGCTAGCCGTCAGTCGGTGGATAAGTTGCTAAAAATCGGTTGCAGTTAACGCCGTAGGATCATGATCCGACGACCACAGCAAGCCGCGACGTAGTTTTTTGTTTGACCCCTCGGTTCTTTCGCAAATTAACCCGCACTCCCGGTCTTATGACTTAAAACCAACGTGCATATCTCTTTGTCCATGTCCTTCCTAGTATTTACAACAAATATGCCACTGTAGTGATTTACCCTCAAGGTAGAGGGTATTACAACAAAAAAACACCACGCATGTAATAGAAATATACTATTACAACAAAAAATCGCAAAATTTACAAAAGAGTAATACTACAATAAAATGGTTAAAACAACATTTTTTTGTCATAGATTGATTTACCACAAAAGTGCTCAGCAATTTTAACAAAAATGCAAGAGATTACAACCAAAAATCATGTGTTTGCACCAATGAAAATTGGTCAAGAAATAAATCACAACAAAAACGGTTAGATATTTCAATAAAATTCACAAGCAATTACAACAAAAAAATCACTTAGTTATTGTCAATAATAAAACCTCCTACAAAAATGTTATCTGTTTACAATAATAGTCGCAAATAAAAACAACAACAAAAATTGGTTGTTTACAACAATAGCTAACAACTGCAAATCCAACATTGGCGATTTTACAGAAATATTTCTTCTAGTCAGTAGGTCCGCTGGTTACAAAAATAACTAACATATGCACCGTTGAAAAAATAATCGAGAAAATTTGTCCATGGTGGACCAGATCTCAGCTGATTTTGGTGTCGCCGGCCACGAATCGGACTCACCGGAGCCCCGTCGGCGCTGGAGAATACGGCCACGAACCTATTCCCATCAGTTCTTTTAGGGTGTGTTCGGTTTGGGGATGAGGTGGAATGGAATGGAACCATTCCATTCTACTGGCACGGAACCGTTCCATTCCTGTGTTCGGTTTGGACAAAAAAATTGTCACGGAACGGTTCTATCCTTGTGTTCGGTTTTGGAATGGGACGAGAATGGAATGGAATGGGTGAGATAATCACCCGATTAATTATTCTAAACTCGATTAATTATTTGCTAAACATGATTAAGTAGTGCTAAACTTGATTAATTATTGCTAAACTTGGTTAATTATTGCTAAACTTAATTAATCATCGTGTGACAGTCACCCGTTCCACCTCGTCCGGCCGAATCGGAGGAACCACTCCATTCCGGATCTAGAGAGAATATTCCATTTGGAGGAACCACTTCATTCCATTCCAGTTTGCAACCGAACGCAGGAACGTGCTCTGGGTGCGGAACGGTTCCATTCCGTTCCACCCCATCCCCAAACCGAACACACCCTTAACTCTCTCGACTCGAGTATACACTATAGCAGCGAAAGTAAACGGCACGACGGTGAGAGAGCAAAAGGTGAGAGCTTCCCCAGGTAGGTGAGAGCTTCCTCCGCCGCCGCGGCGGTTCCTCGCCGGAGACCCCCTGGTCCCCGGCCTTCCGCTCTTTCTTCTCTCTTCCTTCCTTCCCCCTCCGCCTCCGCCATGGTATCCACAGCTTCGCACCCTCCGGGTTTCTCGCAGCGGTGGCAGGGGGCTGAGTGCTCGGCGTCCGTGTCCTCGGCCAGAAACGAGCATGTCTCAGGCCTGGGGATCTCTTCCTCCTCGTCGGGGAGCAGCGCGGTCGCGCCGCGTGCGGCGGTGGCGCCGACAGCCCCGGCAGCGGGCCGGGGTCGCGTCCAGGATCGGCTTGGCTGGGAGCAGCCACGGCCGTCGAAGAAGTCCATGTGGCGCCGTCGCGTGGAGGCTCGGAATGACACGACGGCGGGCCGGGGAGCGGTCGCGCCGGAGATGGACGGTCTCTGCTTCCGCTGTTACGAGCCCGGCCACCGAAAGCGGGATTGCACCAACGAGGAGGTGTGCGTCCGCTGCTGGCTCCGGGGGCACCCGGTGAGGGAGTGCAAGCGGCCGCGTAGCCCGTCGTCCGAGGAGGAGCTCCGGACCCTGGCGCTTGCCAAGCTCGCGCGTCGCCGGTCGCCGGTCAGGGGAGAACCTGCTGGGGCCTGGAGAGGTCCTGGCAGGGAAGCTGGACGTCTGGCCGCGCCTGCGCAGCCCGCACGGTCGCCCACGCCGCCTCCCGCGCCTACCCCACCCCTGCCCCCGCCACCGCGTCCACCACCACCCCCGGCCGCGCCCGTCGCCCCTCTTCCACTGAGTCTTCCTCCCATGGGGGCGTGGCCACCGTTGTGCGTTGAGCCTGTGGGCGCTCAGAGGAGCCAGCGCGTGCATGACGTGCCTACGCTCTGTGTCGTTAGGAGGACGGCGGCCATGGGCGATTTGGAGCGGAGGCTCCGCTTCGCCATGGTCGCGTCTGTCGGTGGGCGGAGGCCGGCGGTTTCGGCGGAACAGGTGGCGGCGGCTCTGAGGTGGCGTGGGATTCCGGCCACGGCTTTCTCTGTGCACACATACGCGCCTGAAGATTTCTTGATCGTTCTTGAGTCAGCGGAGATGAGGAGGCACGTCGCAGCGCTGCCGACCGTGCTGGTGGCGGGTGCGCCGTTGGCTCTCCGGCCCTGGAACAGGCAGCTGCAGGCCAAGCTAGCGCCGCTTCGGACGAAGGTGTCGCTGGTGCTTGAGGGCATCCCGCCGCACGCGTGGGACGTCGAGGTGGTGGTGGATTTGCTCGGGAAGTCTTGCGCCGTGGAGTCTGTGGCGCCGGAGACGCGTTCTAGGTCCGACCTTTCGCTGTTCAAGCTAACGGCGTGGACGTCGGAGTTGGACGCCATCCCAGTGGCGCGTTTGCTCGCGGTCCCTGAGCCTCTGGAGTCGGATCCTCCGTTGCCGCCGACGATGGAGCTCCCGGGGGCAGAGGAGGTTCATGGGAGGGCGCCGCCAGCTTCGGAGGCGGTGCAGGTTGCCGAGTGTGAAACGCTGCAATACCGTGTTCTGATCCATGTGGTGGAGGTCGAGGAGCTTGAGTCTGTGGAGATGGAATCGCATCGTCGGGCTCCGGGCGGCGAGGAAGAAGGACGCCGGGATTCTGGTCCGCGTGAGGGTCATGGAGGTGGCGGCGGCGAGGGAGGCCGTCGCCGGAGACGATCGCTTCCCTGGACACGAGGTGTCGCTGATCAGCGTGGTGGGCCAGGAGCTTTGCCCGCACTGAGACGACGCGGGACAGGTGGCGCGCTGCCAGTGGACGACGGGGGCTCGTGGGCCCTACCTTCTTTGGCACCACCTGTGCCATGGACGGTTCAAAATACGCTTTCCCTGAACGTGGTGGCATCAGCACCAGAGCTTCCTGTCGGTGTGCAGGTCAAAAGTGTTGGTCAAGGAGCAGTCCCGCAGGCGCATGCAGCCGTTGGTTCCTGCCCGTCTGCGCGATCGAACGTTGGAGATCAGATTCCCGTTGTGGAGGTTGTGGAGGATCCGGGGAATATTCCACTGGAGGGGCCGCAGTTGTTGACTGGACAGGTGGGGCGGTCTTTGCTTTGGCAGGATGCCCTGGAAACCCTGCCGCCAGCAGAGGTGGATCCCGAGGTCGAGGTCGATTGCGCGGGCCTGGCGTTGGAGGGCGAGCCTGTCGGTGGGGCTGGAGTGGGCCTGGAGAAGGAGGCGCGCAGTTTGTCTGATCCGTGCGCTGCTGCGTCTGGTGGTGCCAAGGTGGGGGCCACAGGGGTGTCCGTTGAGGATCTGGAGGTGGAGTCGCGCGCCTACAGCGTGTCCTCCAAGCCTAGCCAGGCGCGCTGCACGCCACTGGTAGCTGGGCGCACGCCTCTAGTCTCCCATTCAGCCTCGGCGTCCTGTTCTCCAAAGGATGGGAGCAACCATGGTGAGTACTTCCTGGTGTCCTTGTCAGATCAGGACTGGTCCCCACGGAAGTGTGTTGGGCCCAGTGAGGTGTCGGCCGAGGTTGGTATGGAGAGTGTGGAGATCGATCCGCTAGGCTCTCCATGCACATCCTTTACGGGGCCTAACAGCGACATGCAGTTGGTGCCGCGTCGAGTTGCTGATGGACCAGTTCTGGAGGAGTCCGTATTTGAGGACAGAGGGAACAATGACCCGGAGTTGTTGAAGTTGCAGCAGGAGAGGCTCGCGCTTTGTCGTATCAGGACGTTTTGCTCCTCCATCCTCAAGAAGTTGGCGCCACCGCTGCTTCGTGAGGTGGAGAGCTCGTCGGGCTTGCGTGCGGAGGCGCAGCCGTTCACGCCCAGGCGTTTGACTAGGAGCGCAGCGTTAGAGGCTCAGGAGAGGGGGAAGAAGGCGTCCAAGGCATCGGCGGCTGAGACGGTGCTGCTTAAGGCGTTAGGAATCTGCCCCGAGGAGTTGTCAGTAGAGGACGAGCACCTGGCCAGCTTCAACGAGATCTTTGACTCACCTCTTGGAGAACGGCATGTGAGGGTCATGGCATCGATCTTTGGCAAGATGGTGCCCCAGAGCTTCGACCAGCAGGAGGGTTGTAGAGTAGTGGTAGCGGCACATTAGGTGTCAGTTGGAGTGGAGTTTGTATCAGTACGTTTTATGGATTGTAATCTAGAGATGTTATTCTGGAATGTTCGCGGTACGAACGATCCAGCTAAAAGGAGTGCGGTTCGGGAGTTCATTGCTAGTCTTCATGTTTGTATTGTGTGTATCTCGGAGACTAAGGTTGCAGAGGTGGATGAGTTTTACATCGCACAGTGTTTAGGGCCGTCTTTTGACGGCTTTGTGTTCTTGCCGCCTGACGAGACGAGAGGAGGTGTGGTGATGGCTTGGGACACCTCGGTGATCCAGATTAACCATGTGAGTTTTGATACTTACGCCATAACCGGAGAGGTCACAGCTAGAGATGATTCCAAATGGTGGCTTACTACGGTTTACGGGCCCCAGGCGGCGGAGGAGAAAATCATGTTTCTGGAGGAGCTATCGGAGAGGAGGTCGCTGTGCCCCGGCCCTTGGGTTGTTGCGGGAGATTTTAACATGATCCTTAATGCCTCGGAGAAAAACAATGCGAACCTGGATAGGAACATGATGCAGCGCTTTAGGGCCTTTGTGCACGAGCATGAGCTGAAGGACCTATACATGCAAGGTAGAACCTTCACTTGGAGTAATGAGAGGGAGAGCGCTACCCTTACACGCATTGACAGGGTGCTGGTCTCTGTGGACTGGGATCTGCAACACTTTGACTCAGTTCTGCAGGGTCTATCTTCGTCAGTATCAGACCATGCACCACTCCACCTTGCCCTGAATGCGGCGTTTCGGCCGAAGAGAAGATTTAAATTTGAGAACTTTTGGTTCAAGTTGGAGGGTTTCGATGAGGCGGTGAGGGATGCTTGGGTCTGTGACCCTGCTATTGTGGACCCCTTCCGGAAGTTGGATGCGTTATTCAGGAATGCTGCTAAACATCTGCAGTCTTGGGGGCAAAAGAGAGTGGGGAACATTAAGCTAAACATTGCGATCGCCAATACCCTGATTCTACGTCTTGATGTGGCTCAGGAGAGGCGCATCTTAACCCCCAGGGAGTTTTGGTTAAGGAGGATGCTCAAGCAGGCCGTTCTTGGGCTCGCTTCGTTGGAGCGGACCATGGCAAGGCAAAGATCGAGGATCCGCTGGTTGAGAGACGGAGATGCCAACACAGCACTCTTTCATGCAGTCGCCAATGGGAGGAGAGTGAAGAATCATATTGCTGCGGTTAAGGTCGGCGACGAGCTGGTTACGGACCAGGGCTTGAAAGTGGTGGCCTTCACAGAGGCATACTCCCAGTTGCTGGGACAGGTTTAGACTAGAGAACATTCTATTAACCTACACGAGTTGGATATCCCCACCGCCGAGCTTCAGGACTTGGATGCCATGTTTACGGAGGAGGAGGTTTGGGGGGTGGTCAAGGACCTCCCCCCAGACAGGGCACCAGGACCGGATGGGTTCACCGGAGCCTTTTATCAGAGAGCGTGGCCTATCATCAAGAGTGATATTCTTGCGGGGTTGTTCAAACTGTGCGTTGGAGATGGACGTGGCTTTGCACGTCTGAATAGAGGCCTGATCACGCTCATCCCCAAGAAGCCGGACGCCATGGAGGTCAAAGATTATCGCCCTATTAGTTTGGTGCACAACTTCTCTAAGTTGTTCTCCAAAGTGATGGCGAATAGGCTAAGGCGAAGAATAGGTGATGTGGTTAGTTCCAACCAGTCGGCGTTTGTGAAGGGACGGTCCCTTCATGATAATTTCATGCTGGTGAGACAAGTGGCGAGGAGGATTAATCAGCGCAGACAGCCGGGAGTGCTCCTCAAGTTAGACCTCACAAGGGCGTTCGACTCGATTTCTTGGAGTTTTTTGTTTGAGGTGCTCCGGCGCATGGGTTTTGGAGAGAGATTCCTAAAATGGGTTGCCTTGTTGCTCAACACGGCGAACACTAGAGTGCTGGTGAACGGAGTGCCCGGAGATAGATTTGTGCATGCCAGAGGTCTTAGACAGGGGGACCCCACCTCGCCCATGCTGTTCGTGGCTGCTATGGAGGTGTTGACGGCGGTGATCAAGAAAGCCGTGGATAGGAACTTGTTCACTGGGCTTGCGGGGATATCGGAGCTGCAGAGGATCTCGGTCTACGCTGATGATGTGGTTATCTTCTGCAAGCCGCTGGACACTAAGCTCGAGGCGGTGAAGGCAATTCTACAGGTGTTTGGAGAGGCCTCCGGGCTGCGCGTCAACTTCAGGAAAACCTCAGCCACGTTGATTAGGGAGCATGACGGAGACGATGAGAGAGTTGCAGAGACGCTGGGGTGCGAGGTGGTGGGTTTCCCTATCAAGTACCTTGGCATGCAGCTCGCGCTGAGACCCCTGACTAAGGCGGAGTGGCAACCGCTGATTGACCAGGTCATACACTGTGCCCCGGCTTGGCAGAGAGGCATGATTCAGAAATCAGGAAGGCTCATTCTCATCAAATCGGTGATAAGCGCGCGGCCTATTCATCAGCTCATGGTCGCCGAGGCGCCAGCTTGGGTGCTGGAGGAGTTGGTCAAGTGGATGAGAGCTTTTTTCTGGACCGGGAAAAAAGAGATTAATGGTGGGCAATGTCTGGTAGCATGGGATACGATCTGCAAGCCGACCCAGTTCGGTGGCTTGGGAGTGAAGGATTTGAGATTACAGGGCCTGGCCCTTAGAGTGAGGTGGTGTTGGCTCCGCCGTACGGATCAATCGAGGCCTTGGCAAGGGCTGCCAGCCTTTAATGATGTGGAAGCCAATGAGGTGTTCCAAAGCCTGGCGGGCTTTGAGGTGGGCGATGGGGAGAGTATTCTATTTTGGAGAGATAGATGGATTAATGGGCGGAGTGTGGATGAGATTGCGCCTGAGGTTGCGGCGCTAGTCCCAACGAGGAGGAAGAATGTGAGGAAGGTCAGTGATGCTTTGCATGAGGACGCTTGGCTGTCAGATGTTTCTGGAGACCTGTCCATTGAGGGTTGGATGCAATGCACACTGCTTTGGGAACAAATAGGAAGAGTGCCGCGCGATGAGAGTAGGCCGGACCAGATCTTTTGGAAAGGCTCAGCGTCTAGGCGGTATTCCGCCAGGGAGACTTATAACATGCTCTGCATGGGGAGGATTACTTGGAGTATGGCCAAACCGATTTGGAGTTCCTTTGCCCCCCTGAAGTGCAAGATCTTCGGTTGGTTGGCGATGAAGGGGAGGCTTTGGACCTCGGATAGGAGGACCCGGCATGGCCTGCAGGACCGCCCAGATCCCTGCGCCACCTGTCTCCAAGAGGAGGACAATGTCGATCATATTCTGTCACAGTGCCCATATGCAAAGATGGTTTGGTTCGGCTGCTTGAGGAGGATGGGTTCGCAACTCCAGGAGCCGCAGGAGAACAACAACCTGGAGAGATGGTGGACTGAGACGAGGAAGAGATTGCGGAGGGAGGACATGCGAGGTTTTGATACGTTTGTCCTGCTGATCGCCTGGACGTTGTGGAAGCAAAGGAATGGCCGGGTTTTCGGAAACTTAGACAGGCAGCTTTCCACGGAGCAAATCATCGATAGTGTGTTGGAGGAGTTCGGCCTTTGGGGGGCTGCGAGGGGAGGGGAGCGGAGAGTCATGTTGCGAGAGTAGGCGTTGAGTTGAGTGGTGTGTGTGGGTTGACCAAGGGTTGATGTTCGCATCCCCCTCTGGTTTCTTGTAATTGTTGTTGCTCTCTTCTATAAAGATATGGCTTTCGCGTGCCCAAAAAAAAAAAAACTCTCTGGACTCAGAAACAGTAGAGAACCTCGATTTTAGAGTTTCCATGGACATGACCATCGTTAAGTTTGACGCTTTAAGGTTTTCCATGGAGAAGAATGGAGGAAATAAAGGGGCAAGGAGACAGCAGCTGCACGGCCGGAGCAACTAGTACACCTGGGCAAAGTTCGAGCCGGGCCGGGTTTCGGGCCAGGCTTAAAAAATCCTGCGGGTAAAAAGTCAGGCCCGAGCCCGGCCCGGCCCGACCGTCGGGCCTGTAATTCAAGCCCGAACCCGGCCCGAGAAGTCCAGCCCGATCAGGCTAAAATGCACGAAAATGAAGGCCCGAGCCCGGCCCGGCCCGACGTTCGGGCTCAGATTTCAGGCCCGAACCCGGCCCGAAGTGCAAGCCCGACCCGGCCCGGCCCGGGATTTTCGGGCCGGGTCGGGCCGGGCCGGGCTGCCCATGCCCAGATGTAGGAGCAAGGAACAGCAGCAGCTAGCAGGCCAGCAGCGCGGGAACGCGCGTAGCCCCGTGGCTGGATTGCAGCGGCGACGCGCGAGATGTGGGCCACTAGGAGGGCGTTGCCAGCATGTTAGGACCGATCTTTTCCCTCCTCCACCGGTCACCCGAACCAGAACGTTTCCCTTGTGTCAAACTAGATATCTTGAATTGTTTTTGTGTTTATTGTGGTACCCTTGTGGGGTATCTTCGTATCGACAGGACGTTGGGCCATAGAATAAACAAGTGGGTTTCTAATTTCAGTTACAATACATATACAGAGATAGAAATATTTATAAAACATTAATTCTTCTCTTCGGTTGCAAAATTTACTCAGGGTATAGGGAAACTCTTGAAAGGTTCACATTGAAACGAGAATAAACAATTGCAATCTATTAGACAAAATATCAATAAATTATAACACAATCTACGATCCGAAAGTTTTCACATCTATCTATCTATTTTCGTGAACTATGGAACTATATTATTCCCTTCAACAAAAATTGTCACATTGAACAAATTAAAGAGGATGCCCTCGCAATTGAGAGGGCCACAATGCTAGTTGCATAAAAAATACAAATTGTACAGTAGCCATGACCTGCAATGTGAAGGGCCATTTTGTCCATGGTGAATTTAATACTATTCTGAGTAAGCATACTTATTCAACTTATTTCTTACATATTTGCCTCCAAAACCTATTCACCGCATGACATGATACCATTACATATCCCAATGGAGGCGGTAATATTTTCCAAAAGCAACCCACTATGTGGCATCCACATCGATAATTCAAGCATTGCATGTCAGAGTTTACGTTTAATCTTTTCTTCTTGGGCTTAGAATTCATGAAGATATGTTTCCTGCTTTTGTACTACTCCAAGTGACAGTATTGGCGCGGGAAGCACTGAAATTTGCTAGTTTCCAATTCAAGAGCTAGTTTCAGAGTTTTTTTATTGCATTTTCCACATTGTCAGTAGCACAAACAATAGCAATCTCCGATAGGCACGAAGCATCAGAGTATTTTTTAGAGAATGAATCATCTATTGCAATTTACAACATTGTACTTGGATGTTAAAACATTGTGCTTACATCAGAGTAACAAATGAAAAAAATGTACTTACATTTTAAAACGCTGAAAAACTCCGGAGAAGAAGTCAGCAGAATATTCAACGACTTGCCTGCAAGATGCCCAATATTGGAAATACAGTTAAGAAAAATATGGAGAAAACAATGTTGCCAAGGTCAACCAAAATTACTACTTCAGTGATATCATTCATCACTATAGCTGAAGAAAAAGAGAGAGATTATTTCCCAATAGACCTTATATGTCAGATATAAACAAAAATTGAAGACTACTGAAAATAGCAGTCGTGAGTAGTCTTTAATCATTCATCAACTCAGCTGAAGAGAAAGAGGCAGATAAATTCGGAATGAAGCTTGTATGGCAGGGACAATTATAGTACAGAAAATGACAGGTAAGGGAACTTAGCACACGCGAAGTTCCTCTTTGTTCGAGGGATTTTATGTTTATAAGACCTGTCAGGCGTAGTCTGTGACCTCGAGGGGGTAGGTGGTAAAAAATGGAGCAATGCAATGTTGGGGCTTTCGCGGTTCTGCAGTCTATGACCTCGAGGGGGTATGTGGTAAAAAAATGGAGCAATGCAATGTTGGGGCTTTCGCAGTTTGAACCGAAGAGGCGTTGTAGTATTAGTAATAAGTACCGTTTTTTCTCCATGTGACACTGAGAAACCTATGAGAAATTCGATGATAACAACATATACCAATAAGTGTCTATGACAGATCGAGTGATAACTAAATTGGTCGTTACAAAGAAGTGTCAAGAATATAGTAATAGTACTAACCAAGGTAAAGCTCAACTTCCGTTGGTGGATTCTAATAACCATTTATTTTCAACTACAAAAAATATGTGGATGCATTTCTCTGAATAGTGGCACAACTATTGATGGTAGAAGAATAGTGGCGTTCAGATCAAGAAGACAGTACATGTATAGTATTGGGGGAAAATAAATAATCTAAAAACTTATAATCTATCTACAATTTGACATTTACATAAGCAGCCTTAAACTCTAATCTTAGTAAGAATATGCAGCGAGAAGATCTACAGGCTAGTTCCTTAACCAAGAACAATCTATCCTTCTGATATAAAAACACTTCTATATAAAACTTGAAACATCAGTAATAGAAGAGAATGCTTTTTAATACTGGGAATAACTACTCAAACACTTGACTTTAACAACATAAATAAAACACAATTAATTCAAAAAAGAAAGGAATCATAAAGAGTATGCATGATTACATATAGATTCTTGACTAATGCACCTTTCTGGAGAATACTTAGATAACAGAAAATGAACCCCAAAAATTATCTCCCGAGGTAATCATCTTGTACTACAAGTCTACCCCCTCCCCTTGTACCTCTATATATACCCCCAAAGGGTCATGGCAATACAACACACAATTCTAGGGTTCTACAATTTCCAATAACAATATCATGGGACTGAAATATGGACTCATCCAATCCCAACGTAGCCAAAAATGAACTTGCTAACCATTGTTACAGAACCATGAAAAAATATTAGCAATTAAAAGTTCTAAGGGGCAAAATAACATTTCGAGTTAGGATCAAACTAAGTAGGACTGGGGTATGACTTGACTTAAACTATAATATAACTAAAAGCAAGAAATTTTCACCTTTAACGCCGGGTACCAACTGACTAATTAAATTAGGCATGGTGCTGTACCTCTTGCAACCCAGCGTAGTGGTACAACCATTCCAGAGTATGCATAGCCTTAATTAGACTTATTCTCTGACACCACCATCATCTAAGAATGAGTGTGCAGTCAATGTGTCTTTAATGCTTTGAGTTCCTCAAATGAAATCATAAAAGGATTTGGTGCATTCGTTACATAGAATTACATGGGCAGGCTTTAGAATCTGTAAGAGTAAGCAAGTTAGAAATTAATAAATATACCAAGCAATTGTGTTCCTGTAATAGACTCTTCCTATAACCAGTGGAACTAATCACATTTTAATAAATGGAGAGAACAACATGGATACTACCAGTACCTTTTTCATCCCTATCTTGGGTTCCTCAACGAAAACAACATCTCTAGAAAATCCAGCTAATTCCAGGAACACTGGGAGTGACTATATGCCTTCTTTCATTTACTATTAAGTACATAACCTTGCGTGAGCTTATTTACTTCCCCCTTTGCATAAGATACTATACCTCTCATGGAGAATGACCACTGGATTTGCAGTTCCACAGTTGTGATCTCCACCATCCTCTTTTTTAAGTTACTGTAATGTTACTATTTGCTTTGCTTTTCTAAGTGTACCTCTTGCTTTGATAATATTGTAAAGCAAAAATTATCCAAGCTACTCTGTTTCCTGCAAGTCACACTATTCAGATCTCCCATTAACCAATATAAGCAAGGTACTTGCATTTTCATATATCCATTATGCGTAAACGACTAACATCACTTAATAATTAGTCTTCGTGAAGCAATGCAAAGCTGGAGGATCTAAATTGAATATAAAATCATTATGAGCTATTCTAACATAAATTTGCACAAGCACAACTTGAAATCATTGTGGTCAGTTTGTATACAAACACAACGTTCTATATTTTTACACGTTATAGTGTACACAAAGAATTATAATTACTTTCCACCCATGCACATCTAATATGTCTTCTTGCAATATATAATGACACAAATACCGCACTTAAAAAAGGAGATATCTAATGTATCATAGAGTAGATAAAATGATACGCCAATTCAAAACATATAATCTGTATTGAACTATTAATACTTACGGAAATTAGTTTTCAACAAAAGCAAGTCATAGCTGGCAATAGAATGCTAGCTTCAAAATTTTCCATGAAGTGGAGTTTGCCAGGATGCATGCAAGACATGAGGAAACCTGACAAAAGTAGATGTTTTGAGAAATTTCTGATGATATAAGTAACCTTATTGGAGTACACAACATGTTTCCCATGATCTAGGATTACTTTATGGCAAATGGACATAAATTTGTCGATTGGACTGTATCTGATTGTAGAAGTGTATATTCATTGGCAGCATTGTATCATGTGCTTACATAATTTTCATCTAGTCCTGACTTTCTTAGAGTCATATGAAATATATAAAAAAAAAGAACGAAAGCAACCAGGAAAACAAAAATATTGATGTATGTTGGTGTAGCTGTACCAGGACTCCTGCACTATGTTGGCACACCAAAATTTCTGTTACTCTAGCAATCAATACAATTCTACTCCATTGTGAAAATTATAATACTTAGGTCACAATTCGAATAAATTCACCACAACAACTACATTCTGTGCTAGAAGAGGTCTGCTGTAGAGGTGACTTTTATTGCAGGTTCTTGTTATGATTGACACATAAAAAACCCAATGACATATGTAGTGCAGAATAAAGAAAACCTTAAAGTATGCATCTGCTATACATGCTTCCAAAACATCAAATGGATAAGCATTATATGGATACAGAGGGAAATTCTCAGGCTGAGGAGTAACTTCCTGAATCATTGTGCATTGAACAAAGTTGATCATGTATGGATGGCGCGCCGTTCTGCACTTTTTCTGTGCTCCCGCGACAATGAACATCTCAAGCGTAGATCAAGACTTTCTTCAATTAGTCTCTTAATTGATCGATATAGTTGGCTGGTACACGGCCCCGTCTACCGTGTTTCCCTGAAATGGTGGCCAGACTTTTATATTATTTGTACATAAAAAAAATTAAATTCGTTACCAAAGCATTGCTGGGGAAAATGTCTATGAGCTTTAATCGCATATAGTTTTTTTCCTTGTATAAATAATTGGAACTGTTATAGCAATAATGTGGCATCTTTGCTCTATATGTACCTAGCATATACTGAGAAGCATACTGCTTAAACGGTATGCTCTATACATAACTGAAAAATCAGAAGGGTTTCTATTTCGTATTATCTTGCAGTGGGCGAACCATTTTTCCTTAATCCTTAACCATATTATTATCAGGCCGACTTTTTAGTAGCTTACAAACATAGTAAACAAATATTGATCTATTCATAGCTAAATGAATAATAGGGTTATGTACTTATAGATAAGTAGCATTATGATGGTAAAAAAAATACTACCATATAACAAGTTTACTTACAACAAATAGAGATAATCAGATAATAACGTATTTGTTTGGAAAAGAAGGCAACATGTTGGTTCCAACAATTTAAGTGGTTTATACCAGAGTGTTCGAATTTTCGAGAGTATACCTCACGGTTGACAAAGATAAAATCCATGTCGTATAAGTGATGCCGTGTGTCCTAATCTCTATATTCCCAGGTATGCCAACACGCGCCATTTCCATTGGTGGCCTCCGCGTGATACATCTTTTACCAAGGAAATATGCATCTTTACCTTCCCAATATGCCTACAATTATAGGTTATTAATGCAAATAGAGAATGTAGTTGCATAATACTGTGAGTAGACTGGAAAGAAACAAATGAAGGAAATGGTATAGAGGAAGAAAGAGATACACAAATTGAGCGAGGAAGAATTCAGTTTATCGGAAACACAAATTGAGTGAGGAAGAATTCACCTTATTAATCCAGTGGCTCTTGAAACTACGTACGGACGGCTTGCCGATTCTGGCTGCTGCAAGATTTCCTGCCTCCAAGCTTTGGCGTCAGAGAAAGCACAAAGTACTACCCGAGAAATAGGCAAGAAATTGACCAAAGAATAACCAAAATAGCAGGATTAGAAGATGGGAACAATGCACCTTCGAAGCATGCCAGCTGTGCCCGGAATGGGAGGAACATCAAGCGGAACAGACCGCACACTTGAATGCCCGACCCTGGGCGGGTGCGAACGACGATGCAAAAGCGGAGAAGGCCGGCTACGCGGAAGGGGGCGAGCTCGACATGTGCGCCGCAACGCCGGTTGACCATGGTCGCACGGAGATGGCACGGCGGTAACAGCGCCTGATGGAGCAAAGAACGGGCATCCTCGGCGACGGCGTGGTCAGACGGAGGCGGAGCAACGCAGGTGCCCGGTGGAGGAAGAGGCTATCGCCATGGCCATGAAATTAGATGCAGATCAGCATATATGCACATGAAGAAGAAAGGGAAGAATCGAAAAATGAAGTGGGGATTTGTATTGAAGATCAAGGAACATACCTTTATCCAAGTGGGCGCGGACTCCAGCGGTGCAGCCGGCGTTGGTTGTGGCTGGAAGCCGAATCGAGCGGCGGCCGGCAGCCGGTGTAGCCGAGCTTCGTCTCAATTGGCAGCCGGCAGGAAGGGCGGTCCAGCGGCAGCCGAGTCGAGCAACGGAATAGGGGGCGGCTGCGTGGCGAAAAATAGCGGCACGATGGGGCTCCGGCCGTTCGGGAATCCTGTGGCCGGACTGCTGCTGTGGGCGCGCGATGGGGAGTGCCGTGTCTGGCCGGCGAGATCCCTAGCAGCACCACACAGAGAGGGCCTTTCACCAAAATCAGGCGACCAGGGCTCCTCCCACATCCTCCAAGCGGGAGAGCTCCAGGCATGAAGAAGGTAAGGTATGAACGCAAGAGCGAGGTCAGGGAGGAGCTTCGGTAGGGGGAGGGATCTCGGGAGGGATCATGTCCTCACAAAAATTGGGGGAGAGAAGAAAGAAGAGCAAAACAAATTGAATGGGAAGAGACCTGAGAGAAGACAGAAAGGAGACGGCGCCGCTTTGACCCACGCAAGTTTCCAAGCTGCTCCAGCTCCATTGCTACAAACACACGGCCAAGGCATCAAGAAGCTCACTACCAGAGCATCTGAAGGTGGCCACGTATTGACTGTGTGTTAACTCCCTGCCTCCCCAAAATTTTAAGAGGTACCGAAATTGTACACATGACATACACATTGTCATCCCCACGGTAGTTCCTAGCAGATCCCAAAATTGTGAGAAAAAAGAAGATGGTTCCCCTTTAATATAGTAGTTATTAAGTATAACCAAATGTTTATTTCATATGGCAACAAATAAAAAACTGGGTCGAATACCAAAATATGTATATGCAACTAAAATCAGATTGAAACAAAATATATTTGATAGGTATTCACGAGCAGAGTTGGATTTACTTATACCGGATGCAACGCACGAGCACTTTGCAAGTATATAGAACTACAAGAATACGGACCGTATGTTAGAATACCAAAAAGACTAGAATACTTGATGTATTATTCGCCGTAGTTGGTGTAGCCGTATTCGCCGGCGGCGCAAAAAGTTGTGCGGGTTTCTTCTTCCTTTTGTTTAGTCGGGGCTGATGTCATAGCCAACGTTTTGTACCTGAAAAGGTACCATTCGGGGCATCTTGCAGATATTAGAAAACGCAGTCATAAATGAGACCACTAGTTTTGAATTAAATATAGGAAGCACCGGGCACACAACCATTTTGTCTGAACCGTATCAGCGGTTGTAAGGTCATCACAATTGTAACAACGGTTGTCGATGCAATCTTAGTCGTCGACGCTGCCAATGTCGTCATCGGTGTCGTGGATGCAGTCGTGCCGTCATCGTGACTTGCAGTTGTACTGCAGGGGGTGTCGTGGTTCTATCTTGTATGTCCATCATGTGGACGATGTTATATGGTGGCGGTAGTGTGTTGACTAAGATGTCAACGGAGACTACATTGATGTAGACCTTGGTGATGTTGTTTCGGCGATATCGGAGAAGCATGCATGTCTACGATGGTGTGCCGTTTGGAGGCATGTCTACGATGGTGTGCCGTTTGGAGGCATCCCTCCTGGCGACCATGGTGCCGATGTAGTATTGCACATGTGATGCCCACAAGTATAGGAGATTGCTGAATTTTTTTATGGAAAGTATTACCCAAATTTATAGTTCGACTCAAGGGGAGCACAAGAATATCAATAAGACTTTAAAAATTGAGGCATCACTCTCAACCACACTTGTGTATCCATATTCTAAAAAAGGAAGTGGTGATTGCAGCAGTTGAATCAAAGCAGTAAAACCAAAACGTAAACAATAGTAACAGATTTTCTGTTTTCATCGGAAGTAGTGAACTTCCAACTTGAGTCGCTAAAAGCGTAGACACGAGGTGATAGCGGGATGTTGAATAAATATGATTGATCATATAATGTAATACAAATAACATAGTGTTCATCTCTAACTTCGTTGTGTGTAGGTATGTGTTCCAAAATAGTTATGCGTATTAACCAAGAGAATTTTCACAACATCTATTGTCGTACCTGCCCATTTCACCGGGCTAACTTGGAACTAAAGATAATTAAGGTCCACCCTTTCGAATAGCCTGGAACTATGCATTAGTACTCCATGAACACACAATATCCTCAAACTGCCACATATTCCCTTTGTTTTTCCTAACCGTCACTTTAGGGTTCGCAGGTTTAACATAATAATAGGTAATACCTTTACAGATATATACCAAACTCATATATATGATTGGGAAATAAAAGTTTAATATTGAAATCATGCCACTCGTACCCTAGTAACAAGCATTAAACATAGCAAAGGTGTATGAGCACCATATAAGAATATTCTCAAGATAAACACTTCAAATTTCAATACATATGCATGATTACATGATCAATCTCATCCAAACCCCATCCACCTCACATGCCTACAGAGAACTACTAACTCATGCTGATGGAGAGTGAGTACATGGTTGATGGAGATAGTATTGATGAGGATGGTGGTGAAGATAGCGTCGCAATCCCCCTCTCCGGCGTGGAGAGCAGGATCAATCTGACACCCAAAGGAAGATCATGGTGGTGACGTCGCTCTATTTCGCGAAAAGCTCCGACCTCCTAGGAGGATAGGTTTTCGGGGTATATAAGAAGGTACGCGAAAGGAGGAGGCGAGACAATTTCCGAGGGTCGAGAGAGCCTAGATGGCGCGGCCTGCACCTTTGGCTGCGCCACATGTGCTATTTCGAGCCTTGTGGCTCTTCTCGTGACGCTTGAGAGCCCGTTGTCCTTCTTCTAGTGAAAAACCTGCGTGGTATTTTTCCACAATTTTATTTCCTACGAAAAGAGACTGAAAGAAGACTTTTGCTAAAAACAGCGTTAGATTCAACAGTTTTATTCAAGTATGGCGAGATTCCGGAGCAAATCATTGAGCAAGTTGCTTGACAAAATAGGAAGGTGGTTGATGTTGCTTCTCGTGGATGTGCTCGATGATGATCTTAACTCGTAGGAAGGTGTAGTCGTACAACTGATGTTGTGGTATTTATCAAACCGTATGGGGAGCGTTACCCTAACACAGGGCGACGGTCCTCTTTATATATCTCATGGAAAAGTACAAGGCCCACCACAATATAAGGGGTATACATGGTAAAATACAAGAGACTATACAGACCTATAAAGCAGGGTATAGAAGGTGTTTAACACACCCCCGATCAACGGTAACGATGTCCAGCGGCAGATTCAAGATTAAGCATCGGTGTTCCTTGTGTATGAATGTATGATTGTATGATGAAAACCCTGAAAATCAAATCCTTTTAAAACTCAAAGTTATTAATTTTTAAATTTTACTAAGCAAGTGCCTCCACTCAACACTCCTGCCCCCACTCCAAATTTTACCTGGGTTAGCACATTGACCTCACGGCAACGTAGCCACGTGTGCCGCCCCAAGATGATTGTTGCAGATTCAGAACTACATCAGTGATCACTAATACGGTTGGTGGATGTAATTGGTAATAGTCCGGGCAAGATCTGATTTGGAACTTGTCGTCGCTTCCGTAGCGGGTTCGCATCTACATGATATTTTCTCCGTTCATAAATAAGTGTATGTGTCGGGTTTCAAAGATAAATTATGAAGTTGTTATCATTAGATTTTGGCCAAATCAGGAGATGGGCCGTAAGTGAAGATGTGCTTGAAGGATATACGCGTGGAGCATCTTTGAAGCGGCCTTGCACGAAGAAGTTTGGGCTAGATTGCCCGTGTATCTGTAAACATAGTAGATTGCATCTTAGTTTAGAATTAAAAGATAGAGTTTAACCCGTGCACGGTTAGGTGCACGCCCGAATTAGAAAGTTTCTTCGACTATAAATATGTATCTAGGGTTATCGAGAAAGGAGGACAATCACGTTCACAACAAACACAAACCAGGCGCATCGCCACCCCTTATTTCGAGGGTTTCTTCCGGGTAAGCATCATGCTGCCTAGATCGCATCTTGTGATCTAGGCAGTACACGTTTATTCGCTATCTTGTGTTGCTCGTGCTGAAGCGTTGTTGATGGCGAGTAGCACTATTTATCTTAGGTGTTTTGGGGCTTGCATGGATGCTTTTCTCGTGCATATTTGCTTAGCCATGCCGTCCCTCGATATCTAGCTGCCCTTATACCTACCTAGGTGTAAGGGCAGCACCTTGCTTGCTCGTTATTTAGTAGATCCAATCTGTTATAGTTGCTCCTTGATTCTTCAAGGATTGGTTTAATATCTGTATGGTTAGGCCTTACAAACAGTTTGAATGATCCGGTAGTACGTAAGGTACGGTTTGTTAGTCCTAAGAGGGATGTTCCGGGAATTAACTTAATGTTGGTTTTTAGGCCTCTTTTAGGATTAGTTTTCCATTATCTTTCGTGTCTATTAGGCTCAACTACGCGTAGGATGTTCCGATCATGCGGTGAAAACCCTAAACTGTCGTAGATTAGATTAACTTTATATTGATCAAAGAGCCCCATGTCATCGTTAACCCGACGTGAACCATGGGGCGATCGGCTCTTTGAGCCGATCCACAGGGCAACCTGAGAGCCGATCGGGCTCGTATTTAATGTTTACATGTCTACCATGCATGAAGCTAATCGAAGCAATCCAACACCTTCCCCGACTGTATAGGTCGTGGCACGCCCTGCAACCGCCGTGATGTGCCGGAATATTTGCGACGTCGAGGACCAGGGCCCCCAGCCTTGGAAGCCTCCGGCTCTTCGTGTTGCTTAACCACGCTCGCCGGTGGTTTTGGCAGCAACACATTCTGGCACGAGGTGGGACAATCTTCCAACAACCACGTCAACATCCGAGATGGCGGAAGAACCGATCAAGTACGAAGATCTGCCTGCTGAGCACAAAAAGAAATATGATGATCTCAAGGCCATCTTCGAAGCCGATCTCATCGGCTCTTTCGAGAAGACCCGTTCGCACGGGATTAGGTTCAAAGGGTTCAAACCCGAAGGCGCGCTGAAGGGATAGATCTGTCTCTCCTTCGGAGGACCGTACTAGAGCCCTGCGCCAGGAAATCAACTATGCTGTGGCTCATGCCCTACATCGGCATTCTGAGAGCCTGGTGAACACTTTGGAGCGTGTTGCGCTTCGTGGTGCAAGAAATCATGAAGCGTCATTCCCGTCGACTGCGCTAGGAACTCATCAGGGAGAGATACCGTTCTACACTCGACCACCACACCATACACGGTTGCAGCTCCACAGCAACAAGGTTCACCGGCATACGTCGTCTACAAGGTTGGAGGTGATCCCGGCGATTACCAATTCCTGTATGAGCCGCCCAAGGAGATTCCACATGGATACGTGTGCACATACGTGCCGGACGCAACAACTGGGATGAGCCAGTTACAGCAGGAGGGACTGCCACCGCGGAGGGATTGCCACAGCAGGAGGTTCTGGATGCGAGAAACAAAGCGTGGCTAGCTAAATATGCCACCGGAACAAGTCATGAAAGCTCAACCTCTGCAGCTCCTACGGTGGATCAGATTACGCAATCTTGAGAGACCAGTTCGGTATCCCGCCGAAGAAGAGAATGATCGGCTATTCCAAGCCGTATCCCAACGAGTATGACCTAATCCCACTACCGCCTAAGTATCGGCTCCTCTGACTTCACAAAATTCAGTGGATCGAAGGATCTAGCTCAATTGAGCACGTGAGCCGATATTTGGCATAGTTGGGCATGGTCTCAGCTTCAGACCAGCTACGTGTGAGGTTCTTTTCACAATCTCTCACGGGTCCAGCCTTTGGATGGTACACCTCGTACCAGATTCGGTTCGAACATGGAAGCACTTGGAAGAGGTTTCACATACGATCATTCGAAGCTACTGAAGCGGCATTGCCGATCGACCCAGGTTCGGCAAAGGCGAGAGAGACGGTGTCTGAATACATCCAGCTCAGACCGTCAGAACCGATGTTATTCGGTTCGTTTATCCGAGAAGGAAGCAGTCGAGCGATATCAGCGCCGCTCAAAGATGTGACCTTCCAAGCAGGCTACAATTCACTGGCGCATATGGTTTAGACATTACATCGTATGAGCAGCGCCACCCAGAATTGTACCAGGACAAGTTCAAGCGCGTCGCCTTGATCGATACGGAAGAAGATGAAGATTCTGCAGGAGATCAGGAAGTCGCTATAGCTGAATGGGGCAAAGCCCGTGTCTTGCAAGTGGGTGAAACAACCAGGGCCTGCAAAAGGGTTTGACTTTGATTTAAGCAAAACGGAGCAAATTTTTGATTTGCTGCTGAAGGAAAAACAGCTGAAGTTACCCGAAGGCCACAAAATCCCCACGTTACAAGAGATGAACGGCAGGCTGCAAATGGCATCACACGTTCACCCATGCCACCAACGACTGCAAAGTCTTGCGCGGACAGATTCAAATGGCGATAGAACAAGGCCGATTACTCTTCGGTCGTTTGCCATGAGAGTTGATACAAATCCGTTTCCCGACGTCAACATGGTGGATCTCCACTGCATAAGACGCGAGCCAGGTTTCTCTTTTGGGATCATCAACAGGGCTTGCAGATCGCCATAGCAAGGATAAAGGAGCACTCCCGTGGCAAAGATGAAGAGGAGGCCGATCCACGCGACCGGCCCCAGTATGATGACAGACGGTATTTGACTGAGGAAGAGGTGAGAATATGAGCAGCAGTATGACCGACGTCGGCGCTACGACGTAGATGATAAGAGAGATCGTCGGTCTGATGCGGATGACAGAAATACCGTCGATATGATAGAAACAATGAAGGGTATGAGCGTCACGCTAGAGGGAGGTCAAGAGAGCAAGAGGACATGGATAGGCATTGGAACTGTCCTTTCTTCAAACACCTGGGACTCGGAATGAGCCGATTGCCTACAATCGAGAACTGCCAGAATGTAGACAGAAGAGGAAGGGAACAAATGAAGTTTCAGTGTTCAAGCGTCTAGGACCTCTCCCACCTCGAACAAACGAGCTGAGCCATCTCAAGATGAAGACTTCGAGAGTCGAGGAAGAAGATAAATATCACCGGCCAAGGTGGTGCCCTGATGGACTCAGCCACTCCCAAAAGCGCAGAGTGCAACGGCTACAGAACTTGGAGGAAGCCGAAGCTCAGTACCTATACACGTTGAGGAAAGCACGACCCGATCTGGCCATGAAAATTCAACAGACGTTGGAGATGGAGACTCGCCCACCAAAGAAAGTATGGCGACCCAAGGAGACAAAAGCCGATGCAGAGGCATCGGCTGATACGAACATGGTGTTCATCCTTCCGTCGAGTTTTGTGCTCCAAGAGACGAGGAAGTGTCGGTGGCACAATTGCGGCCCGCGGCCAGTCATCTTTGAGAAGCCACGAGAGAGGAGCTACAGCATCTGAAAGCCCTATACTTGAAAGGTTACATCAATGGGCAGCCCATCGCAAGATGTTGGTTGACACGGGAGCGGCAGTCAATATAATGCCGTACTCCATGTTACGACGTTTGGGACGATCCAATGACGATCTGATCAAGACCAACGTCACATTAAGCGATTTCAACGGCCAAGCGTCAGAAGCCAAAGGAGTCCTGAACGTAGACTTAACTGTCGGCCGAAAAACCATCCCTACGTCGTTCTTCATCGTCGACAGAAAACACTTACGCTGTCCTGCTAGGAAGGGATTGGATCCACGCTAATCGTTGCATTCCATCCACAATGCATCGTGCATCATACAATGGGATGGAGATGAAGTGGAGGTTGTTCATGCAGATGATTCGATCGAAATCTCTTTGGCCGCCATGAACATCCGGGAAGCAAACGACCAAGAGCCGCTCTCTGGAATCAATCTGACGGCTGTGAGCGCATCGAAGCTTCAAAAACGGGGTGAGGCTAGTCTTATCCACCGGCTGACAGAGTAGCAAGACCCAAGTCTATGGACGTATGTGGCGAGGCCGATCCTGCGATCGGCCCCAAAATAAAAAGCAAGGATCTCACCTCAAGCATGTCACGCAGCTATAGCGGAGAACCAAGAAGTTGTGAACCCTCGTAAGCATTGCAATGAAAAAGGAGGCCGATTCTAGAAATCGGCCAAAATTAGCCTCAACATGCCTTCTGCCGTGTTCAACATTGATTTAGCAGGCGATGGAAAGCTGGGGTATTACATCAGCTGATGAACTAGAAGAGATTGACATTGGTCCTGGGGATAAGCCACGACCGACATTTATCAAAAAAAGTTGGATCCACAGCTGAGGAGCCGATTGATAGCCCCGTTGAAAGAGTACCCATACTGTTTCGCATGAGATTATACAAAGTATAGACCTTTACTACACGATACAACCGCAAGGGAGACCGATTCCAGCAATCGGCCAAAATCATTCTCACCACACTTGCTAGTCGCTGTATTTAGCATGGTGAGTGGTGTGACAGGTTTATAGTTGGCTGGAAAGCTGATATCTTCAATCACTTGAAGGATTCGGCTCGGGGCATACACACGAGAAGGTACGAGGCCACGAAGTATGTACCCAGGAGGAGCCGATTCATGAAATCGATCGGCTAATAAAAAAAATCGAAAATAGAAAAATTTTAAGCACAGCCGATGCTCGGACATCGACTCAAGAATAAAAAGTCGATGCACAGCCATCGACTCTAGAATTACAGAGTTTGAACTGCCACTTGAGCAGGCAACGTCACGACTGGCCGGAGCTTCAACTGCAGCGTCACTGGGACGTGGGGCTGGATTTCTTCAAGGATGTTCTTCACCTCCTCATAGTTTTCGACCAATGTTTCAATGGGTGAAGAAAGCAGAGCTTTGAGGCGTTGGAGTTGGGCAGCGATAACGTTGGGACTTGGTTCATCACATGCTGTGGAGGGGCCGGCTCGATAGGTTCAGGGTCGAACGACAGCAAGCCTGAGAGATCACAACTCCGACAAACAACAAGAGCAGCATAAGCATGCAGATAAGGGTAAGGGAGAGCCCAACGAAGGGAGCATACCTCTCCTAGGACCATGGGAACAGCCGATGACGATGCAATTGGCCGTGGCGTTTTTGCCTGGGGTTTGGCCAAAGTGGCGACTTGGTCGATGTCACCTTTAGAGGTTGTTACGTCCAGAGTTGTGGAGGGCATCAGAACTTCAGCAACATCCCCACTGGAAGTTTCATCAGTCTGCGAAAAAGATGGTGAGCCGATCTGAGCAGCAAAGCACAAGATTTAAGCTAGGAGGAGTTGGAGAGCCATTACATTTGAAGCTTCCTGGTTCGAGGAAAGGGTTTGCTGATCCTTCTGAGCCCTCTTGGTGCATCGACTCTTTGTGCGTAAGTTTTCCTGGCAGCCACCTTTCTCATCGCTGTTCGCCTTGACCGAGGCTCGGGGGCAGCTGGCCCTGAAGATCCATAACCAGGTTTTATAATCCTGTTTGAGGTGCTCATGCCAACTGGGAGGAAGCAGACGGATCATGATGGAGTATAACTGCCGAGTGCCGTCGTCATCGGCAAAGCTGTCTAAACCTGAAGGAGACCGGATTTTCAAAATTTTCAGAGGCTTTGCCCTGGTGATTTGGAGCGGTTAAGGATTACCTTCAGGCTAGAGACCGTGGCATTGGCGCTGGATGATTTCGCCATTGGGTTCGCTGCGGAGTTTGGATTTGCGTGTCCAAAATCTAGGGTTCGCACGGCTGCGGGCTGGACTTGTTCGATTGGAAATTTGGGATCTAAATTTGAGCAAGGGTTGCAAGTTACCGTTTGAGGGGATAACTGAATTGACCTGTCTTGCAATTTATCGTGAAGGACTGATGCGTTGCCATCGGCTCGTTGAGCATTGACCAAGTTGACAATCGGCAAAGTCAGTATGAGGGGAAATCGGCTAAATTAGCATAAAGGAGATCGGCAAAATCAAATTAAAGGAAGTTCTTCATTGATAATGGGATTTCTTACATCAAAGAGCTGATTGCCCTCAAAAGGAAGAACTGGGGGATACATTGCCCCATCTACTACTACTGATCCTATGCTAAAGATCCTAGCTATGGGCCGTCGCGCCTCTCTGCCGCCGTCGTCGCCGCTGTCGGCGCTACTCCCGCGGGCTGTCGTCGCTGCTGCCGCGCCGCCGGCGGGCCCTCGTTGTCCTCGTCCTCCTCGTCGCCGTCGTCGCCGTCGGTCGATGAGGTTTCCCGGCCGTGCGGCGCTTGGCGGCGGCTCGTCGAGGAGGTGTCGTCTTCCTCATCCTCTTCCTCCTCCTCCTCGAAGGAGGTGAAGTCGTCCCAGGAGAAGCGATCATCATCGCTCTCCTCCGTTTCCGTCCGCGAGGAAGCGGAGGTCACTCTCTCCGTCGGTCGAGGACTTGTCGTCCTCAGACCAGACGGAGAAGTCGTGGCTGGCCTCGTCCCCGTCTTCTAGGGCGCGGCGAATGTGGTCCTCCATTGGGACCCACTCTAGCGTCGGCTCACGGAGGGGGGAGGACTGGACGGAAATACCCGATGAAGCGGAGGAGGAAGAAGAAGAAGAAGACATGGTGGCAGAGGAGGGCTTTTGGAGTGCTAATGCGAAGGGAACTGCAGGATGCGGCTAAATAAAAGGAGATATAGTGGAGATTTAATGCTCAAGCAGTTTTCGAGGATGTGGTGTCAAAAATGTCAAATCGTGCAGAGAAGTTGAGAAGGCAAGGCATCATGATGAAGAATACTGTCTGCTCTGCCACGACATGACCCTTCGAAGGAAAACAGAGTGGTTTTGAAATTATCATTGCCAAAACCAGGGGGGCATGTGTTATCACCAGATTTTGGCCAAATCAGGAGATGGGCCGTAAGTGAAGATGGGCTTGAAGGATATACGTGTGGAGCATCTTTGAAGCGGCCTTGCACAAAGAAGTTTGGGCTAGATTGCCCGTGTATCTGTAAACATAGTAGATTGCATCTTAGTTTAGAATTAAAAGATAGAGTTTAACCCGTGCACGGTTAGGTGCATGCCCGAATTAGAAAGTCCCTTGGACTATAAATATGTATCTAGGGTTATCGAGAAAGGAGGACAATCACGTTCACAACAAACACAAACCAGGCGCATCGCCACCCCTTCTTTCGAGGGTTTCTTCCGGGTAAGCATCATGCTGTCTAGATCGCATCTTGCGATCTAGGCAGTACACGTTTATTCGTTATCTTGTGTTGCTCGTGCTGAAGCGTTGTTGATGGCGAGTAGCACTATTTATCTTAGGTGTTTTGGGGCTTGCATGGATGCTTTTCTCGTGCATATTTGCTTAGCCATGCCGTCCTCGATATCTAGCTGCCCTTATACCTACCTAGGTGTAAGGGCAGCACCTTGCTTGCTCGTTATTTAGTAGATCCAATCTGTTATAGTTGCTCCTTGATTTTTCAAGGATTGGATTAATATCTGTATGGTTAGGCCTTACAAACGGGTTGAACGATCCGGTAGTACGTAAGGTACGGTTTGTTAGCCCTAAGAGGGATGTTCCTGGAATTAACTTAATGTTGGTTTTTAGGCCTCTTTTAGGATTAGTTTTCCATTATCTTTCGTGTCTATTAGGCTCAACTACGCGTAGGATGTTCCGATCATGCGGTGAAAACCCTAAACTGTCGTAGATTAGATTAACTTTATATTGATCAAGCAGAGCCCCATGTCATCGTTAACCCGACGTGAACCATGGGGCGATCGGCTCTTTGAGCCGATCCACAAGGCAACCTGAGAGCCGATCGGGCTCGTATTTAATGTTTACATGTCTACCATGCAGGAAGCTAATCGAAGCAATCCAACACCTTCTGATCGGTATAGGTCAGGTGGCACGCTTGCAACCGCCAGGACGTGTGAATATTTGCGGGACGACGTCGAGGCACCAGGGGCCCCTGCAGTCTTGGAAGCCTCCCGGCTATTCGTGTTGCTTAACCACTGCTCGCCGGTGGGTTTTGGCAGGCAACAGAAGTGAATTGTATCTTTTCTCTTTAATTCTTTCACCTTTAATGAGCTAAGTGCATGTAAAAAATAAGAAAAAATGTGCTTAATGCGATTGGGTTTGATTTTCGTGCGATAAGAAAGAAGCAATTAAAATACATTGAAAAGATAAAATTAATTTTTTTATAAATAAAATTTAAAGCTAGATGTCCACTTATTTGAGAAAAGAGGGAGTAGCTTTCATTTACTTTGCAAGACGGGTTAGCGGTTACCAATGATTAACCTGTCCTGAAAATCCAAAGAAAATACTCCTCTTTTGTGGGTAGACGCAAATCCCGGTAATTTAGAAATCTCAAGCTGGATCATTATTTGTTTTCTTTAACTGTTCACCGCGAGTGTGTGCTAAGTACAAGTCCTCGTTGATCGATCGAGCATGTAAATAAATTAATTCATTATGCGGCCCCGTTGTTCAAAAGTTTGTCCACCCGCATCTTCTACAGAATGCATTTGCACCAAACATTTTTCAGTAAAACTTGTAAAGTGATCGTAGTATTTCGTGGGTATATTTTTATATTTTTTTAGAGAAAGGGCTTAACTGCCCTGCTTTAAGAAAGCAACACACCCTGTTTTAAGTTGGGGGAGAACCAGCAAACAAAATAAACTGCAGGTCAAACATACAGGAGCTCAAACATGACGAGAGATTGCAGAGCAAAAGCTCAGCACCCGCCAAGGGGAAAAAGGAGCTCCCAGGTCCACAGCCAAACATCTAACCCAACGCCTCGGCCACCTTTGCGCCACCAGTTGCAGCTTCTCCACCACACCTTGCCACGCCACTTTACGCTTTTATGGCGACATGTATTTCCACTACATCAACATAGAAATCATCTTCTACAGGATGTTAAGCAGGGAACTAACAAGCTTCTTGTTGAAAATTTCATCATTATGAGAGACCCAAAAAACCCAAGCAAGAGCCCCAAAAATTGCCCAACCAATAAAGTTGAAGCACCTCCCAGGTGAACGCAAAACAATACTACAGAATCATCAGACGAGATAGGTTTCGAGTCCCAGCCAAGCGACTATGTAACACACAACCAAAGGAAACTAGAAATAGGACACTCAAAAATCAAGTGGTTAACTGTCTCCATATCTCCAAGTCACCACAAGTATCTTGGATTCTACCCCCACAACACATCCAGCAAAAGATTATGAGAGAACTAACAATCCATGCGCTCGGTTCTGGGCTACCTCACTTCACGCTTTTCTGGCAACATGCATTTCCACTTCATCAACATAGAAATCATCTTGTGCAGGATGTTAAGCAGGGAACTAACAATCTTCTTGTTGAAAACAGCATCTTATGAGAGAGTCAAAAAAAAACCCAAGACATCTCAAAAGAAAAAAAACCCAAGCAAGAACCCCCAAAATTGTGTCTTTAGATCTGCAGTAACTTGGGTTCTTCCCCGAAAACACATCCAGCAAAAGATTTTAACTTTCATAGGAATTTTTGCTCTGTAAAGCATATGCAGAATGTTCTTTGCATCAGGGGTTCACAAACAATATTCAAAGATGTTGAATAAAAAAGGCATATTGCGAATGAGGACTGTCTTGACTTGTGGTGTTCTTTTATTTTCGCGTGAGGTCATACTCGAATAATTTTTTGCCCACATAGTGCAGCTTTACCAAATAACTATCACACTATGACCTCAGGAAGTCATGATCTGAGCCCAGCTGGATTCCGTCTGATAGTTCAACTGAATGCAAGCTGAAGAATTCGACCGATATCACCTCTCAGTGTTAGTCAATGTAACCTGCGAAAATTACTACTTCCACCTCATGCAGGGCGTGACGGAGGCCAGCTCATGCACTGTACCAAGTGCCAACTCATGCTTCTTCCACCTCTTGGACGTCATATAGAAAAAAATCCATGAGTTGACTGTTTCTTGGTGACTTTTTTGCGGGGATTTTCCTTGGTGAGAGAAACATGCTCCGGCACACCGACTGGGCCATAATACTCTGTTCAGGAAGTGAAGTGCCCTGCCAACTATTAATCCCAACACTCCAAGTCTGAAAAATACAACTCGACACAGCCATAGCTCGTACTACCATGAAGCCTATATTTTCCATGCTCCAGCTGCTCCTAACCGTAGGCCTTAGCCACAACCTTCTAGCCTCCGGTCTCGGAGGCGACCACGAGCAGTTCGTCTACACCGGCTTCACCGGCAGCAAGCTCATCCTCGACGACGCAGCCACTATCACGACGGCAGGCCTAGTCAAGTTGACCAACGAGACGTTCAGGATCAAGGGCCACGCGTTCCACCCGGTACCGGCACGCTTCCGTGAATCCTCCAGTGGCGCGGTGCAATCCTTTTCTGTCTCCTTTGTGTTCGGTATCCTGTCCTCGTTCGGCGACGTCAGGGGCCACGGCTTCGCCTTCTTCATCGCCCCAAGCACCGATCTTTCTACTGCTTTCCCGATCCAGTTCTTGGGCCTTGTCAATGACACCAACAACGGCAGCGTGAGCAACCACCTCTTCGCTGTAGAGCTTGACACCATCCTGAACACCGAGTTCGGGGACATCAACAACAACCATGTTGGCATCGACGTCAACAGCCTCAACTCGGTGCGATCTTTCACTGCTGGCTTCTACGATGATAGTAAGAGTGGCACGTTCACAAATTTGTCCCTAATTGGAAGTGGACCAATGCAAATTTGGGTGGACTATGATGGGAACTCCACACAAATCAATGTGACCTTAGCTCCTCTTGGTGTCGCAAAACCTGTGAGGCCACTCCTCTCAACAACCTATGACCTCTCAGGTGTGCTAACAGAGCAAGCATACCTTGGCTTCTCATCCTCAACAGGCTTGACCACAGGGCATCACTATGTGCTTGGTTGGAGCTTTGCCATGAATGGTGCTGCTCCAACTATAGATCCCACCAAACTGCCCAAATTGCCTCATCTTGGTCCGAAACCTCGATCCAAACTTTTAGAGATCGTCCTGCCAATAGCTTCGGCGCTGTTTGTGTTGGTTATAGGTATTTTGGCTGTTCTAATGGTGAGGAGACATTTTAGGTATAAGGAGGTTCGCGAAGATTGGGAAGTTGAGTACGGTCCGCACCGGTTTTCTTACAAGGACTTGTTCCATGCCACCAAAGGATTTAAGGACAAACGTTTGATAGGTGTTGGTGGGTTTGGAAGGGTATACAGAGGGGTGCTTCCAACATCTAAGTCAGAGGTCGCTGTGAAGAGGGTGTCATATGACTCGAAGCAGGGTGTAAAGGAATTCATCGCTGAAGTTGTTAGCATTGGTCGTCTTCAGCACCGTAATGTCGTGAAATTGCTTGGGTACTGCAGGCGAAAAGGTGAGCTTCTTCTGGTATATGAATACATGGCTAATGGAAGTCTTGACAAACACTTGTACGGTGAAGAGGGCAAGGCCACTTTGGATTGGGGGCAGAGGTTCCGAATTGTCAAAGAGATCGCATTGGGTTTGCTCTATCTCCATGAGGAATGGGATAAAGTTGTCATCCATCGGGATGTCAAGGCAAGCAATGTGCTTCTTGACGGAGAGATGAATGGACGATTAGGAGATTTCGGCCTTGCAAGGTTGTATGACCATGGCACCGACCCGCAAACCACACACGTCGTTGGCACAATAGGATACCTAGCTCCAGAGCTAGTACGTAGAGGCAAGGCAACCACTCTTACCGATATATATTCTTTTGGTATCTTCATACTTGAAATTACCTGTGGACAGAAGCCTATCAAGGAGGACCCTCAAGGCAATCAACTCCTCCTGGTTGATTGGGTGATACATAATTGGCACAAAGGCTCACTTCTTGATGCAATGGACACAAAGCTCCAAGGAAATTATCATCTCGGTGAGACAGGCCTTGCGCTCAAGCTAGGGTTGCTGTGCTCACACCCATTTCCTAATGCAAGGCCCACTATGCGGCAAGTTATGCAGTACCTCGACGGCGATTTGCCGCTGCCAGAGCTACTGCCGGCACACTTCAGCTTTGGCATGTTGTCCTTGATGCAGAATGAAGGCCAGGTTGTTGATTCGTCTATGCTATCTTCTTATCCATCTCCGATGATGATGAGCATTGGCTCAATATCCGACCTGCTAGAAGATGGAAGATGATGAACATGGCCACCTAATTGCTGACGGTGTTTGGTAAATGTTATCATGTTACATGGTGTAACTATATTTGGAAACCTTGAGAATGTACACATTGTAAATTGTACTCTTCCTTTTCTGAAGTGATTTAGTAATGGTTGTACCATAGAGATGGAGTATGTCTTGTAGAAAGAGCTCCCATAATGGGAACTTTAGGATTACAATACAGAACTCAACTATCTCTTTTGATCTATATTTGAATTTCTAGCCTTCAGATGCAACTATGTGTACACGAAATATGATCAGAAGCCCACTCTACAGAGAAATGAAAGATAGTACTAGAACAGAAAACTGCTTCCGGTGTCCCTTCATGGTGCACATAGAAATATTTGTCCGCAAATTCTTGCGAGTGTGCAAGTGTGCATATTTCTAGATAGGTTTTTTTGTTTGTTCTGCTGCATATAGTTTTTATTGATTTACCCTTTATTTTCTCCCGAATTGTTTGGTTCGGTTCGACAGTTGAAACTATATTCTTTAATTACTAGTATGTATTTTTTTTGTTTAGTCGGACGAGATACAAGTCACTGTCATACAAACATAAAATAAAACTTATTGGGCGCTCTCAAACAAAAAAGAAGAAGATTAGGCAGGAAACAAATACCGATGTGGAATTCCACTGGAACTGACAAATGGCGGCGGCCTCCGTGACCTCCTCTAAGACGGCGGCAACGGCTTGGCCTAGATCTGGGCCCATATATGGGCTTGGGCGGGCTCGACATGTCGGTTTCCTGTCGGTGCTCCGCCCGCGGTTGTGGAATTCCTGGGCTTCTCCTGCATGAGGAAGCCTAGGGCTGCAGCTCCGGGCATGGTGGTGCTGGTCATCTCCTCCGCCGAATGTGGTCAGCCTGACGCTGGGTTGTCGGATCACGAGATCCGTCATTTAGTCCTAACTAGGAGTCTGTGTGTTGGCGAAAACCAAAACGATTGGCGGGCTACGGCGGCATTCTGCGTCGTTACCTTGATGAAGTCCTCGCTGAGCAACGATTGTTGATCTTCACGAGTCACTTCGGGGGAAACCCTAGGATCTGGTCTCATTTTCTCTCTTGGGAGCATCGTTTGAGGACCGGCGCCAGATAGAGAGGCTAGAGGAGGAGATGTCAAGTCATGCCTGGTTGACAGGTGCTATGTTGACTAATGCCTATCCCACAGATTTTCAATGGTGGTTGTCAACACCCGGATTTTTAAGTCCAGATGCCTATTATGCCATTCATCGCAATCCCAGAAATATTGTTTTTGCGAGACATAATAGATTGCTATCACAACACATCATTCATTACAACCCATAATTGTCTTACATAGAGAGATCACATGATCCAGTCTTAATACATCATAGTGGATCTAGAGATCCTATTACAAAACACATAGCGCACTACTAGGAAAAGGCTTATAGCCGCACTCCTTACCGCCGGCGAGTTCGATTTGAAGATGCCGGCGGTAAGACCTTCCAGGGTGGCCTAACCTTACCGCCGGCGAGGTCGAAAAGAAGATGCCGGGGGTACATGCGTTACCGCCGGCGAGTTCGATTTGAAGATGCCGGCAATATAATGGGCCGCGGAGCCAACATCCGGCCTGGCCTTACTGCCGGCGATTGCGGTCCAATACCGCCGGGGGTAACGGGCCTTTCCGTTGGCGATCCCGCACCGAAGGTGCCGGGGGTAACGGGTGCCACCCAGGCGCTGCACTTGTCGCCACACACAACCCTACATCCCTCAGACGGTCAGACCCAACTCCACACACAGACGTGGCGGCGGTGGCCACACACCGAGCCCGCCTCACCGCCGGCACATTCCTTTCCCCACACCGCAGCAGGAGATGATGGTGGCCAAGTTCCTACCGCCGGGCCGCCAAATCCCCTTCTCCCCATCCTCAGGATCCCCTTCTTTCCCCCGGCTCCTTTCGCCGCGTGCTCACCGGAGATCTGGTCGCAGAAGACGATCTTGGGCATCCCCAGGCTAGCCCGGCCACCGCAGGTCCTCCTCTGCTAGCCCGGCGTCAACGATGACGACAAGGATGGTGGATCCAGGCCTCGCGCGTTCACCGAGGGCGGATCCAGATCGCACAACCGCGGCGCCCCGTCGAGTTCGCCTGCCCGCGTCCGTCCGCGCGGAAGCCACGAACACGGTTGCCGGGATGTGGCGAGGACGCGGGATGTGGCCGGAAGACCAACCCTTCTCCGCCGGTGACCTCAGCGACCACCTCCCCGAGCTGCAGCTGACCACCGCGACTTGATCTTGCTACGGCCGACGACCACAACAACCTGCTTGGTACGGGACGCCATCTCAATTTGACCTCCATTTCCTCCTCCCCTTTCGATGCGTGTGCCTCTACTCTGTTGTGTTCATTTGGTACTCTGCTCCTTACATATTAATTCTGTGAACTCGTACAAGTGTGTCAGTACTCAGTACAGGACATAAAGAATTTTGATTGTCAATCATGATCCCGTGACAAATTAACCCTATTTATTCTAAAGTTTGACCGTGCGTTTGCTTGATAAGATTGATCAAATCATGATAAATTTCCATTCAGAATTGGGCTGAAGTTTTATGCCATATCTAACAGACAATGGACTTAAATTTGTAGATTCAGGTTTATAGACCTCTGCACAAGTGTAAGGATCTATAACCCATTTTTTTCCTGGAAAGCACACACCACCAAATTCATGTCTGAATGCTAAAATAGTGAGATGTAAATAGGATTCCTACCTGACATGTGCTTCACTCAACTATTATGTTTGAATGTTCTTTTAGGATTTAAATTTCACAGGTATAAAGTCCCTCTTGAGTTAAAGCTGATGATTGTCCTCATGTTTTATCTATTCACTGTACACTCTCCACTTAGGATAGAAAACAAGTTATTTTCCGAAAAGATAGAACAATATATCAATATACCATGTTGTACTGGTACTGATCATGGAGTACCAGTTCTATCAGCTAGAACTAGAGAAATAAGTAACCTGTTCTATAGCAATATTGTCCATGTTGTACTAGTACTGATATAAGTTGGTAGCCAATCCCAGGGTACTATAAGAAATATTTTTCTATGTTCTTACATATACAAACACTGAGACTGAAGTCAACTCAATATTGTTCCCTCTTCTTACAAATACATACAGGCTTTCTGGTCTCATTATTGAATGCTTATGTTTTTAATTTGTAAATCCGTCGAAGCATCTCATGTGATCTCAGAATTCTTAAGTTCAGAATTTGCAATGCCACTCAAGCACTAAGATGATATAAGGAGTTCCATGATATCTCAGTAGATCAGTTATGCTTCTCTTATATGCATACAGCAACTTATGCAGACCATCAGGTGTATATATCTAGAGCATTCATTATTTGTAATGCTGGAGCTGTCTCCCCATGGTTGCTAGCTTTGTCTACCTTGCAAAGTATACAATGTGAACCTAGCTAAGACGGCGAAAGCCTAATTCTTGTCATTTGGCAGGAACTAGCAGCGGGAACTCCGCCTTAGGCACTTGTCGTCGATCTGTGCACGGATCGCTGGATATTTGGACGACGATGGAAGGAGGATGGCGGTGCAGTGGCGGCGGCCGGCACCCCTGGCGCAGAGAAGGCAGCGGACAGTGCTGCAATGGCGGTGGTCGGCGGCCGTGCGCGACAGAAGCACGGCTACTGGCAGGCCGGAAGCGTGCAGGGATGCAGCGTTGAGCTCCGCCTGGCCGGACGATTGGATGTCGGCAGCCGGCGTTGCAGTGGCAGTGGTCGCTGTCGGCAAAAGCACACGACGGAATCGGTGTGGCTGGCAGGATGAAGCGCGGCGGCAACAGGGCGATGGTGACGGCAACGGAGGCGTCATTCGCCGGCGCACGTCTGGTGTGGTTACGTTTTATTTTCTGGCCGATAGGTTCTTTTGTATTTTCTAATCGAGAGGGGTTCCAGTCCGCCTGGGATTATCTGCCCATGTTTGTATCACACTCTCTCTCCCTTTTTATATTAGTGGAGATTATTGAAATCTTTTTTTGTTTCTTAAATTTTTTACTGCTGGCGCACAGCCTTGGTTGCCAGGCGTAACTGATTTTTTTTTGTTTCTTTAAATATGTACTGCTGGCACTTACAAAATACAGATTATGTGCTGGAGGTAACAGATACCCCCGGCGAATAGGCAAAGGCGCCGGGGATAACGGCATGTTACCACTGGCGAAAACGAAGGTGCTGGCGGTAAGGCATTACCACCGGCGAGGTTATCGCCGGCGAATGCGAAAGTGCCGGCGGTAAGCCTTTTCAGTGCGCCGGCGGTAAGCCTTTTCCTAGTAGTGGCGGAAGCGAAGTAACGGTTGCGGTCCATCTATTCCACAGGCAACTGTTGACGTCAGGAGTGATCCTAGTTGTCGTAGACGTCCTGCTGTCCATCTTCCTCGTACTGCTGTTCTCCTTCATAGTCTGGCCATTTGAATAGCCAGGGACAAAGCCATGAGTACTTTGAAGTACTCACAAACTAATACTAGTGTAAGTACTATCAACTATATTAAGGGGGTACTAAGCTCTAAATTTATTTGCATAAAGACAATTTTATTTCGTAAGCATTTAGTAAAAGACTCTTCTTTTGCTAACTAACTCAAGTGGGAACATTAATGTCATTCCCACAACTCTGTTGTGATTCAAGTCAAATTCACCATTCACCTTTCAAGTTCAAGTCACAGGTCATATGTCATATTTTTGAAAATGGTCTGATGACGGAACAGTATGGCCTTTCCAATCGTCCGTAACCGTGACACGGCTATTCGAATAGTTCTACACTCTGCAGAGGTTGTACACTTGTGCCACAAAATTTGCAATAATCCGTCAGGGTTAACTGGCCACAATTTATCACACTCCGTGTGCGGACTACCAACCATAACCTTTCACTTACATACCCTAGTATAGGCACCTCTCCCCATGAGCTTGGCTCCCAGGTGAAGACCAACGTCACCCAGGAACTGCACAGAGCTTGGGCCGGACAATTCACCTCATTCACGCCATTTCACATCATTTCATATTTCTTTGGAGGCAGCCTTGGCATAACCCCGATGACGCTTGTTTAGAGGGAACCCATACTAAGATACATAAACTTCCAGTTAAGCCCTTACCCATAATCAGGTATTGTGGGGGTACTTGCAAAATTTGAATGGTATCGCATCCAAACCCAACCATCAGTTTTTTGTAAAGTTCACCATGTCATTCACTAGTCACATTCACCTTCAAAATCTTTCAATAGGATGACTCATCATTCTAAGGTTTTCCAAAGTCATTTCATTTCACAAGTTCCCATCTAGAGTAGTCAATTTTATTTGTTAGCACTAGCAACTAGTCATGAGGGTGCTAACTAACTTTGATTGTTCTAGGCTAACTTTGATACTCTTGTAGTACTCTATCTCTAGACCAAAGTTAACTATAAAAGCAAGTTATAATAATCAAAGTAAAAGCTTGTAAGAATAAAACTTGGGATGGGATCATGAAGCATAAAGTAATTGGTGAGTGTGCCTTGCTCTAGTAGAGCTTTGCACTTTGCAAGAATATTAGCTTGCCTTGGTTGGCGTACTGATCAAAGTGATCTTCTTCTTCTTGGAAGTAGACCTCCTCCTCCTCTTGGTACTCCTCGGTACTAGCGTCTAAAATACGAATACGGGGTACACAATCATCATACCAAACTTATTTACTAAACTAAGCACACACATGATTCACACAACTTAAGCTAGCATCACACATTACTATTAAGTTGGTGGATGTGTTTTCTTATTTAAAAAAATAATTTCCTCTCATACTAATTAAGGTGTTACTTTTAATTACTTAGAGAAATAATTTCCTCTTATTATCTTATTAAGATTTAATTTCTCTCATGAATAATATATGACCTAGGTTGACTAAGTCAACCTCTTCATACTCATCATTTAAGAAAATGATTTAAATGAGGGAAGCACCTCAAGCAATTTAATCCTAACATGGTAATGATTTAATATCATCAAACAAATCATAGGAGACCTAAATGACCAGAGTCTCTACCTTATTTTGAATTGTTTGTGACAAGATTTAAATGAGAGAAACACTCCCATAGGACTTATTAATAGTTTTGGACAATATCTTTGACTAGAACTAGCCATATAGTCCTTTAATTAAACTAGGCCATGATCATTCAAAGTAAGAATGGAATATTTTTGCAGAAACAATTAGTCCAAGTGAGATGTGATTTATAGGAGTTGGAATCAACTAAAAAGCATTTGTGGTTGATTTTTAATAATTATTCTAAGTCAGAAAAGTCCTTGTCTTGTTTATTTTGTTACTTTAATTCTACAACAGATATTGGTTTGAATCCAGTGGCATTTTGTAGAGAAAACTCTAAGCTTTCCAAATATATAAAATTTGTAAAATTTGGCCAAGTAGATTTGGAGTTATGCAATTTTGAACATAGCACCAGTTTGCAATTTGAATTAAACTAGGATTTGAAGTTTAAAGGACTTGGGCTGGCGGGAAGGCATTTGGGCTGAAAGATTTGAATCTCAGAATGGCCAGCCCAACTAACGACGCGGTCCAGCTGACAAAGGGTCCCACGGGTCAGCGAGAGTACTCACCCGAAGCGGTATGCTGCAACGCGAGCCGTTGGATCAGCAGGAGATCGAGCGGTGCAGACGCGTCTTCTTCGTCGAGGGGAAGAGCTTGCGGCAGCGGCGGAGGTAGGGGTCGGCGGCGTGCTGGAGGCCCGGCGATGGTCGGCGTTGAGCTACGGCGAGGTTGTCGGGGAAGGGGAAGCAGATGGCACCGGCGGCGTCTCCAATGGTGGCCGCAATCGACGACGGTGATCTCAGCTCCTCCGCGGGCTCCGGTGATCAATTGGGTGGCTCCGGTGAATAATTGAGTGAGAGAGGTGGTCGAGGAGGCTCAGTGGTGAGAGGGGAACGTGAGGGTGTGGCGAATTCGTCCAGGGGGAGCCGGCTTTTATAGAGGCCAGGGGTGCTGCGAGGGTGCGGGCAAGGTCGTCGACGATGTCGTCGTTCCAGGGCGACGAAGGGGCAAGGCATGGGCGCAGAGTGTTGGCGATGTCACGGTGATCACAGCGCGCGTCCAGGCGCGGCCAGAGGAGGAGCGGTCGCGTCGTTATCGTCATCGGACACCAGGGTACTGCGGCGGATGGTCGTCGTCCGTGACGACGGCGACAGTGCTCGAGCTGGGAGATGGGGGTGTCTGGGAGCTCACTGGTACCGTGGCGAGGCTTCGTGCGAAACCGAGGTCGGGGGACGTTGGAGGCGACGAGGCGACGACTCGCTCCGGCGTGCTCGCGTCATGCCGGTGCACGCTCGCGTGTCCGGCTGTTGTGGGCACGTCCTTTGCTGAGCGTTGCACGCGTCTACTCGGTCGAGGGCTGGGTCCAACGTGTGCAGATAAGTGAGAGGAGCATGGTGGACATGGTGGTGCAGGGTGGATGTGAGAGGAGAGTGGAAGGGCATGGCACTACTAGGAAAAGGGCTATAGCTGCGGGAAATAGTGCCGGCGCACCATCATTTACGCGCGCCGGTGGAAATCTATCGCCGGCGCGCCATACTAGAGCCCGCCGGCAAAGGACACATACTGCCGGCGCACAATCAATTTTAGTGCGCCGGGGATAAAATTCCAAGAGGTCTAGGCGCAGGGGAAAAATCTGGCACCTTACCCCCGGCGCACCTCTAGGGTGGTGCGCCGGTGATAGACAATTTACCACCAGCGCACTACCATAGAGGTGCGCCGGGGGTAAACCCCCCATCCCCCCGGAACGCCTTTTCAGTTTTCGAAAAAATAAAAGAAAATGATAAAAAAATCAAAAAATAAAATCCTTTGATATGTCCAATACTTATGTAATCTAGTTTAAAGATAATTTGAAAAAATAAATTTCGATATATTATGCAAAATGGCATCATCTTTCGGTAAAACGGATTTCGGTTGCATACGACCTCCGATGAAAAACTTTTTATATCAAAATCTATCTACGCGAAATTTCCTATCCAATTTCAACGGAAAATAGATTCGTCAATTGGAAAACAGAAACAGGACTTTTTCAGGTTTTAGATTTTGGCGAAAAAAAGAAAAAAATATTTACCATCTAGGTGCACCCCGGCCTTCTTCCTCCATACCAGCCACCTTCTCCTCTTCCTTCCCTCTTCTTCACTTCTCCCCTTCTTCTCCCTCCTTTCCCTTCTCCTCTTCCACTTCTCCACCTTTCCTTTCCCCTCTTTCCCTTCTCCCTCCTCCTCCTCACTCCTCACCGGAGCACCTCCTCAAGCTACTCACTGGAGCACCTCCTCAAGCTACTCGGCGAGCACCTCCTCAAGCATCACCCGGCGAGCACCTCCTCAAGCATCACCTCCTCTCACCCCTGGTCAGGCCACCTCCTATCACCCCTGGTCCGGCCACCTCCTCTCACCCCGACGACCACACCGGCAACCACCTCCTCTTTGCAAGCAGATGACCACGGTGGCGGCGGTACATCTCCAAGGCACGACCTAGAACTCGACCGACGACCTACAACTCGACCGACCTAGATCTAGATCTAGATCTGCTTTTTTTTGAATCCTGGAAAACATACCGCCGGCGCACTAGGCTGGTGCGCCGGTGATAAATCGAGTTACCGCCGGCGAACAAGATGGTGCGCCGGCAATAAGCCTTTACCACCGGCCCGTTCGCACCGGCGGGCGCTGGTGCGCCGGCAGTAGTGCTTTTGGTGCGCCGGCAGTAAGCCTTTTCCTAGTAGTGTGGGGAGTGACATGAGGGCCGGCATGGTTTTAGTTTTTGTCATGGTGACCAAGAGAGAGGGGTGCAGTGGCTTGGATGGATGCTGAGGGGTTAGGTGAAGTGTCAGGGCAGCATAGGAGGGCCAGGGTGGACTTGGTCCAAGCAAAATCCTAGCACGGGCACAATTTTGGTTATGGCCTGCAAGGTGTTTGTAGAAATGGCCGCGTGAAAAATATTTTCAAATTTTGGAAAGATTTTTGGTGGATTGCATTCATATATTGTTTGAAGTAGAATGGTGGTGGTGGTGGTCAATTTGGTGAAGGTTTGCAAGATTTCAAATTTGAGTTAATCTTCTCTTTGTTTCAAAGTCTCATCTTGTCTCCTCTATTCTGGTCAACCTAGGTAGAGTCAACACTGGTGGTCAACATAAAACTTGTTCATCTTGACATGGTCTTGGATGAGGTGGCAAGAGTTGGTCAAGTTGGGTTTAGGAACAATCAACACCAGGGGTGCAAAGTGGGTAAGATTTTATAATGTGGCCAAATGACCATTATCACATGTATGTTGAATTTGATTTTTTCCTTTGATTGGAATTGGGTTTCTTTGATGCAAAAGTTTTTGTTTTTGATATATAAGTGTTTTACAATCAATGGCACAAGCAATGGTGGCCTTGGTTGAAGACTTGCAAAACTGGCCATAGCCACATATATGTTTTTGGAAAATTCTTTTACTTTCCATTTGATTTAGTTTTTCTTGACCCCATTGATGTGGTTGAGTGTTAAAATGGTATAAGAAAGTAATCCAAGCAATAGAACCAAGTTTGGTGGCCTTTTACTCAAATTTGCATTTTGGCCATTTCTCCTCATATGCCTCTATGGACATTTTGGATTTTTTCTTTATTTTCCTTTATTTCATCTTGGAGTGGATTGGTTGAGTACTAGGTAGTGTTCCTTAATATTTTCAAACCATCTAGCAAAAGTAGATCATGACTTAGACCTAGTTTTCAAATATAGACTTAGGCTCATATGTGTATTTCTATTTTTATTTCCTTTTATTTTTATTTGATCAAAGGGCATGTGTAGGGTTCATTTAGGGTTAGATGAGGTTTAGTATTGGTTTCAAACCATTTGGGCAAGGTAGAGGTGCTTAGGTCAAGTTTTGGGAATATGGCTATGTGCCACATATGTCTCTATGCATATGTTTATTTTAATTTTGTGTCTCACTTAATTTGATTGGTAAGTACTAGTTTAGGTTTGTTGATGTTTTCAAAACATCTAACCAAGGTAGAAAATCCTAGGTAAAAGTTTTATCAAAAATAGCCATAGGCACGTATGCCTTTTTCTTATTTAAATTCTTTTTATTTTATTTTAACTTGGATGGAAAAAGGGGATGTGAGGTTTAGGGTTTAAGAGTATTTCAAATACTAATTAAACAAGAACTCATGGCAATAGCACAAGAATTAAACAAGATCTCTATGTATCAAACTTAATTTAATAAAAGTTTTTGTTGGTTCCAAAATTTGGAACTAGGGAAATTCATTTTGTTTGTTTTGAAATTTTTGGGATGTTACAAACCCTTCCCCTTAAACAAATCTCGTCCCGAGATTTTAAGAAAAGTTAGGTTCCTAAGAAAGATTGAGCAGTGAGATTAACCGGAGAACATACTTGGCATGGCCTGGGGTGCTTCCTGGGCTTCATTGGCAATCATGTGGTAGAAACGACCGTTGTTGTTGTTATTCTGGTTCCTTCTTCCTGCTGCGCTGAGCTGAGTGGGTGCGGTATTGGCGGCAATCTTGGCAAGCTTCTTGGGGCACTCGTTGGAGTAGTGACCCACCACTCCACATTCATAGCAGTTGACGGTGGACTTGTCTTTGGGGTTGACGGGAACAACGTTACTCCCAGTCACGAGGGCAGTATTGGGGTGGTTTTTGTTGCCATTGGGGTGGTTGTGGTTGTGGTTGCTGGTGCTGTTGTTGTTATTGTTGTTGTAGCCTCCGGGCTTCGGGGGTCCTCCATTGTTGTTGGAGTAGTTTGGGCGGTAAGTCTGAGCATGGGGCTTGTTGTATCTTGGGGCAAATCCTCCAGTGGAATTGTTGCGGTGCTTCTGGGCATGGTGGGGTCCATTCTGGTTCATCATTCTTCTCTTGCGGTTCTCGTTGGCTTGATTCAGCTTCCCTTCCATCTAATGGCTGAGTCCACTAGGGCTTCGAGGTCAGCCGAACGGAATGTTCACTAACACACACAATCATCTGTCTCGTAAATCTTTCCTTCCTCTTCTCATTGGTGTCTCTCATCCGGGCGTACCTTGACAGTGTAAGAAACCTGTCGCGGTATTCCACCACCGACATCCTTCCTTGCTTGAGTTCGCGGAACTCGTCTCTCATCTTCTTGATCAGTCCTTGGGGCACATGGTATTTGCTGAACTTGAGCTTGAAATCTGCCCAAGTCATCATCTGTCCCGCATTCATTGCACGGGCACTCGTCCACCAGCTCGGCAGGTCCCGATGTAGTGTGTGGCGACAAGATTTTCTCTCGGCTTCTACTCCGCAACTTCTAGGTTGTTCTCCATTGTTTGGAGCCACTATCCGCTAAGGGATCTTCAGTCTTGCTCAACATGGGAGGGTTGGTGTCAAAGTTCTTCAGCTCGATCCAGGTGATCGTGGTTTCCATGGCCCTGATTGTTCTGAGCTATCTGGCAGTGCAGCAATGTTGGCTTGTCGTTCAGCCTCTCGCCGCGGTCTTCCCATCATCATCTGCAGCATTTGCATCATTGCATCCTGGGTGACGCTGCGGGTTGGTGGGGCCATCTGAAGATTGAGGTAGATGATAAGATAAGAGGGAAATTTCTATGGTTTGTTTGAGTTAAAGTTCAAAAGTTAAAAACTTGAAAACTTGAGTAGTGTTGAGGGGGTAAAAACCAACAACACTTTTTCATTCATACCAAACATCACACATTACAAATCTAACACACCGTTGGTTTTAAGAACCATTCATCGCTCTACGATACAAAGGGACAGATACAACTCACACCTACGAAAGTGATGTGGTGATACTACTCTTCATCTTTAGGGGTGGTGTGCTTAGCGACCATTGCGGGTGTTGTCCAACTCCTTGCGGGTCTTGTGAAGCAGGAAGTCTAGGCATGCAACATAGTAGTGCATCTCCGGGTGCGGTGGCATGGTTAGTGGTTTTCCCATGAGGTCGTGTCTTGGGTAGTAGACAAAGCGAGTGTTCTTGATCTTGTTCTCATTTTGTCCGCACAGACGGGCAATTGCTTCCTGCATGGCTTTGGCTATTCCATCCTTCCAAGTGTTTCCCATTACAGAAAACCATATGGTTTCCCATATTGGGGCTCCTAGCTTTCCTCTCAGATCTGCAGTAACTTTCCACCGAGGCGGTTTTCCCGGCTGATGGTTGAGGGGTATTCCGGAGAACTCGGGATACGTCCTAAATATTCAACTAGTTTCTCCAGATCCTTCTCGAACATTAGGTCTCCTCCATGGCCAAGCTGATAGGATTCACATTGGTATTCCATCTGTGAGCAATTTAAGATGAGTAAGTTAATCAAGTGTGCAAACTTTTATGTAGAATTTTCAAGGAAAATTAGAGCATGGGTTTCTCTTTTTGAAAAGATCTCAAGGGTAAGAGAGTGAATAATTTTTCAGAAATATTCACTTCATTTGTTTTTGAAACTAAATTTTTCAGGACATCCATTCTAACTAGGGTCTCCTAAGGTCAAACAATGGCTCTGATACCAACTTGTCAACACCCGGATTTTTAAGTCTAGATGCCTATTATGCCATTCATTGCAATCCCAGAAATATTGTTTTTGCGAGACATAATAGATTGCTATCACAACACATCATTCATTACAACCCATAATTGTCTTACATAGAGAGATCACATGATCCAGTCCTATTACAAAACACATAGCGGAAGCGAAGTAACGGTTGCGGTCCATCTATTCCACATGCAACTGTTGACGTCGGAGTGATCCTAGTTGTCGTAGGCGTCCGCTGTCCATCTTCCTCGTCTGTTTTCCTTCATAGTCGGCCATTTGAATAGCCAGGGACAAAGCCATGAGTACTTTGAAGTACTCGCAAACTAATACTATTGTAAGTACTATCAACTATATTAAGAGGGTACTAAGCTCTAAATTTATTTGCATAAAGCCAATTTTATTTCGTAAGCATTTAGTAAAAGACTCTTCTTTTGCTAACTAACTCAAGTGGGAACATTAGTGTCATTCCCACAACTCGTTGATTCAAGTCAAATTCACCATTCACCTTTCAAGTTCAAGTCACAGTCATATGTCATATTTTTGAAAATGGTCTGATGACGGAAGATGGCCTTTCCAATCGTCCGTAACCGTGGACACGGCTATTCGAATAGTTCTACACTCTGCAGAGGTTGTACACTTGTGCCACAAAATTTGCAATAATCCGTCAGGGTTAACTAGCCACAATTTATCACACTCCGTGTGCGGACTACCAACCATAACCTTTCACTTCCATACCCTAGTATAGGCACCTCTCCCCATGAGCTTGGCCTCCCAGTGAAGACCAACCGTCAACCTGGGAACTGCACAGGGCTTGGGCCGGACAATTCACCTCATTCACGCCATTTCACATCATTTCATATTTCTTTGGAGGCAGCCTTGGCATAACCCCGATGACGCTTGTTTAGAGGGAACCCATACTAAGATACATAAACTTCCGTTAAGCCCTTACCCATAATCGTATTGTGGGGGTACTTGCAAATTGGAATGGTATCGCATCCAAACCCAACCATCAGTTTTTGTAAAGTTCACCATGTCATTCACCAGTCACATTCACCTTCAAAATCTTTCAATAGGATGACTCATCATTCTAAGGTTTTCCAAAGTCATTTCATTTCACAGGTTCCCATCTAGAGTAGTCAATTTTATTTGTTAGCACTAGCAACTAGTCATGAGGGGTGCTAACTAGCTTTGATTGTTCTAGGCTAACTTTGATACTCTTGTAGTACTCTATCTCTAGACCAAAGTTAACTATAAAAGCAAGTTATAATAATCAAAGTAAAAGCTTGTAAGAATAAAACTTGTGATGGGATCATGAAGCATTAAGTAATTGGTGAGTGTGCCTTGCTCTAGTAGAGCTTTGCACTTTGCAAGAATATTAGCTTGCCTTGGTTTGCATACTGATCAAAGAGGTCTTCTTCTCCTTGGGAGTAGACCTCCTCCTCCTCTTGGTACTCCTCGGTACTAGCGTCTAAAATACGAATATGGGGTACACAATCATCATACCAAACTTATTTACTAAACTAAGCGCACACATGATTCACACAACTTAAGCTAGCATCACACATTACTATTAAGTTGGTGGATGTGTTTTCTTATTTAAGAAAAATAATTTCCTCTCATACTAATTAAGGTGTTACTTTTAATTACTTAGAGAAATAATTTCCTGTTATTATCTTATTAAGATTTAATTTCTCTCAGGAATAATATATGACCTAGGTTGACTAAGTCAACCTCTTCATACTCATCATTTAAGAAAATGATTTAAATGAGGGAAGCACCTCATGCAATTTAATCCTAACATGGTAATGATTTAATATCATCAAACAAATCATAGGAGACCTAAATGACCAGAGTCTCTACCTTATTTTGAATTGTTTGTGACAAGATTTAAATGAGAGAAACACTCCCATAGGATTTATTAATAGTTTTGGACAATATCTTTGACTAGAACTAGCCATATAGTCATTTAATTAAACTAGAATAGTGGCCCGCGCACATGCGCGGGCGACCTCTTAATGGTCTGATAAAATTTCATATATAATGCGTAAAAGGAAACAATTTGAGAGAACACACTAATAGACTATATAATTTTTAAAGGTGCCATTTTCACATGAGTGATCAATATTTTTTTATTATTACTATAACTTCTGTGTGAATATCATTAATAACGTAATCATATTACATTATTAGTATTTTTTGAATTTCTATATCGCAATGTACATATGGCAAATTACTACTCAATTGATCTTGTGTTATTGTTCGGTTTTCAACATGTTATATATATGGTTTTAGATATCTTAAATAAGGATTTTTTGGGTAGATGGTTTTCATTTTGTTCACTCAACCGAAGTATATGATCTTATGCTTATGCCATATTCATCCTGCCATGTACGTTGTGCATAACCATAAATAAGTCATTTATTTAAGTCGACAAATATTGCGGCCAACTGAAAAAAAACTTTGTATTCACATTTTTTGAAAGCTTAGTAGCATCATCAAGTGGAAGAAGCGGTATTCTATAGGAACGGCCCCGCGGACATCGGCAGCTTCAGCGATTCCTGTAGTCTATATAAAAGAAATTTTATTAGTAGTTTATTATATTCTTGACAACATCAGAAACCTTCTGTGCCATGCCAATACAAACCATATATGCCTGATTCCTGAATCGCGTATCAACTCCTAGTTCAAAAAAGCAGATAGAGGAGCTAAGAGTGAGGAGTTGGGGCAGGCCAGAGGACAAACAATTTTGATACGTATTTTTCCTAGTGTTTGATAAATGTAAAAGACTATTGTTATTGTTTACATGGAGATGGATATATTCTATCTGCTTGTTCACTACTTGAAATTAATAATAATAAACCTCGCTGTTAACTTCCGACTTGCTTTCCCTTTGTCTAATGGATTGCTCTTTTGCTTATCTCTTGAGGAAGAGGAGTGCTATCAAGAAAACTTACGACCTGCCTAAATTGATAAATCATATAATCAATTTCCGTGATTAGCTACATGTACAACAACTAAATTATCTGTAATTAAAAATCTCAACTCATTAGCTCACTATCAATCGATAAATCCAAGTATTACAATGTTTTCACTTCACAATCTGCCATAAACTGAAGAATTAGTTAGGAATAACCAATGCACAAAAGAATCAAATTAATGCATTTAAAACAAATCATCATGAAAATCACCCGTGAGTAGGAAAAACACTAATTGCTGGCAGGCGAGTATATAAACATAGAGTTCACCCGAGACGTGTCATGTTGAAAAATTATGGCTGATGTAGGCACCATAGTAGGCCATAAGGTAGGGACATCGGGGGGTCGAAAGCCTACTTGATTGGATTTTCAGGTTGTCTTACCAATATCGCTAGTGTTATTATACTATTTTCGAAAACAACATGTCGACAACCATATGTGCCCTTCATATATTATATAGTACTTTCCTGAGCACAAAAATATCATACTACTACTAAAATGCATCTTTTAATTGATTCTGACATTATTTGATATTTCACAAAAATACCATGTCAGCAGCCACCACCGTGCATGTCTGCTTGGGAATTCATCTAACTATTGCAATTTAGTTTTTTTTTCTTTTGCTTGCGAGAGTTCAATTTGTTTTGGTGCACATGTATAATATTATTACGTCTGCGGAATCTGTCACTTTTTATATTGGTAAGGTCATGTATACGTGAATAACTTTTTACTCTACTCTAAGCAATAACATCTACTACGACTCTTTTGTCCATGAGAGTCATGGGTAGTATGCAGCTGGCTGGGATTCAGAAATAGTCATAAAAACTATTTTATGATTACAAATACTACATAGATTAGAGAAAACTGTTGTGCAGAACTGAATAGCAGAAGGTATTCGATTGGTCCTTGGTATTCGTCTTAAATAAGATTGTAACTAAAGTTCATGCGGATGGGCTACAATGTATATGTTACAGAACATACAGGAATAATCGAATAGTCAAGGATGGGCTACACTACCGAGTCGACATAGCTAAACTTTACACTGGACCACTTCGGACCATTTTTTTCCCCTCTACTCTGCACTCCGAATCTGCTTGGTGCCGCCGCTCCCCAAACCAAAATCACCGCCGTTATCGCCATTGTCCGTCGCCCAGAGTTGGCGATTGAGGTGCTGGTGTAGGAGGGCCATGCGAGCCAAGGAAGTTCCGTTGAAACTTGAGCGAGAAAATGTTGATTTTTATGGTAAGTTCCTTTGGCAAATACTCTTCATCTAGATTCCTTTATGCCTTTCCCAGGCTCCCCAATCTTGCTAGCTCCGCCACCTGTTGGAGTTTACGTCCTGGCACCTTGCATCCTGATGCTAACCATTAGGTTGTTCCTGGCTTCCTGCAGTTCTTTATCCAGGCGGCCGTCAGATTGCGAGGCCTTTACTTGGAGGAGATTAAGGCGTTGGTGTGTGGTGTTGGTTGGACTCGGTGAGGACATGGCCATAAATTGGTATCAACTGCTCTCAGCTTTCTTTTATTTTGCAATGCCTAGGTCGAACAGTTTGGTTAGCTAGCAATTTTTTCAGCTCCCAGATGTACACAGGTTATTCCATATTTATGTTGATCCAAATTATTACTTAATCGTTTGCTGGAGCTTAATACTTGTGTAACAATTAGTCATCTGTGTTCGTCAAATAAAAGTATGGAGTAATATATTGTAATAATCTGCTGCATACACTCGGTTGCAGGGCAAGAATATTGAGATGTGAATCTGGTGGGTAACGTGATCATCCCTAGTGAACTGAATTTCGGGTGTCTCATGGAAATGCCTCCTGACTTGGTCCCAGATGGGAGATAGACAGCTTATTGGATTTACCTTCTGAAGGATTTAGAGGCTTGCGGTTTCTTTTTTAGCCGGTGTAAGCTGCAAATGCTGCGGTGTCATTGAGGTGTGTATGTGTAGTGTCCATCCTCCGTGTACCTCTCAAAAACACTCTACTCAAGCCTAAGTAAGACTGAGATTTAAGGCCTTGATATAGGAAATTTGAACACTAAATTTTGCTTTCGCCATTGTGTCTTATGTCAAATCAATTTAGCATCATTCTTGTCCCACCCATGTCCATCAGTTTGTTCTAGTTCCATGCACAACACCTCAAGGTCTATCCCACTTAAGGCTAAGTTCTAATGCTATTATTTTCCTCTCAAGAGGGGAAGAACATAGGAAAAACAGTATGAACTGAATCTCCAAACATTTAGAACGACGTGTCCATACATACCTGTTGTAGTCTATATGCATCTCAGCTTTCCTTTTTTGGATGAAAATAGGCATCTCAGCCTCATCCTGTTGCCAATGGCAACAATGGCGATGAGGTCTACATGGTACCAGCATTTTGGGTATGGTATGAATATGCATAGGATTCTTCTTCGCTGATTAATCTGCAACCTCGACACCTCAGAAAATATCATCTAGTGACTGATAAACACTCAAGACTTGATAGCTTGCATGTAGTATCCTATGAACCTCAACATCCCTGAACCCTGGAGCAGAACACTGGTACGGAATCGGTGCAGAACGAACCAATGTTCATGGCAATTCATATGCTTCACGAAGTGTTACACAGAATTAATGGTATTTAACATTGTGCGTGCATAATTGCTTGGCAGTTAGCCATAGAACATCATATATTTTGAAACACATGTAGTACTAATCAGTATGTTGCTAACATCTATCTTTTAGTATGTTTATATCTCTACCACAAATAAGCATCTGCTTCGTTCAGATTTAGATAGTTCATGTCAAACTGACAAAAAACTACATATAGTAGATAGGTTATGGACTTTCACCAAATTTATATTATAAAGTAAACAAACACTGATATAGAGTCTTATTTGATAGCAAATGCGACAATGATGAATTGTTTGCAACACTGGATCAACTCTCTTATGGATTAGTATTTCCGTTAATTTTGTACTTATCAGTATATGTCAACATACCTGATCACTAATGCCTGATAAAAATAATTCATAGGAAGGTAACTTACTCAATATGTGTAGTGATTCTGTTCGCTGTCCATGATAAGAAAAAAAGAGCCGGTGTGTGCTTTCAGAAAGTCTAACAACACATGCTAGAGGATGATATATACATTCATAATTCAGTAAATTTGCAAGAACAAACATGGTAGAGGCCATAGGCTCATAGATGCTCACCTGGTTCAGAGATTATCCTTACATATTGCTCTTTTTATCTCCTTAATTCACTGCTGCGGAGAAATCTTAAGTAACTTGGAAGTTGAGAAGCATCCACATACAACACTAATCCCAAACTTGATTTGCTCAGTGTGCATGTGAAACCCAGGAGGGAGGCCTGGGACGTAGGCACATATCAATGAGATGGTGCAGCAAAGTCTGCGTTATCATTGGACCGGACCAGCCGACCAGCGGTTGCCACCCGTTGAGATAGTCGAGCCACGCGGATCTAGGAAGTGGTGAGGAGGTGCGGCCTTAGCTGCGGCGGTAGCTCGAGGCTGTGGCGCCCGTGCTGCACCTGGAGATGATTGCCCTTTTGCCGTCGTAGGCGCCAGCAAGCAATCCACGGCAGGTCAGGAGGCCAGGTAAGGAAGGGCGGCCTTAGTTGCGGCCATAGCTCGGCTCCACGGGCAGTTGAGACGGCCATCAGAGACGGTGTACGCCTGTACAACGCCCCGGACATCCTTTGTTCTTTGAAGTACAATAATGCTTAACTGAGCGAATCTGGTGCTCTTGATGTATAGCAACAATCCCCAAGCTTCACCTCCAATGCTCTCCTCTCCCCTGTCTCCTCATTGATGTTATTTGATCTTAAGCACACCATCAAATAAAAAGATTGCATCTGCGTGGAAACATTGGGGATCGATCTATGCGCGTGCACCATCAAATAAAAAGATTGCATCTCCCTTGTTGAAAACCCATGTGGAATATTGGAGATCAATCTATGTGCAGTGGTCTGCTGCATGAAAGGGCAAAAATATCAAGAAATATTCAAACTTTAAGCACTGATCCATGGGCATGCGCTTGGTGGAGGTCTGTTGATGGCAGTCGCAAGCCAACTATGACGGCGGCAGCATGCGTGAGTATGCGCAATAAGAGAATCAAATCTGCAAAGGTGAGTTTAATTAAAGCTAGTCTGCTACTGTCACCATCTAAGTTTCTAAAAAAATTGTCCCTGCAAAAAATACCTCACAATATTGGACTGTCAAAAATAAAGACGGTGGATGAATCTACAAAGCATGCATCCAGCTGCTTACCGATGTTGATGGAAGACATGGAAGTGTACACTCAGCCGCGTTCCTTTTTGTTTCTCAACATAAGGCACTTGCAAGATGCATGCTGGGCAGCTAATTGCTATCCTTCCAAACGTAGAGATAGTGTCGTACGAAGCTCCAGAGGAGGCAGTTCTAATCATTGATTGGTCAGACTGTATGTCCCTACAGAGATTTAGTGGAAGGTCCGTTCCGACTCCTTCTGATCTGCTCCACGCGCTGTCCCAGTGTTAGCAGCATAGAGTCGCGCCGACTCTACTCGATTCCTCTCCTGCACATGCATGTACGTGCTTCACATCAAAAACAACTCTGACTAAGGAATTGATTAATCAAAGTTGGTTCCGCTGCACCTGTCATCAGAAAATTGATTACCCGGTGATAGAATTGCAGCGTTAGGAGGAGGCTGCGACCCAGGAGCTAGTATAGTCGGAAGAAATTTTCATCTAGGGCTAGAGAGCGAACTTGCTTTTCACGAAGGTCTTCCTTTGGCGGCGGCTGGAGATGACGATGGATAGCACAATTGTCTAGATTGGTTGATCGAATAGATAAAAGGAATTTCTATTTTCGTGCCCTCAGGTCCTTAGTTGTACTCAGTTTTCCCCAGCTCCTTAGTTTTTCCTCGCTTTTCCCAAGCCCTTGTTTGAAACCCGTAGGCAGCTCGACGGCAGGATTCCCGCTTAGTTGACCGTTCTGTCACGTGGGGCCGCGTCTTGTGGGGCCGGCTGTGTGGGCCCGCGTCACGTGGGGCTGGTAGAAAGGGACCGCGTGGGACAGGACGAGAAGCGCTTGGTTGCACGTGAGCAGAGCTGGGTTCTGTCTCTCGACCCCAAATTGGCATTATTAAGTGCACCTTTTCCCCTCTTTCTCTCTGTCCTTTTCACCAAATTAGTATAAAATCTAGAGAAGCTTGCATTTCTGACTTTCTTCAATTATTTGTGCCTTTTGGCCCTCGTTGTTTGCCCAATATGGCAGCAAATCTAGTACTCCCTCTGGTCCATATGTATGTAGTTAAATCTAGAAGCAAATCTCCAGGATAATGTACGATAAATTCACAGTCATAGTAAATCAAGAAAACTAAGTACGGCCAACAAAATATAGTAGACTAGGGATAGATAATCCCTAGATAATATGGATAGATAATAGGCTGCATACACAGCAGCCAACATAGTAACAGGTTCTTCACAGCACCATCATACTAACATAACAACAAGGGATCCCTAGCTAACAACAAAGGGATCCCAACAACAAACTAGGAGGCAGCAGCAGCAGCACACGTGGGACTCCGCCTACCCCATCGGCTCTCCACTTGTTGCTCTTGCTCCCCTTGGGAGCCTTGGGCTTGAGCGGAGGCATGCGGCCGGCGGAGATCTCCACCCGCCGCAAGCTGCGGAGGTGCATGCCGAGCGCCCTGTGCTTGGCGCGGAAGGAGTGGACGTTCACCGTCGTGCCGACGTTGGGGAAGGTGTTGCTGATGTTCTCGGCATGCGTGACGAGGCAGTTGAAGTCCGTGGCGCCGAGTCTCCTGGTGCAGAAGGGGCACCTGTACACCCTTGGCGAAGTAGGAGATGTACTGGCCGACCTCCGCAGCACTTGGTGGGTCTTGACGTCCTCCTCCTTTCGTCGCTGCCGACGTCGCTGCCAGACATCTGATCCATATCAAACAGAAACTAGTGAATGAGTTGCAACGATGACTAACGTACATGATAACAAAGTTAAGAAAAACAGAGTCAGCCTCAGTTAGAGTGGACATGATTATATATCTACAGGGAAGGTGTTAGCGAACTAAAGCTCATGCACAACAGATTTGTACACAGCAATGGTTCGCTGAACCCTCCCTGTAAAATTTGTGCCCAACCATTCATCATAGGCAAAGAAACAGATTCTAGATCTGAACTAGATCTGAACTTGAACACATTCGAGATTATTTGCAAAATTAAACGGTTGATATCTTTTGATTAGTGCATAAAATAACTGATTGAGATCCCATGATTACTTGCATAAATTAACTGATTGAGATCCAATATTACTTGCATAAATTAACCGAATAGCCGAACCCCAAATCTTAAACGAAATCAAGAAGTGATCAAAACAAAATGGAATAAAATCGGCGCAAATATTAGCCCAATACTCATCCATCTACAGATCCATCTACACCAGCAAAAATAGGGTTCAAAAAGGAATGGGGAACAAAAAGGAAGCAAACCGTAGTTACCTCGTTCCATGGGTCCTCCAGGGAGGTGTCGTAGGGGTTCGGGCGGGACGTACGGCACGGGGTCGTAGGGTCGTCCCATCCCGCCGGGATCTGACTGCCACCGGCGGCAGCAGCCTCCGATGCACCGGCGACGGCGGCGGCGGCGGCGGCGTCGTCCGAGGGGACGGCCGAAGATGGAGGCGCGCTTTGAGCCCACCTCGACGATGGGATTGGCATTCTCCTTGTCCATCTCTATGGCGGAGGAAGAGGAAGAGGGAGAGGGAGAGGGTTTTTTTGCTTTGGAGAAGATGATGGGACGTGAGAGAGTTGGCGATGCGTGAGCGAGTGAGAGTGACAGAGAGAGCGAGAGGAGATATCTATAAAGGCGAGGGTGGTTAATGCGGCCCGCCCACGCGTGCAGTGCACGTCCGCACGTCTTGGACTTCTGCAACGCGACACGCGTCCACGATTGCACGTCTCGACTTCTCCACCGCGACCCGCGTCTACGCGTCAACAATTGCACGTGTCCTAGAGTCTAACCCTGGAAATTTAGATATACCCTCGAGTCTTATACTAGCATTTTTTGTGTGCTCAATTTTCCCTCGAGTGCTAATACTGGCTAGTGCAATATACTCAGTTTTACCCTCAAGTGGCTGGTCAACAGAGAGTCAACAAATGGGATTAACTAGTTAAATGAGTCATTTAATGTGCAAAAAAATCCTAAAAGAGTGGCACTTACTCATGGAGTCTTTACCACAAATTGCCACTTCTCAAATCATAGATAAATCATAGATAAATCAAGTTTTACCACAAATTGCCACTTCTCAAATCACCTAGTAGCTATGAAGGTGCATGGTTTTCCACAATAAGCCCTTCCCAAAACAGCTTCCCCCAAATCATACTTTGTCTAAATGAGGCCACAATTCTCACACCGATGTATATTGGTATTGCAAATAGTTTGAGGTAGGCCAAGATGGGTTTCATTGTACAAAACACACATTTTCCATTTTTTAAATCTCAAATTTGAATCCCTTAATCTGTTTACTACTCAGTGCCCTTGGTTTCTTGATAGTACTCAATTTGCCCTCTCTCTTCACAAATTCTCGCAGACGTGCATCGCCCCTGATTGGTCTAGCCCATGTCACGCGGATCGTGCCCGCCGACCGTTGATCGTATGATATAGGGAACGGGCAGGATAACCCCTCTCTCTCTCTCTCTCTGGTTAATTAGCTTCCACCCTCTAAGTATGCTGAAGGGCGGTTTTCTGTATTATTTTTCACGCGCTAAAAATTATAAACTATTTTAGGCGTTACTTTTCACGCAAAAAATGATAAACCATCAACAATTTGTTGTAGCCATTACTTTTCACGCAAAAAAAATGATAAACCATCACCGATTTGTTGTTGCCATTACTTTTCACGCAAAAAATGATAAACCATCAACAATTTGTTGTAGCCATTACTTTTCACAAAAAAAAATGATAAACCATCACCGATTTGTTGTTGCCATTACTTTTCACGCAAAAATGATAAACCATCAACAATTTGTTGTAGCCATTACTTTTCACGCAAAAAAATGATAAACCATCACCGATTTGTTATTATTTTCACGCAAAAATGATAAACCATCAACAATTTGTTGTAGCCATTACTTTTCACGCAAAAAAATGATAAACCATCAACAATTTGTTGTAGCCATTACTTTTCACGCAAAAATATGATAAACCATCACCGATTTGTTGTTGCCATTACTTTTCACGCAAAAAAATGATAAACCATCACCTAATTTGTTACAAAAGCTGGTTTCAGTGAGACCTAACCAAGTTTGGCATACATGATGGCATACCTATAACAACAAGGAATATCTAAAAGGGAAAGTTTCAGAAAATTTGAAATTTAGGGTGAAAATGATGCCATACATGATGCTGTTTTTAGGTTTTGACCTGAAAATCAATTGGGTATTATAAAGGGAAATAAAAAGTTCGAAAAATGTAAAACGAAACAATCTATCTATCTATGTATAGAATATCATCTGTATGAAATTTGAGGTTATTTAGAGAAGGTAGAAAAAATCACCTTGTTAGAAAAGCTGGTTTCAGCGAGACGAAACGGCATGCGCTTAAGCAAAGTGATTTTTTCAACATCTCCAAATGACCACAAATTTTCCATACATGATGCCATACGTGTAACAACAAGGAACCCTATCTAAAAAGTGTCAAAAAGTTTGCCCAACCGTATAGCTCTATCAAAAAGAACCTCACCATGTCGCTAGTATAATTTTGGGATAGTTACAAACTTTCGTTACCTAACCTTCAACATGAAACTTGTTTCAAATTCATTTTGGCCTACGAGAAACAAATCCCAACTTGATTCGAGCACCACAGCTCCAACGATGCCGATGCCGATATCGGCATGGTCAGAACGGCTATGCTCGCCGCCACTTCTAGGTCAACGTCGGGATGCACCCTCAATGCCGTCCCCTCATTCGATCACCGACACACCAGAGACCCGAGGCCAATGCCGAACGTACATGCTGATGCCAATGCCGAACATGCATGCACGCCGTTGTGGGCACGGCCACGCCGACCCGCTATGCTGGACGCCACAGACCGCCGCGAGTTCTTTCCCTTCGCCACCACACTCTCCTAGCACCCACCTATACACGCCGTAAAGGAGAGACACTAGTTTTCTACATTGCTCGTGTCGTGTCCACACGGTCAGTCAAAGTTTTGACGTAGTCTTCGATGTCGTCGACCATTTCTTCTCTTCTTTGCAGGTTAAACGCGTCTAGTTCATATCTATCTAATGCGTCTGTCTCGCCTCATGCAGTTCTTTGGACGTCGATCTCATCTCGGCACCCCGCATGCCACCTCCTCCGTGCCATCGCCGTAGAGCTCCATTTAAAAATCTAATCCTACCCGTGTATTGCCTCTTGTATCGTCATGGCCCCACTTGTCATTCGATATACCGAAGCCCCACTCGTTCGCGTTTTGGGATACAGCGATGCTTACGGTCAAACAAAGATGGATGGTCCGACGTGTTCTTTGGCTCTACGTGGCCCCACTAGTCGGAAGATAACGGTCAACCGTCGGGCAACCGGCCGTTACATCACGTGTGATGGTTTCAGACAAACGTTTGGGTAAAACTGAGGAAAAACTAAGGAGCTGGGGAAAACTGAGCACAACTAAGGACCCGAGGGCACGAAAATAGAAATCCCTAGATAAAAAGTATCTGGTAAAAATAACTCAATGGCAGAGGTGGGTAATTAATGATAGATTCACAAAATTGTAGGCAGTTATGAAGATCGGACGGCAATGCTTCTTTAATTAGAAGTGGGTCTACAAAATTAACGGTCAGATGTTTCTGTTTTTTGTGGGATTTTCTAGCTAATTCTCTAATTTCTGGTTAACCCTTAATGTACTTTTAATATATAATAGACTAGGCCATGATCATTCAAAGTAAGAATGGAATATTTTTGCAGAAACAATTAGTTCAAGTGAGATGTGATTTATAGGAGTTGGAATCAACTAAAAAGCATTTGTGGTTGATTTTTAATAATTATTCTAAGTCAGAAAAGTCTCTGTCTTGTTTATTTTGATACTTTAATTCTACAACAGATATTGGTTTGAATCCAGTGGCATTGTGTAGAGAAAACACTAATCTTTCCAAATATATAAAATTTGTAAAATTTGGCCAAGTAGATTTGGAGTTATGCAATTTTGAACATAGCACCAGTTTGCAATTTGAATTAAACTAGGATTTGAAGTTTAAAGGACTTGGGCTGGCGGGAAGGCATTTGGGCCGAAAGATTTGAATCTTAGAATGGCCAGCCCAACTAACGACGTGGGCCAGCTGACAAAGGGTCCCACGGGTCAGCGAGAGTACTCACCTGAAGCGGTATGCTGCAACGCGAGCCGTTGGATCAGCAGGAGATCGAGCGGTGCAGATGCGTCTTCTTCGTCGAGGGGAAGAGCTTGCGGCAGCAGCGGAGGTAGGGGGTCGGCGGCGTGCTGGAGGCCCGGCGATAGTCGGCGTTGAGCTACGGCGAGGTTGTCGGGGAAGGGGAAGCAGATGGCACCGGCGGCGTCTCCAATGGTGGCCGCAATCGACGGCGGTGATCTCAGCTCCTCCGCGGGCTCCGGTGATCAATTGGGTGGCTCCGGTGAGTAATTGAGTGAGAGAGGTGGTCGAGGAGGCTCAGTGGTGAGAGGGGAACGCGAGGGTGTGGCGAATTCGTCCAGGGGGAGCCGGCTTTTATAGAGGCCAGGGGTGCGAGGGTGCGGGCAAGGTCGTCGACGATGTCGCGTTCCAGGGCGACAAAGGGGCAAGGCATGGGCGAGGTTGGCGATGTCACGGTGATCACAGCGCGCATCTAGGCGCGGCAGAGGAGGAGCGACGCGTCGTCGCATCGGACACCAGGGTACGTCGTGGTCGTCGTCCGTGACGACGGCGACAGTGCTCGAGCTGGGAGATGGGGGTGTCTGGGAGCTCACTGGTACCGTGGCGAGGCTTCGTGCAGAAACTGAGGTCAGGGGGACGTTGGAGGCGACGAGGCGACGACTCGCTCTGGCGTGCTCTATGTCAAAGTCTCATCTTGTCTCCTCTATTCTGGTCAACCTAGGTAGAGTCAACACTGGTGGTCAACATAAAACTTGTTCATCTTGACATGGTCTTGGATGAGGTGGCAAGAGTTGGTCAAGTTGGGTTTAGGAATAATAAAAACCAGGGGTGCAAAGTGGGTAAGATTTTATAATGTGGCCAAATGACCATTATCACATGTATGTTGAATTTGATTTTTTCTTTGATTTGAATTGGGTTTCTTTGATGCAAAAGTGTCTGTTTTTTATATATAAGTGTTTTACAATCAATGGCACAAGCAATGGTGGCCTTGGTTGAAGACTTGCAAAATTGGCCATAGCCACATATATGTTTTTGGAAAATTCTTTTACTTTCCATTTGATTTAGTTTTTCTTGACCCCATTGATGTGGTTGAGTGTTAAAATGGTATAAGAAAGTAATCCAAGCAATAGAACCAAGTTTGGTGGCCTTTTACTCAAATTTGCATTTTTGGCCATTTCTCCTCATATGCCTCTATGGACATTTTGGATTTTTCTTTATTTTCCTTTATTTCATCTTGGAGTGGATTGGTTGAGTACTAGGTAGTGTTCCTTAATATTTTCAAACCATCTAGCAAAAGTAGATCATGACTTAGACCTAGTTTTCAAATATAGACTTAGGCTCATATGTGTATTTCTATTTTTATTTCCTTTTATTTTTATTTGATCAAAGGGCATGTGTAGGGTTCATTTAGGGTTAGATGAGGTTTAGTATTGGTTTCAAACCATTTGGGCAAGGTAGAGGTGCTTAGGTCAAGTTTTGGGAATATGGCTATGTGCCACATATGTCTCTATGCATATGTTTATTTTAATTTTGTGTCTCACTTAATTTGATTGGTAAGTACTAGTTTAGGTTTGTTGATGTTTTCAAAACATCTAACCAAGGTAGAAAATCCTAGGTAAAAGTTTTATCAAAAATAGCCATAGGCACGTATGCCTTTTTCTTATTTAAATTCTTTTTATTTTATTTTAACTTGGATGGAAAAAGGGGATGTGAGGTTTAGGGTTTAAGAGTATTTCAAATACTAATTAAACAAGCACTCGTGGCAATAGCACAAGAATTAAACAAGATCTCTATGTATCAAACTTAATTTAATAAAAGTTTTTGTTGGTTCAAAAATTTGGAACTAGGGAAATTCATTTTGTTTGTTTTGAAATTTTTGGGATGTTACAGTGGTGTTGACAACAGGCCTTGCAAGGTATATGCGGATCTCTACCTTAAAGATGGACCAACGGTTTGATGGTGGTGACAGCTTGTGAAGCGAGTGCATAGGCGCTCGCCAAGGGTCTGCGAAACCGGTTATGAGCTCTTGTTTTCGCAATAGGGTTACTCATGGATGCCCCCGTTTGTTAGTTGATGGGGTGTTTTAGTTCACCCATTGTCGGGTTTCTAGGTGTTGAGTGGTGGCTTTGGTTTTTGTGATGTATGATCTGATAGTTCCCTGTTGAATAAAGTTTAAATAAAATCTGTATGCATCGCTTTGATGTAGAGGTTGGGGCTCCCCATTTCGAAAAAATGGCATGCATTTATCAAACTTTCAACAACGACGGCATGACTGCATGAGGTCAACCTGGCACAAACAACATAATTCAAATAAACATGCCATCAAACCTCCAGATAAGAGCAGAAAAAAAACAGCTAGAGCATTCCTTTAAATTTCTTTGCCAAAATGTACTCTACTCAATGTATATTCTCATGCTCGAGAACTGAATTCTTTTTCCTGAATTGACTTCAGAATACAGAATCATAAACATGTGCGACTATGCAATAGCCGGCTTTGATACAAATTAAACTATCACCTTGTCTCGCTTCTCCGATAAAACTTTTATCGTCTCACCATCAAAGCAATAATTTCTCAACACTTTATAGTAATAAGAACGGTTCTAGAAATTGTGCATGTAAGTATTGGTTTCAAGAGATGAGTACTTCCAATCTGAGTGCACATGTTCTTAATCATCATGCTTTTATAAAAAAGATTACCAACATATACTTTATGCCACATCATACATAAATGATATTTTTTAGGTTTTTGAACTCTTGCGTTACAGAAACTAATCCTGCTCCAGGATATGATAGTTTAGAGGTTAAGTGAGCCACCGCTGCTATCCATCGTTCCACCGCTGCTGTTTCCACCGAGACAGAAAAAAAGGACGCCCAAATAAGATAACATCAAGCAGAATGGTTATGAGATCTAGTGGGAGAGGTGTGTACCTTTAGTCTTCTCATCGGTGTAGTTTTATCTAAGTTGCTTACGCTGGAGAATTGACTTGTCACCGTTCTCTCAGGCCAGTTTCTAGAGTTTTGATCTGTTCGTCTTCTCCAGCCAGTGATCTGTAGTTAATACTCGGCATGATATTGATGCCATGGTAGAATTCTTCAACACGACGAACACAAGGCAGCTTCCAAGCCATCTGATTTGGTAAGACAAACTTGACTAGAGTGCTTACTGTTTCTACCAAGACAAAGGATGCACCAAAGAATAAAATCAAGTCATCAGACACCTGTCATTGGAACCAATCCAGAAGTAGCAGGCTTTGAATTGCCTCCATCTATATATTATTAATTCTCTCCTGGAGAAGATTCTTGCTCACAAGACTTGGCCTGTCACTTTTTTTTCTCAAATATTTCTTTTGCTTTCTCTTTCAGCCTTGTAATTTAGAAGAAATTATAAGCCTGATTTCGATTGGTTAGAAGTCTGCAACACCATGAACAATCGGCTGATTCCGAGACCATTAGCTTTAATTCTAATAAGATTCAAGAAAAGAACTGTCTACTATAATGTAAACCCATTCTACTACTTCCTTCAAGACAAGGAAAGAAAAGTGCACTCAGGAAAAAAAAACATATCATCAAACATCCATTCCAACCAAATCAATACAGCAGTAGCATTCTGGAATCTCCTTGACCATACTTTTACTCATTCTCTCAAGGAGAAATATTCCTGTGCTCGACATTTGACTTATCACTTCTACTCTTTGCCAGATCCTTCATGGATTTTCACCATAAACATTGGATGATTGCCTAACAACTGGCACCAGCTTCAAAAAAGAAGTTACAAAAATAATCCTGTGATGTATGTTTGTTATTTCTACCGAGACAAGGAAAGAATTATTCCGGGGACTTTCCAGTTTCCACCCACCATAAGACCAACCAGAGCCAATAAAAAGACATGATCTTAACTAAGTAGGCACAGACCAAATCAAGCCTGACAGGCAGTCATGCTTAGACCTCCTAGATGGACCTACCTTTGTTCTAAACTATGCGAGTGCGAGTCCCCAGTTTTTCCTCCTTCACTATAATACGTGAGCAGAGCATTTTGAATAATAGATCCATGGCATAACAACATTCCAATTTCCGCATGACCATTATGCTTGTATTTGTACTATCAGATATGGAAAAAACGAAGATACATACAGAGTGCCTCGTGATAACTTATATCAACTAAAAATCTCATAGAAATTAGCTGATATAAAATTAGTCTGCAAACAACATTAACAGAATGAATTGTTCGAAAATCTTCTTAATACCGAGCCGTTTACAAGTTTTCCTTGTAGTAAAAATAATCAAGTCTCATCAACAGTGATAAATAAACCTCCTTTCTGGTTCTACCCTTATACTAAGGAATGCAATTCTGCAAAAAAAATTGTACCTTGACTACTGATGAGCAAAGCATCTTTGGATAATGGATCCATGACTGAGGCACTACAATGTTCAGTATACATTTTTTAAAGTATGTGGTGTCAGCTTTGGAAAAAGAAGGTGTATGCAACACGCCTCCAGAACAAAAGAGGGGTTCATTTCAACTAAACTGTACTCCTAATTAACTGTTAAATCACTGTCAACAGTACCAGAAGATTGTTAAATATATTTGATCTAACTAAGCACTAACAATAATTTCCTCGCACTAAATAGTATTTTAAAAGTGGTAAAAAATTCAATGCAACGGACAAACCCCCTGACATCAATCATCGGAGGAAAGTGTACAAGATGACCAAATAAAGAAAGAATATCATGAAAAAAGAATTTCAGTACTTAGCTGTTCTCTCAGTCTGAAATGGTAATTGTTTTCTCGAATAGTCTGAAGTGATAACCAAACGCTCCAGTTCTTCAGCAGATTGACAAGAACAGACATATGGGAACAACATGCCTAATTTGCTAAAAGCATGCTCTGTTTCAAGCTTTCCAAATAATCCAAGAACGGGCAGAAACGACCACAATCATTTGTATTTTGTCTTCTGACAACTAATTAACTCATGTCGAGCTATGAAAAGCTGTTGAGTGTCAGTCACAGAAGACCAGATTTCGAAAATAGGTGTTCATTGATTCACCAGCTCCGGAAAATTTCATTTGTTTTCTCCTCATTACACATGAAAATTAAACTGCCTGTTGTTTGACTGTTTCAACAAACAAAATATAGTACTGATAACACAGTATTCACCTTTGACTATTAACACTTTGACTAACATGGAAAACTACATAGATGACTGACTCCTGCACTAAAGGTTATATGGACTGCTACTAGTATCTATTGTTCCAAATAGATTCGAGGCCGCAGAGTAGACAGACAACAGAAACCACTACCTCATAATCTAGAAACCACTCCCTCATGGTCTAGAGAAAAAACTCCATTTCTGCATCTTGCTCTGCTTTTACAGTTGCACATGTGCCTAACATGGAGCATCTATCCTTCCTTTTGCACTTCCTCCTCTCTCTGGCCTTAAATCATGCATCCTTCGCCACTGCCAACAATGATCAATTTGTCTACTCTGGCTTCTCTAGCAATGATCTCACCCTCGATGGTGCAGCCACGGTTACACCAGATGGTGTTCTTCAACTGACCAACGGCACGGTTCACCTCAAGGGCCACGCCTTCTACCCAACTCCATGGAAATTCCGCAAGTCACCGAATGAGGTAGTGCATTCCTTCTCAATCACCTTTGTGTTCGGCATGGTCCCTGTCTACTCCGATCAATGTACCGATGGCATGACTTTCCTGATCTCTCCGAGCAAGGATTTCTCAGGTGCACAAACCTCACAATACTTGGGCCTCCTTAATA